>CAHIKZ030004076.1:475000-497500 GCA_903632075.3 Acanthosepion pharaonis | reverse complement strand
CTTATTCATTAGCTTTGCCCTATTTGATAAAATTCTCAGCATATATATCGCGTTCCTAGTTCCGGTGCCTTTGAAGAACCCGCATTTTCTTGTCGTCTCTTGGCAGGTATTTCTGCGCGCTCTATTCATCAGAATTCAGAAGATGAGTTTTGTTACGTGGTGCATTACGCTGATTGTTCAGTGGTGTTCACTTTAGTTTGCACCTGGTGTCTTAGGCAGATTTATGACAATATCTTTCGTTTTCCGGTATATCACTGCTGTTGTAGATTTCATTTATTATTTCTTTAATCTTGTCAATGCCGAAATCATCTATGGCTGCCAGCATTTATAATACAGTTACTTCTGGCCCTGCCGCTTTCTTTCTGTTCAGTTTGGTCAGTGCAGCTTCTATTTCAGCTATTTATATTTTCGTCCCATAGGCATTTCTGTGGATAACCAGATGTTCTATTTCGTCGCGCAAGAGATCCCCAATATATTAGTCCCAGCGATGAATATTTTTTTCTCAAATATTGAGGATTCCGTCCTTGAATATTATGTAACCTGTTGATGAGCATGTTTTCCGTCCTTTTAGTTTCCTTTTTAATTTTATGCATAACTTTTTTACCTGTGATATATATATTCTGTATATTTCTGCAAATTTTTCGTTGAGCATTTCTTATTTTGCTTGCATAAATTTCTTCCTTCTTTCATTGTGTAGTATTCTGTATCGCATTCCATGTCTTCACCTTGTTTTCTGTCTCCTTTGCATCATTTCGAGTATCTTTACTGTACTCCTTTCTTTTTTTTTTCTTTTACGTCCATTCTCCCTGTGTATGATGTCGTTTGCTTATATCAATAAATCTTCTATCAGTGTTTCCCATTTCGAGATTTCTTTTCCACTTCCTTCCGTGTATCTTCTTTTCAAAATGTCCATATGTTTTACATCAGGATCGGGTGGTCCATTAGTCTTTTGTATTGCATTTTGAGTGCTGTGTTAGGCTTCTTAATTTTCAGTATTTTCTTTCTTAGTTTATATATAAAAGTGATGCGGTCGCTTCTGCAGTCTGAACATGGACTCATTTTGCAGTGAAAAGCTGCATTCCTGAAAATTTTTCTATTAGTCATGTAATCAATTTGATTTTTAGTTTCTCTTCCTGGCCTTCTTCGTGTCCATAATCGTCTTCGTTCTTCTTGGAACGAAGTATTGGCTATTACCTCGTCATTGTTATTGCACAATTGAAACAATTTTTCTCTACTTTTTTTTGCGGGCTCCTTGTCCGAATTTAGCAGCTATATAACCTGACCACTCCATGCCTAATTTTGGCATTCAGATTTCAAATGATAACTACCTGTGATTTTCAGTGAATATTGACATTGACTAATATGGAGTAGGACGTTTCGATTTCTTCTTCAGTATTTTGTGCTGCCGGTGTATGCAATATTATAATAGATATGTTCAAAGGCATTCTTTTCAGGTAAACTGCAATAAATCTATAAATAAATGAAAAAAACAATTGCCCTCTCTTTAATAGAGTAAGTCTATGTCAACGTCAGTTCACAGCAAATAAAATGATTAAATGCTGCGATCCAGTTAATTAAATTATCAATGGATTAAAGAATCAATATAAGAATTATATATATATATATATATATATATATATATATATATATATATATATATATATATATATATATATATTATTATTATTATTATTATTTAAAATTATATTTTCATCGGGACATAGAAATTACTGTTTCGAAACTAAAAATTATTTACCATTTTCCATTATCAAGCGACGTTGAATAACTTCAGAACAAATATTTTATTTTTTAAACAAATTAGTATTATATTAAAAAGTAAATAATTTTTCTTAAGTTACTCAATATCGCTTGAAAATGGAAAAAAAAATTTTAGTTTAAGTTCCCAAACATAATAATCTGTGTCGCGTTGAAAACTTATTTTTAAAAAAAATATTATAATGTTTTGCTCAACTTTGTATCGAGCACTTTTAAAATTAAATGCTAAAGTACTGTGGATTATTAACCTGATTATCCTTTCTATTGAATTTAGCTCTGGAAAATCAATTTAGGAAAATACCAAAATTTTTCAAATAATTAACTTCATTTTTCAACGTAGTTTCTTTTTTATCTGAGGCCATCATCAGGAGATTAAATTCTCTCGAATGTGTTTATTCAGTTCTGTAAATTCAAAACATTCCATTTTTACTGAGTTGCAACATTCTAGATTTCAAATTCAAATTCCATGTATTTTTTTTCATTTTTTTATTTTTTAGGGGAGGTAACTTTAATTTTATTTCTTTATTTTTATTATATATCCATATATAGCTACGGGCACATGCATATTCATCGAGTTACGAATTGTATTCTAATTACGATACCACCCTTTCGACAATGCTCACTAACTGAATTAGTAGCTATAAAAAATTTTAAATCCATCTGCGAATTTAGTCTCTAAAGAAATGTGTATTGCATTAGTCCACAAATATTATAACATATACATTTTAAGGAGCTTAAATAATTCATTTAAAACAGAGGTGAGTTTTATTTACTATACTATCGAAGATACGAGTTATTAGCGGAATAATTCCAGGATAAACATAAATTCCATTTTCCAATTCAAATGTGTTTAATGAAAAGTTAATTTTTTGCATCCGTGATTCGTAAATGGGTTGTTTAGCAGTCACTTTTCTGCAAGTGTCTTTCCCGAATATGCCAATGTTGCTAAGCATATCTAAAAGATATTTGTGTGGTACCTTTTGTCGAACGCCTTTACGTAGTCTATAAAACTAAGTTACACGTTCTTTTGCATTTGCATATCTTTTTGTACGGTTTATGTTATAAGCATAAATATCTTAAAAGAGTTTATACTGATTTCCATATTTTGTCAAGTTAATAGAAGTCAATATGCAATTAAAAATAAACTTTGTTAGATACTATAAAAAATGCATCTTAAACTGCATCAATTTTAATTTCGATTTAATTTTGGTTATAACAGATTCAGAAATAAAATGTAAAATCAGTCAGGCATAATTCTGTTACTTTTAGCATTGCAGACAAGTAAACTAAAGTTTTCGCTATTGGTTCCTGGGTATGTTTCGCTGAACAATCAAATGAATCCGTTCTTGACATTTCTGCGGCTATTCAGGAGACAATTGATTTCCTTAACTCTTTTTTTACCTTTCTTGTATTCTTTCGTACACACTTCAACTAAAAGTGCAAAGATCATTATGTTACCCAGTAAGTCTGACTCTACAAAGTTGTGCAAATGAATTATTCTAGCTATCTTTCTGCTTTCCCCATAGGTCATCGACAATTTTCACTTATCTCAGTTTGGGAGATGTTTGCTTTTTTTTTCCATTTCCAGCTCACCGGAGTTCCAAAGGTTATTTGCAGTGAATTGAAAGGAATTCCCATTGAAACAAGGAAAGGGACAATATCTTAAAATTGCATGCCTCAATCTGATTGGCACATGCTTTTAACATTGCCAGATCTCTGTAGTTCTTGAATTTATTTGAACCCCAAGCAGACTTTCCACACTGGCACCCAATGGGACAATCACTAATGTTGTATACTAGGAAAAGCTGCCAATCGACATCAATTTTTGTTTTAAGTATAAGAATATTATTTACAGTGTTGGCTTCTGTATCATTTGCAAATGATGTAAACCATTTTTTTTTTATTCTTTAAAATTACGCATACACATTCCTACACAAACGCGCGTACGCACAAGCGCGCGCACACAGACTCACGCACAAAAGCTCGCCCACACACAAAAAACGCGCACACACTCACACATGCACACACACGCACGCACGCACTCTTGCGCTCATGCTAAGAAATACACAAATCCCAAAATATTTGAAAGAGTTATTACTGCCGAAATATACCTTACACACACACACACACACACACATATATATATATATATATATAGATAGATAGATAGATAGATAGATAGATAGATAGATAGATAGATATACCTCTTGCCGAATAATATATGAGGGTTTTGTCATTTGTTTCTTTGTTTAGGCATGCTAATTTTTATTAAAGATATGCGGATCTGATTATATCAGGTACTTAGATTTAATTCAACTTATAACTTTCTTTTTTATTCCGTTTTACGCACGAACTTTCGAATATCATTCTTATTATCAAGTACTAAATATTGTTAGTAATCTAGCCAAAATGCCTGTTAACTTAATTCTCCCATTTTTGGGGAAGCTACATTTCACCTGTGTACCCGCGTCTCTCAGTCAAATGGTATCAAGTATAAAACGTTTGCACTAGGATTGACTGCACCATGAGGAAAATAAATTATTAAAGTTACACTACGTATTTTAAATATATAACTATTTCTATATTTAAAAATGCAAACATTATAATTTGATCCACTGTGCGAAATAAATGGAGTTTGTTTCTTTGTAAAACAATTTTCTGATTTCTTAACTCTGGCTTTATTGCGTAAGCCCTATAGAATTGATATATTATCTTCGAATATTTTTTATATATTTCATGCCCTGAGAGTAATGTTCACGCTGGTGGTTAAGTTACTCTTTGGGATATACAAATACAAGAAAGAATGCTGCTTCTGTGACCACTGTAAGACAACAAAATTCATAATCTGCATTGATTTTATATAGACGTATTTGTAGCCGTTGAGCTAGCGGCAATGTTTAAGTTGCTTAAATCTTTTTTTTATCCTAAGTGATAAATCTAATATCTAATTGAATCATTTTGTTTTATGTTCCTGGGAATTATTTTCTAATTTCTATTATTCTTGATTATTGTTCGGAATCATCGGATAAGTTAATGATATTATATTTTTAGATTTTAAATCAATTTTATTTTGTCGTCGCTCATATAGGGAAATCAGGGCTTTCTTGGGATTTTCTGAATTTAATATGGGTGAAAAAACATTAATTTATCTCGGTTTAATATGATGTTTATAATCAGTTAATTTATACACGTCTGCAAATTCAAATTTGTATTTTAAATATATATTCTACTCATATTTTTGATGCAGTGAATTGTAAAATTTATTATGATTAGACTCTACTAAAATTTCAAGGAAAGAGATTACATTATTAATTTTAACTTCATATATAAAATGTAGGGTAGAATGTTTGTGAAGTGACTGTATGAGAAACTCAGTGTTAATTTTGGTATGAGATGCTATTGCCTACATTCTTTAAACCGGGCCATTTATTTCGTTTTTATTGACTATGTTCCTGTTCGCGCAATTGATAATGAGAAAGACACATTACTTGGAATCGTGGCTAGAAGAGTATACTATATATGATTACATTGACCTATTATGAAGGTTTCTTTTCCTTTCTATTGTGACGGAAAATGAAGAAGCAGCGTGTCATTTTGAGCAGTTAAATGATTATGGAAAGTTTACTTTTACTCAGGCATCAATATTAGAATTTATATATTTTGCTTATTATAATGCGTGGGAAAATGAATACTTGCATTTACTGTTCAAAAATTTGAATATTCTAATAGAAGCCAATGCAAATGTTTGAAGGTATTTGATACGATAGTTCATTACCTATATTTCTAATGTTTAGAATACAATTTAAATCTAAGTGATGTGATGGTTATTACACTGTCACATATATTAAATGTCTGCAAACACTCCATGGAAATGCAATTTCTAATGTTTATATGATAGTATTTACAGCACAAAAAACAATAAGATTTTTGTTTTTACATTAAGAATCCATAGGTAGTTCATATATAATAAATGTAAATTCACAACATCAACGGTCTCTTGAACAGAAGTGGAGGATTTGTCCCTTCTTTCTTGTTTGGGACACATTTTCCAATTCCTTCAAAAATCTTCTCATTCTCTTCCATTCCCAGTAACACCTTGCGACTCAGTGGAATTATTGACATAGGAGGAATTGATTAGAATTAGGAGTAATAATCTGTTATATATAATCAGAATATATAACTCTCTTTTACCTTTTTGTGCCATGTATTTTCAGGACGTAGGCTATCATGTCTTGCCACCTCCCTCTATCCTTTGCAGCATTCAACAAGGTCCTTCCCTCTGCTTCCTCCCCCATACCACGTTCTGTCATCCATTTGCTTAAGCCCGACATGTATCTTACGCGCTGTTTTCCCTTATCTCAACTTACCTTTATTCTTTCCTTCTATTCGACGCGTGAGTATCACATTGTCCAGGCTCTCCTTCATTATGTGTCCAAGAAACTTCAGCTTACTCTTCCTGATGTTAAGTATAAACTTCCTCCTTGTTTGTATCATCTGTAACGCCTCATCGTTGCTCACAAGATCGGTCCATGATATCCTTAGAATCCTTCTGTAGAGCCATATCTCCGTCGCCTCGATTCTCTTCTACATCTTTGAGGAAATCGTCCAACATTTGCTGCCGTAAAGAAGGACTGATGTCACGTAACAGCTCAGTATTTTTTCTTTGTTACCAAAGAAATCCTCCTGTCTCGCAATAATCTACCCAGCTTTTGGAATGCGTACTTGGCCATACGAATACATCTAGGGATCTCAGTGTCGAACTTAATGTCCTCTGACAAAAAAACTTCCCAGATATATAAACTTCCGCGTCTGGTTTATTCTAGGGTTCCCAACCTGCAAATCACATTTCGGGCTCATTCTTTTAACTGATGACTATTCATTCTGGCTTGTATTTTATGCTTAGTCCATTCTTCTCACTCTCCATCGCTACCTTCTGTAGGACTTATTGTAATTAATTTTCCGAATCTGCATTCAGTACCGTGTCATCTGCGTATCTTATATTGTTCAGATTATGGCCGTCAATGCTAAATCTCTGTAGGTTTCTAATATAGCTCTCATAATTATGAAAATATACTTGATATTCCTGCATATTATTACACATGGTTTTATGAGGTTCCATGTCCTACATACTTACAATCAAGTGAAAATAGATCAGAGAGCATTTAGGATATAAAATTAAATTTTAAAGGGCTAGAATGGTTAGGTTATACCAAGACATATTATGCTGAATCGGAAATTAAAGTTTTATATGCAATTTGTGCTTGAGTCGAGGGAGATAAGGTTGGGTGCAATTAAAATATATATAACTTTTTTCATGATCTAGATAATATAATTTCTGTTTTAATGCACAAATGTACTGTGGAAGGATTCGATTTTTTGCCATCTATTTGGCGATTGTTGCCACGGCCTCTAGTGGATTAAACACGAGATTATAAAATTTCCAGCTCGATAAACGTAGTTATTGCTTCACTGCACAATGCAGTGCGTATCGGTTAATGGGAAACGCTAATAGAATGTTGTCGAAAGGTCAAAGTGATTGAAAGAATTTGCCATGGTTTTTTTCGTAGATGTGTTCTAGGGGCGTAAATGAATGAAATCAATTTTTGATAATGCAAAGTAAAAAAAAACTGGATTACGTAATATTTTCTCTACGCAATAATGCCCAGTTGTAAATAAATGAGTCTTCAGCTCTATACATTGGAACATATGCAGAAGTTGACGAATGAATAAATATACAAAGAATAGTTCTTCGAAAACTTCACATATCGGAGTATTTATTAAACTGACAGAAGCATGAAAATCGAAGCGACATAAGCAAACCCAGTCAATATTAGAAAACTAGCTTTGGGGTAGAGGGAAACATTCGAATGAGTAGATAAGATTCACATAAAATGAACATAATTATATTAGAAATATGCATCGGTTTCTCTTTGCGTATTGATACGAATGACAAAATGATATGCATATATATATATATATATATATATATATATATATATATATATATATATATATATATATATATAAAAAAACTAAAATTATATACACTTTTATTATATTTTACTGCTAGCTCATGTACACATAATTATGTTAGTGTATAACAACGGACTCGTAGATAGATCAATAGTTTGAGAGATAGATAGATAGATAGATAGATAGATAGATAGATAGATAGATGAAGATCACTTAAAAATGTTCTGGAACAGTTTTTGTTTTAGTCATAAACTGTGTGTGTACAAAATATTGCATTGAACCTACTAATTGTCCTTTAAAATTAACTACCGTAAATGCAGTTAAAACATCTTCTATCCAAACTAACGACACACAGTCACGCAAACGCAAACTGAATGAGTCAGGCGTGTGTAGAGGGTGTTATACAAGCCTTTATGGAAGATGATATGTAATATTTATATGCTGGTTTAATATTTAGAAAATTATTGTTAAAGTGGATTTTTATTTTATCAACGCTTTACGACCTTTATTCCATTGAAGTGTTAAAGGGCGAAAAGCGTCACACAATTTTTCCACGTTGTCATCCTAAGATGTATTTATCTTACATTGCAAAACGAAATAATATTATGTATAGATTATATTAATTGACCTGAAATATAATTACTTCTCCTATACAGCCCTTTGGTCTTTTGTCCATTGTTTCCAGTTTATCATTATACTTCCGCAATCAACCTTATGTCTTCTCATTCACATTCAGTAACATCTTGCACATTATTGACATTATCGCCTTCTTTATTTTATTTTTTTATTGTGGTGAATTGATATATATATATATATATATATATATATATATATATATATATATATATATATATATATATATATATAGTTTATACAAAACTAAGTAATACGCATGGGTAGACCCAAGGAGGATGATATCCGGAGAGCTCAATGTAAAATTCAGAACAGATATATTTGAATAAAAACAGTCCACTTTAAGGTTCCATGTATTAAGTTATTTCACCACAACCCCTTTAACAGGTCTCTGGATCATCAGACTTTACTTCCAATGGTTGAAATGAAAAGAAATTCACACGTTTTTGACGGAGCGCATCAAGCATATGTAAAAATTAACGAAGTGAGGAAGTGGGGTGGGAGAGAAGATATGAGTGGGTTAGATGTACCATTTCAATTCCTTATTCTTAACCCTACTGTGTGTCGGCTAGACGTCCCTTTAACTTAAGGCGTATTGTCTCTAGATGTAGATGGGTGAGGGGTGAGGGAGAAGACCGACATTAAAGAAAGAAGCTACAACAACCCTAATAAATTACATTCCACGAGGGCAGGTTTCATTCAAATTCTTAGACGCTGTTAATTCGCATTACTTTAAAGGGCATATTTGGGAGGTTAAGGTTTGATAGAAATCTAAATGTCTAAACAATCTACGAAGAATTTAATTTGAAGTTCGTTGGAGTTTTGGGTATTTTCTATGAAAGAGTCGGTTGGAAAAACTCATAGAGAATACATTGAAAGAGTAATCCATTTTATATTTAGTAATCTTTTTTATTTTTCTAAACTTTTGTCTCATTGATTGTTAAGTTGACATCTATTCGTTTGATTTTTGTTCATTAATTAAATAAACTTGTGATTGTTTTTAGGTACCTAATTATCAACTGTTATTCCAATTTATATAATTTTATCATCAATATATATATAAATATATACATACATATACATATATATATATATATATATATATATATATATATATATATATATATATATATATATATATATATATATATATATATATATATATATATATATATATATATATATATATATATATATATTCTGGTGTGCCGTTTTTCTTTTGTACAATAACATTAAGAGTAGTTTTAACAAATTCTGCATATGAATAAAGTATATAAAGTCAAAGGCATGAAATTGCATTATTTATGACCTTTCTATTATTACTGATTTGAAACTGATTTTTCTTCATTATATTTTCTTTGTTTATGACAAGTATGTTATTATTTTATAATGCTTATTTGCTGTTTTGTTATTGCATCAAATAAAAATAAAACGCTTGTGTTAATTTTCACGTTTTTCTGCTCTTGATGTAATTATCAGATATATGAAATTCTCTATGAAATAATAACTATTGTTTTTTCAAGTTTTTACTTCCCTGATATAGATGACGACTAAATATAATTTCAAAACTATATTGGAAATACTGAAGCTGGCTCTTGTATTATGGAGGGGATGACTGTAACGAGAGGAATATTTAAAAGCAAAGACAACAGAATTCTTCCATCAATTCAATACGTATACATAACTACCATCCTTAGAAGTCGGTATTATGTAGTCAATAAAATTTTGGTATTTATTTAAACTAAATTAGATGAAAGAAAATTATATTCAAAGTTTGACGATAACGTATCGCTCGTATAACTTGATATTTTCATACTAACGCGGAGGTTCCTCAGGGGTATATCATCAAACCTATCCTTTTCCTGCTCTTCGACAGTGTTGAGATGTTGTGAGTTTCCCGCGTGTCGGTGTATGAATCAAGACAAACACAGTTGTAGAGGAAAATACTGGTATATTTGTAAAAGCAATTAACAATAGAGTGATTAGTAGAACGAAGGTTGGTTAGTACGAAACAATATCCAAAGTCTATAGTCCAACGGTATGTAACGGGTAAGCTTATCTGGACTGCTGTCGCTGACGCCCTGTGACGCTCTCCCGTCCTCTCTCTAGAGCTGACTTATATAAGAGGGACCAGTCCATTTCTAGTTAGAAGGTGGGTGCGCCCCAACAGACAGTGATATCATCAGTTTCAAATTTGTTAATTATGCAGATAACACTAACATTTAATCCTGTCTTAGTAGGAAATCCAACAGATCCGATATAGTAAATCTCGCAACTACTTTTAAGGACGTCCAATTAGTGGATAACTGTGACAAGAAGTGGCTTGTACATTTTAATGCCTCCCGAATAAAACTGCTTTCACTTAATCACAACTTAAAACAATTATGTCTAATATCAGGATGACTGATGTTAAACTCCAGGAGAGCAAGTTTATACACCTTCTTGGGGTCACATTTTCCATTGACATGAATTGGGACAACTATATCGAGTCAATTGCTACGTCATTCGCAAGGAACGTTGGTTCCCTATTTCTTGCCAAATAATTTATCTTTCGCATTTATAAATCAACGATTTGTCTGTGTATTGAAAAGAGTTGTCGTATCTAATCGGGTGCACCTCCTGAGCATTTCGAGATTCTTGATAAAATCCAGAGAACTGAATGCGATACAATCTATCTTAACCAGGCATCATGTCTCCTGTCACTTTCTCACCGACGTGGTATGGCTTCACTCTGTCTAATCTAGAAATATTTTTATGGCATCTGCCAGGCTAAGCTTTTCCCCTCAGTTACCCCACTACATGAATTGGCAAATAGGTCGCACAGTTTTACTGTTTTACAAGCCTGATGCTACCGCCACTTCTACTACAACAGTTTCTTTTCTCGTACTTCACACTTGTGGAACTTTCTTCCGATTCCTTATTCCCCTTATAAACTTTAAATATTTAAATACAACGTCAATCTTCACCTTAAGTCTTCCTGAAAGAAAGAAAAAAACCTTTCTATTTTGTCCTTTCCTCCATACCAGCCATTCTCATCTTTTCATTCTTTCTCGCTTTCAATTCCTGTAACCCCCACTCACCTGATTGTGTTATAACGATTAAAAATAATTTCTCAGATGTGAAAATATCGGTAAGCACCAAATTCATATTTCTTCATCTGGACTATATTTGCCTAACTTAAAACTGAATCTCTAATGTGTGATATACAGGTAGATCTATCCCTGATTTCTTCATCTGGACTATATTTGCCTAACTTAGAACTGAATCTCTAATGTGTGATATACAGGTAGATCTATCCCTGATTTCTTCATCTGGACTATATTTGCCTAACTTAGAACTGAATCTCTAATGTGTGATATACAGGTAGATCTATCCCTGATTTCTGCCAACATCATTAAACTTGATCCCACCACAGATGATATTCCCGAATATTTTACTTTAGAAATGTGCTCCGGTTCTGACCCATGTTCTTTACAAGTTATATAGATCTTTGCAGTTTATTAGGCCTCATCTTCATTTGCTTTTTTTTTTATAAATTCAGGTGAAACGTCTAATCAAACAGACTATAGCTATTAGTGTTCTACGGTTTTTTGTAGTACAAGAGGCTTTAATCAACTTCGGCTCGGTTGAACATCACACATCGGGTCTTCAAGACAACAAATATGGCTTTCGCTTCTCCAGCAACATTGTCGTTATGTAATCGGTTATTATTGAAAGAGTCTGTTACAATGTAAATAAGAATTGTGGAGCTCAGTCTGTAGCGATAGATATCGGGAATGCGATTGGCAATGTCTTATATGACGGTATACTTCACAAGTTAAATGTTTATAGTATTTCTTTGGTTTCATTGATGCTTCCCAAAACGCAAATTGTCTTTATCTACTTACTTTTACAGTCAATCGGTTGTCTTGAAAACATTACATGCATCGTCATTTGACAACGGCTGTCTCTTTGCATTATGTTCTTTTAATATTCTAACGTTTACCCAGTTTAATTCGCCCTCATTTACCCCTTTGCATTTTATTCGTTTTATCGCATTTCGTAGACACAAGAGATAAAAACAGTTTTTTTTGTATTTATCACAACAGCTGAGATGTTCTATATTTTGTAATTTCTGAGAATACAAAAACGAAACCAAGGAACAAATTATGAAATATGGTCAAGAATATTTATATAACATTTTCCTTAAATCTTCTCTTCAAAAATAAATCGTCCTATCGATATTCTTCTTAGCATTACTTGTTCTTTTACAATGATAGTTTGTAATTAGATAAGGGCTAGTTTCTTGTAAGTGGTACTTCGTACTTGGTAATTGATGAAGAGGGATTCACTGCCAAGCAATAGTTAAGTTTACGTTGTGAGTGTTTAACGAGACAACTCAATCTAAGCAGTGCGATTGTTATAAGCTGACATAAGATCTTAATTCAGATTAGTCTCAAAAGGATGAAGCCAACAACAATGAACCAACAGATACTGGATCAATACGTTACACAACAAACATATAATGTAAAACAAGGAAAAGACACAGACGTGGGAAAACTTCTGAAATTTGATCAGAAATCGTCTTGAACTACCGTCATGTAATCGGTCTTTACCTATAACTACAGAATGAGCTCTTCCTAACACTATGCATACTACGCCTCTCAAGCTCGGCTTGACGGTCGAACTCTCTGCCTCTAAGCAGAGAGGAACCCGGACGAGGCTCCGCCGAACGGCAGTCTCTCGTTCAGGGATGTTGACCAACCCGATCCCGTTAATATGCGTTCTACGGGCATTTTTTGGCCGAGCATATGGACTCGGGAAATCCACGTTAAACTCGGCCTTGTGCCACATGCAACCCTCATGGCGGGGTGGCTAGATACCGAATCAAGCCGAGAAGCTCGGCTTGACAGTCGAACTCTCTGCCTCAGCAGAGAGGAACCCGGACGAGACTCTGCAGAAGTGCAGAGTCTCGTTTGGGGAGGTTGACGAAACCGATCCCGTTTATACGGTTTCTACGGGCATTTTTTGGCCGAGACTACGGCCTCGGGAACCCCATATTAAACTCAGCCTTGTGCCACATGCAACACTCGTGGGGCGGTGGATAGATACCGAATCGAGTCGAGCCGATAGTAGTTCACTCCAAACCAGACTGACAGTCATACTAACACCTTCCACATCTTGTATTATTATTTCTGTTATTTTACTCATAGCTGGGGCCCATTAAAAAAGTTACTATCACTCCGGGTCAGAGTGATCCTGAGAATCATTCAGAAGATGAAAAATTGTTATTTTACCCATAGCTAGGACCCATTAAAACAGTTACTATCACTCCGGGTCAGAGTGATCCTGAGAATCATTTAGAAGAGGATTGGGCTAAAAGTAGGATAATTTACATTTATACCCCGAAACTAAGGACTCGCATTCATGGCAAAAACTGAACTGACGTTTCTTAAGACAGTAACTAATGGATGCAGTTTTACGTCCTACCCAGAATCCTATAGGGACTTAATGGATGCAGTTTTACGTCTTGCCCAGGACCAATGAGGACCTAACAGGGACTTAATGGATGCAGTTTTACGTCTTGCCCTGGACCATGAGGACCTTATTGGTCAGTACCAAATATAGCAGAAGTGAAAGCCTGTAATTTGATTTTCGTAAATGGTTTTGTAAATAAATCCGCCATATTATTTCCCGATTGAACATATTCAATTTGTACCGTTTTCTTTTGTAGTTGGTCCCTTACAAATTGATATTTGATATCTATATGCTTTGATCTTTGATGTATTATTGGATTTCTGGCCAAAGCAATACTGGATGGATTATCACAGTAAATAATTATTGGCTCAGTTATTACCAGTGTTGTAACTGTTTCTATTAGTAATTTTAGAAAAATAGCCTCTTGTGTTGCTTTTGATAATGCAATATATTCAGCTTCACAGGTAGAAAGTGAAATCATCCCCTGTTTCTTCGATTTCCAGCTGATTATTGGGTTCCCGTCAGCTAGCCTAAAGCAATAGACTGTTATACTCTTACGATCTGGTGAGTTGGCCCAATCAGCATCACAAAATCCTTCCAATTTTAATGGTTTATCTGCTTGTCGAAATACCAGGCACCGACTTTTAGTTCCATTTTAATAGCGTAATACTTGTTTAGCCCTCGTTAAATGCACAGTCCCGGGTTTATTTAAGTGTTGGGACAACTTAGTAACCGTATAGCTGATATCTGGCCTGGTTGATGTCATCACGTAAATAAGATTTCCGACCAATGTTCTGTATTCTTTCTCACACGCCGCTATTCTATATTCCTTATTCATAATTGTGTTTAAATCCATTTCACATGGAGTAGTTCTTGCTTTGCAATTTTGCATGTTAAATTTAGAAAAGAGTCTTTCAATGTATCTAGATTGATTCATTGTAATAGTGTTGCCTTTAAATTCGAACTGTATACCAAGAAACCATGATAGTCGACCCAAATCGGTCATTTTAAACCTTATTTCAAGGGAATTTTTGATTTCTAATAGAGCGGCCTCACATTTTGATGCAATTAATATATCGTCGACCGAAATTACTAGAATTACTAATATTTCATTATTAAATGTTCTCGTGTATAGACATGGGTCAACTTGGGAGGATTGAAATTGCTGTTCTATTAAATAAGAATGGATTAATTCATTCCATGTCCTCCCGCTCTGTTTGAGTCCATATAGTGACTTTTTAAGTTTCCATACATAATTATCACCTTCTTTAAAACCTTCTGGGGGTTCAATGTATATTTCATAATCGATTACAGCATTCAAATAAGCTGCTTTCAGATCCATATGGTGTATATCCATACCATAATGTGCGGCCATTTGCATCAAAATTCTAATTGTTGTCATGTTTGTTGTTGGACTGAATGTTTCGACATAATCTTCCCCGTATATCTGCGAAAATCCTTTAGCTACAAAACAAGCCTTGTATACTGGCGATCCATCATCAGTACGCTTTACAGTATAAACCCAACGGCTGCCTATAATATTTTTATCATCCGGGGCCTTTTTTAATTCAAACGTGTCGTTTGATATTAATGATTTCATTTCTTTTTGCATGGCAGCCATCCACTGTCTGGAATTGACAGAGTGTATGGCCTCTTGGTAATTCTTTGGGATACATTGTACCGAATAACAGCAATCAATGTCACAGGTATTACATTGATCCATTCCAAAATAATCTGGATTTCTTCTGTTTCTGGTCGGATAACGCGGAATTTTTTCCCCCCTCATCAGTTATATTTTCTTTTAATTCAAGTTTTGCGTCCGATTTTTCCTCGTCTACTTCATCTGGTGTAATACCTTCCTCTGATTGTGGATTTTGAACGGGTTTTCTACTCATAGGCCCATAATTGGGCCATACTAGTTCGGGTTGGACTAGTTCGTCGCAGTTAATATTCTTTTCTTCGGGTTCCTTCCCTCGCTCAAAGGAATCTGTAAATCTGATGCATCTAATCTTCCTTATCGTTTTAGTTTGTGGAAAATAAATCATATAGGCTGGACTTGTCTCATCATACCCAATAAATATGCCCTTTTCACTTTTTGGATCTAGTTTCGCCCTATGGTTGACATATGAATAACAAATTGTACCAAAAATATGATATGCATATGACTCACAATAGGCTTAAAGTTTGTATAAACTTCGTAAGGAGTTTTTTTAATGTTACTATTATAGCAGCGGTTTCGTATATATACCGCTGTGTTTAATGCATAAACCCACAGATTTTTGGGTAAGTTAGATTCTATTAACAAACATCTAGCCATTTCAAACAGTGTCCTCCAACTGCGTTCAGCGACTCCGTTCTGATGTGGAGAAAAAGAACAGGTTTTCCCATGTTTAATGCCTTCATTTATTAGGAGGTTTTTGTAAGCATCAGAAGTAAATTCTCCACCATTATTTGTCCGAATTATTTTTACTTTTCCATACGGGGAGATATCGGATAAATAAATTTTTGTAGCTTGTAGGCTATCAGAATTATTTAAAAAATATATATATATCATAATAAGTCCTGAATATTCATCAACAAAGTTTAATACATACGAATAGGTGTCAATACCCTTTGGTAATTGGACCCGCTAAATCGCAATAAACTCTGAACAAGATATCTGTCGCTTTTTGATATCCGATGATATTTCGTCATTTTCCCTTTAATACACGTGTCACAATATTGTAAGCCCTTTGGAAGTGTAATTTTCATTCCAGTGACGTGTTCTTGTAATCTTTTAACATCCGAATTATTACAGTGGCCGAATATTTTCTGCCAAGCTCTTAAGTCATGCGTGGCTGTCTTCGCAGACTTAATACTTTTCAAATAATACAAACGTCCATTTTGCTGTATATTAAATTCAGTTACGTCTGGATATATTAACTTTGAACTGTCTCAGTGAAAATTGATTTTAACGCCAGTTTTAATTGCGGACTGAACTGAAAAAATATTTTGCTTAAATTTAGGAATATATAAAGCCCCCTTCAATAAACATTTACAAATAATTCCCTTAGTATTGCATAGATAAATACAGGCATCGCCTCTTTTTAAAACCAAATTATTAGCTCTGGTCCCGTCAGCTAAATTGATAAAATGTGAGTCGGGCTGAAAAATGGGGTCAAAACCAATAAAATTTGTTTCATCTGTAATTACATGATTTGTCGCACCCGTATCGATCAGGTACGAATCTGAACGACTGGCCACAGCACCCAATCCAAAGTAAAAGGCATATACACGTCCATTAAAAGAAGTTTTTACATTTTTACAAAAGTCATTCCGTGCATAAAATTGATATTTCGCACGAATATGGCCGACATTACCACAACGAAAACAAACGATATCTCTTAGTATTTTTCCTTTATAATTCCTGTAATAATTGTCTTTAAAGCCCTTGTTCTTAATATCATAATTCCTAGTCTGATCGGTTTGAGGAACAGGTTTTCTGAATTTTTGAAATGACGTTCTCATTTGCATTACGTTATTGCCTTGATTTTGGGGGGTACACATTTTTTCCGTTTCTTCATAGCTACGTAACGCCATTTTAAACTCAGTGAAAGTTACTTGTTTATCTTTTTGAGTTATAACTGCCGTGAATGATTTGAATGACGGTGGCAAACCCTTCAAGACCATGGCTATTAGCAGCCCATCCGAGATAGTCTCACCTGCAATTTTTAAAGCTTTTGTAACGTTCTCTGCTCATATAATCTAATCGATTATAAATTCATTTTCTCGTCTTTTCACTGCGGTTAGTTCAGTATACAAAGCAATAATTTTAGGCTTACATTTTGACAAATAATGTTCACGCAAAATCTGTAGGGCTCTTCGGCTATTGTCCTTAGCCTCTCTCATTATTAAAGACAAACTCCGGTCATCCAGGAATTGAATTAACTCAGCGAAAACGGTCGCATTTCTTTCCATGAAATCATCCCCCTCGTGGTCGACCTTACAAAGGATGATGTCATGGAGTTTTTGTATTCTTAGGTAGCCCAAAATCTTCGTCTCCCATAGTTCATATCTCGATTCATTCCCGTGAAAATATAATCGTGATCTGGGCTCATAACCATTGCTAGACATTTTGACGGTCGTCCTCGAGTATAGAATCCAGAGGTTGGCAGTGAATATTTCGGAGACAGTTGGAAAGCGTAATCCAGGTTCGCAGTGGATATCTCAGTAAAGTAGCAGAGCGTAGTTCTTCCGTCTGTCATGTTCGCCTGAGAAGTTGGCTCTGGTCATTTCGTTAGGGAAACAAAGATGGCCGCCTTTATACACGACGGATACAGTGTTCTGCGGCTTTTGATTGGTCAACCTTCTATTGTTCGACTATAAAGGGAATTAAGTCATTTTGACACGCTCACTAGTTACGTACATATATACAGAAAAAACTGTAACAATTTCGTGTTATATACCTTCGTTATTTCTACTCTTGGGTTAGTGTTGTTCTTCCTTGGTCCTAATCTAGCCCATAACACATCAACAGAAGAGTTTGATGTGATGCAATATTTCGGAAAGTCTGCGCTTGTGTAGTGGTACCTTTTTATAAGAGAAACTACTCTAAGAAATGTTACTTTCAGAATAAATGCAATGTGTAGCAATATCTTTTTACATAATAAACTACCTTTTAAAATAATTATTTACTTAGACATAATAGTTCAAAATAAATACTTTGCTATCATCGATCAAAGCAAAAGATTCTGTCAACAGCGAGTGTGGGCTTGAATTTTTAAAAAATGTCTTAATTAGACTAGCAAGAATTAGGATTCTATAAAGGAGATGACCTTTTGACAGTTATAAGCAGTATGGATTGAATTATCCGAGAATCGAACTACGAATTGTAGCTCTCAGACACTATCATATATTAAATGTAAATATTCAAGAAGCATTTTAAAAGAATATTTTTAAAAAAATCGAAATCCGAAGTCATCTTTGAATATCGAAACGTGCTATCCAAAATTTAATCAGCGCATAAACAGTAACATTTTGTTAGAAACAAAGAAATGACAGCTAAACTGATATGTAATATCAGTTTTCCTATATGGCTGTGAATTCTAACAGATATTGAAGTATAGGCCTGAGGCAACAGAAATAAGGTTGATTCAAAAGGATTCTGTGAATACAATGGACTGATCGCAATGGCAACAAAGAAGTTCTAAAGAAAATGGAAACAAAAGAATCACATTTATTTTGAAATATAAAGAGAGAATCGAAATGTCTAAGAGAAAAAAATGAGGAAAGAGAGCTTGTAGAATATGACACATAGCTGATGTATTGAGGTCAAGAGGAAGAGAGGAAAACATTGGGAAACTTGTTAAATAAGCCTGTGAAAAACGTTAGCATAACAAAGAGCGACCAAAAACAAAAAAAGCAAAGATTTCTCAAAGGATAAAAGTTAAGTAGCTCTGGGGTAATTATGATCACCCTCGTCCTGAAGGTTCGCTAGAGGGGCAATAATAAGTATCAGCTGTACTGTCTCCTTGTTGAATCAAATGAACGAGCAAATTATAATTTTTGTACTGTTTTTTTCGCACTTGCTTACTTACAAATCTACAATTCGTCCGTTTATTGAATACTGTTATTGTTCAAGTGCTCCTGCTGTACATCTCAAGACTTTCAACAAAATTCAGAGAAAGTTAAACGAAGCTGCCCAGGCAACACGACATCCGTCAGTTTCTCACCGATGTAACTTGACTTCCTCCTGTCTTTTCTACAAATATTTTCCTCACAATTGCTTTGACAAGCTATTTTTTCTGGTGCCTCGAATATATAAAATTATGTGTGCTACGTGATTGGCATCAAGGTCCCGGCCACTTTCTGTTGAAATAGCTAAATGCAACCGCCAATTTTAATATAACAGTTTTTTTTTTTTTATCGCACTTCCCACCCACCAGTACGGCTTGGTCTTGAATTATATTCAATATCCGGGTTATATATTCTTCGTGCCTAGGATAATATGGTTTTGATTGGGTGGTTGTGCTTCGGCTATCAAATTTCGTAATAAAAACTCATACATATTTATTTACCTTGTGCATTAAAGTACCATAATATATAAAACAAAATAAAATACATTAGCTTGTATATTAAAAATATCTACAAATAAGATTTTCTCTTATCAGAGTATTTTCTATGTGCCGTCCAATTCAAGGCATGGGCAATAATGACACTCGACAATTTCCTGTAAATTTTAGTAAAGTTTGCTCTATTGCTACATCTCCAAATCTCTGTTCAGTCACCCATTTACAGAAGCTCGTTATGCAGGTCAAGAGCTACTTTTCTTTTCTCCTTCTTGCCTTCAATGTATCTCGTGAGTCAAATTTTCCAAGCATTCTGTCTTCATTAATTTACCTAGAAATATCGACTGTCTCTTTCTGTTACTACATATAACAGTCCTTTTTGTTTCCCTTTTCTTGAAATCTTCATATCTGATCTTTTGTTCTGTTGATGGTATTCTCGATATCCTTCAGTAGAACCACATTTTTGTTGCCTTCTTCAGTGATGAGATACTCCAGCTTTCCCAACCGCGTAGGAGGGTCGATATTGGATATGTGTTCAGTACACTTTTCTTCTTTTCTGACTAAATATTGTCTGTTTATACACTATTTGAAAAAAGGCCTCGTTGCCTATCACAATGCACCTTCACATTTCGGTGCCGAATTTTCTTACCTCGTTTAATGCACTTTCTAGATATTTAAAAATTAGCATTTGTTTAATTTTGGTATCTCCAACTTTTAATTCATATGTTGAGCTCATTTTTATTCTGATGGCCATAGATCCTGTCTTAGTCGTTTCTTTACTATTTCGCTTAATGCATTTCTTTGAAATTCCTGTAGTTTTCCCTCTGAGTTCTCTTTTAACACAATGACCTCTGCCTATCTAATGTTGCTAAGACCGTTGCCGCCAATAAGGAATTATGTATGAACTTCTAATCTGGATTACTTTACTGGAAAGTTTTTATAATTCTGGTGAAATGACACAGACATGTCTTACGCCGCTTTCCATTTATTTGTATTTAGTGAATTTGTTTTCTATCCATATAAAGGCGTTTTTTTCTCCAGTATAATTTCGGAATTTTCCTAATATCATTTCTAAATAAACAATTAAAAACATTTGCATTACGTAAAATAGAATAACAATTGTACAAAATCTATTTATGCAAAATACATCACATGTTGACGTCTACAGATTAAGTCAATTCTCAATAGTTTACATTTACTTTAGACTTCAAGAGTAAAATATCATTCATAGAATTAGAATAGATGTAATGTTTAATTAGAACCAGTATCTGAGTAGCCATCTCCGTAGAAATTTGCATATGACGGCCTAGAGATCGAAAGTCTTATTAAAGAAAATGAACCTCTTATTAAAAATTAAACCTGCAATCACTTTCACGTGGAAAAATAAGTTCATTGCCTGTGTTATGAAATACTAAGCCATCTAGTAATTACAATGGTTGTAGTAGTATATAATAATGCCTCATCAAAGAAATGAATTATTTACAATTACATGTAATGTAATATCCAAAGAGAAAATCATCTTTGAATATTGATTCATAACACGCACATAAAAAAAAGTTTTTTTGACGAAAATCATTTCAATATAAAACCAAATCTAATATTAAGAACAATTATATTTCATAAAGAACTTCTACAAGTCGTTCTGCATTAATTTTATGAAGAACGGATCATAAAAAATCACATTTTTCTCTATAAAGTTCTGATTAAATAAGAATATAGTTTGATCAGTTATGACTAGCTTCCTCATGTTTGCTTTTGCCGTCAGAATCTTTTTGGATGCTATATGTTCCCGTTAGTCTTCAACGGATTATCGTAAACATTTAGAATCTGGGAAGATCTGTGCTAATTTCTGTTCAGTCCGCTAATATAGATCCCCTACATTTACCTGTCAATGGTATAGGTAAATGGTTGATAGACCTTTGGGTATCCCAATACGTCTTCGGATCTCAGTGTCGCAAATTCCCTCCTATGTTAGAGCACATCCAGATATTTAAATTTCTGCACTTGTCTGATTTTAGTATCCCCGATTTGTAATTTAAATTTTCAGCTCATACTTTGCTCAGAGTTATCAAATTGGACAACCAATTACACTTTTATAGATCAACAGTTTTGACCTCACATTTGTAGGGCTCAGATTCATGGCTCCAATATATGTTTCATATTAATAAACAATATGTCTTCCACAAAAGTTGTTTCCGCGCGATCAGCGGGTAAACTTGGACGATAGAATATCCAATGTTGTACTTCTCGCAAAATGCAATAATTAGTTGAATTGAAACATTCCTGGTGCAGTCGGATATTCTCTGGGCTAATCATGTTGCAAGCGTGAGTGACAACAGAATACAAATGGTCCTCATGTATAGCCAGCATGACAGAGGACAATGGACAGTTGAACGGCGTGGCTCATATATAAAAGCAAGCTAAAGAGAAAACTCTCAGATCTCAATGTCCCTCATAATAACTTCGAGCGAGTTACACGGGAGAGAAATAAATGGAGACGCGTGGAAGAGAGGGTTATCAGAAATTTCAGAAACAGTCGTATTGATTGGATAGAGACGAAAGGCAAACGTGAAAAAAAGTCAGCAAATAATCCTATGGCGATGTCCTATGATCC
>CAHIKZ030004076.1:425000-470000 GCA_903632075.3 Acanthosepion pharaonis | reverse complement strand
TTTTAGTTTAGTTCTACTGAATATTGTATTCTATATTGTATCTGATGAAGCAGAGATAACGGTCAGCTCCTTATATAGCCGCAGAAGGCAACTGGCAACAGCTGATATACTCTATTTATACAAGTGCCACACAAGACAAACAGCGTATTTTTAACTTATCGGGGCTGGATCAACACCATATTCAAATGTCTAGACAGATTTCAAAACTGATAAATGACCTCGTACGGGATTACTTATTTTAACATAAAAACACATTCTTGGGACACAGCTGAGACAGTTTATCACTAATATTATAGCTATTTCCATGTCGTATTCCTTACTTCCTCCACCTACGACATGCTATGCCATGTATAGGTGGACGAATCATTATTATTACATTCATATTCCGCAAGGAAGGTAAGAAGATCACCCCCAAACAAATGATCAGCCTAGTTGTAGAGCAGACAGGCGAGACTATATACCCCAATCACTAAAATTCAAATTTTAGAATGACAACGGTCGTTTATCCTATAAATCATCATAATTAGCTATTATTTGTCCATAGAAAAAAACACATTCATTAATCCTCTAACTTGAGTGGGTACTGGAATCAGAATTAATTCATCAAGTCTAGAAGAATCCTCAACTGCTTGCATAAAGCACTGGACGGCCGTTTCGTCGTATTTTGGGGACTCATCAGCAGTGCGCATCCACTACCGAGAATCGAACCCGGACCGTTAGGATAGGACGCAAGTCCTGGTAGTGGATGCGCACTGCTGATGAGTTCCAAAGATAGTACGAAACGGCCGTCTAGTGCTTTCTGAATTATATCATGTATTCTTCTAGACTCGATGAATTAATTATGATTATTCAAATCCACCTTAATATCTATCTAACTTCGACATATGAGGATCTGACGTCTTACTTGTTTCACTTATGAAATTATATGCGATAATCTTAAGTGGCATTTAAACCCGCTCGTGATTTACAAAGGAGCAAGTGTGAGGATTGTGAGATGAGATCACTGTTAGATTGGCTGACCTTTTAGATCTTGCAATAACTTTCAGTTATCTCCTCTCTCTCTCCCCTCCCCTCTCTCTCTCTCTCTATATATATATATATATATATATATATATATATATATATATATATATATATAGAGAGAGAGAGAGAGAGAGAAAGAAAGAAAAGAAAGTTAATTGAAAGATAGTTGCGAACAGCTATTTTATTGCTCTTATATCGTGAATTAACTTAACATACGCAAAAGTTTAAATTTCTGATTTGCGTTTCTGTATCATAGCGCCACCAGGAAAACTTCTAAAGTGACAAATGACTACAAAGTACATATTTGATTGTATCACTAGCTTCCAATAATATAATATAAGACATAATTATCTACTTTCTATTGGTTTTTTGGAACAGGCGAAAATAAGTTAATTTTGCGCTAATTCGACTGTGAAACCCACGGCAAAGCGCGCCAATTCCCCGTCATTTTTGAAAGTCCAGAGCAAAGAGAGTCATGACATATTGCTCTTGTTCATCTTGATGGGATTTGAAGTCAATTCTATTGACGAGATTAAGTTGGTAGTCATCGACCACCGGCTAGCGTGGAGAATATTCATATGCGATCTATAAAAACTCTACTTTCATCCACATGGGACATGTGTCTAACATAAATTTTTACGTTCATATATTCCCCCAAAATATGATCGTATGCTTTCTCCTTATTTGAATCTGTTAGACAATTACGTATGGCGTGTCGAAAAATAGACGATATAATAATACCAAAGTTCCGTTAAGCCGCTACCGAAACCATGATAGCCAGCGCGAACGAAAGACCATTTTTGTGAAATTTCTAGTCGATTCAGACATCACGACGAGTTTGTTCTTGTTGAGTGGTTTAAATATATGGTAAATCCTTTTCATCTTTTTCAAATGTATTTTTTGTGAAATAATGTATACACTGAGACAAACACGCACACGCACACAAATATATATATATATATATATATATATATATATATACACAAAATATAAACGTAAAATCTGCCACATGACCAAAAGAAAAGTTAAGATGAAAACAAAAAAGACTTAGTAAAAACAGCGTGGGTACCGGTTATTTAGATGGGTTACAATCGTTTAACACACACACACACACACACACACACACATATATATATATATATTTTTAATTTAAAAAAATAGATGTTTATCTGATGCATTCAAATCTCATTAATATACTGTCTATCGTCTACACGTATAAGCGTGATCGATACTGTCACGTATAATATTGCAGATGAAAAATACCATTTGGTAAAGGATTACGTAGACTTTTTTAATATTGACCAATACAATTTGTAGCCAATGAAACAGTGATATTAGCGAGCGGACTAAACAACTCTGGCGTCATGTCATAATTATTATACGAATTTATAATGAGCAACATTGAATATCCCCTAGGAATTTTTTTGAAAAAGATCAAGTGCTTATTTTGCGGTAGTTGCATTACGTGAGTAAAGATTCATACTTTACCGATTGACATTTGAAATAAGGAATGAGCAAATTGTAGTTGTTTCAGGAAATAAACGCTGCTTTTTACCGTTTTATCTGGAAATATATTTGACGATAGAATGTGTATGTTTTGCTCTTTCTCATCAATATAGCAGCTCTCTGTTCCAAGTGATGGGAACGAACACTGTTTGCATGTTGCTCTGCAGACCTACATCGCAATATCAATCTTCATTAAATAAGATCCAAGGCCCAGCAATGAACACAACTGAGCATCATGTACTACTGGAATTGTGCATGACATTATTGCAACCTAATTAAATATGTGTGAAGGGGAACAGATGTGAGTAAGTCTGTTGTGAGGAAATGATTCCTAATACTAAGCATGAAATGAGAACTAGTGTGTCAGTGTGGCATGACAATTTATCTTGACTTGAGTGAACTGTTTCATTACAAGGAATCACATCGCAACATGTCCCAAACATTTAGTCATGTAAACATACGGCAACTTGCCTAAGATTTACTTGAAAACAAAATGATCATTAAGAACTTATAAACATTACATAGTTACATCTATATGGTCGCAAATCCCGAACATTTTGATAAAATGAACGCCCAAATTTCAACATGCATTTCTACTAGTAACCGGCTAATACTTGTATATATATATATATATATATATATATATATGTGTGTGTGTGTGTGTGTGTGTGTGTGTGTGTGTATATATATATATATATATATATATATATATATATATATATATATATATACGCATGTTTTTTTTCTTCTTTTTTTTAAGTGTTTCATCCCAAGCAAGACGGGATCCACTAGAACGCATGGCGTTACAGAAAATTTAGAGCAAGATCAGATAGGAGTGATAGAAGAATGGATGAGGAGAAGGGTAGTGGATAGATCAAGGCAACTGGAGATGTCGATTGACATTACATTTGAATAGCTGGAGATTATAGCTCTCAGGGAAACTGGAATAGGGAAGGGGGTTCCACAGGCGAGAGGTGCGAGACATGAAGCTATTAGACTAGAAGAGACGGCTACATTTAGCAGTTTCGACAGTGAAGGGGTGAGAGAAAGTTGACAGCAACGTAGGGCGCTTGAACTCATGAAGTCTGGGAACCAGCGAATGCAGCTCATCGGAGCAATTGTCATGAAAGTATTTGTAAAACAGACAGAAAGAGGCGACGGCGCGTCTGTGAGAGAGTGACTGTAGACGAGATCCCAGAGCAGGGCCAATTATATGCATATCCGCCTCTGGCAAACAGAAGGGGCTCCAGACCATATATTGCAGCAATACTCCATGGAAGTGCGAATTGTTGATTTTTAGATCTGGAGGATCTATTCCGGGGAGACAAATTTCCTTGCGGTGGATGAAGCAATTGACTCAATGTATTTGTTCCATCTCTGGTCAGCAGTCAACATGAGACCGAGCAGCCGCAGGGAGTTACTCTCGAGAAGTTGAGCGTCAGACATTCTAATGGAGGGCAGGGAAGATCTCTGTGGTAATTAATAGAGAGCAGTTTTGTTTTTGAAGCATTAAAGTTGACCAGCCAATTCCTGCCCCAGTTCACAACCGATTGGAGGCCCTTTTCTAGACGCACGGCCAGGTTAGTTTTGTCAGTGACACTAGATTTGTTTTTGAGGCAGGAATAAATTGTGGTGTCATCCGCGTAGATGCCAACTTGGGAATTTATGGCGTCAGGAAGGTCTTTTATGTAGATAAGGAATAGAGTGGGGTCTAGGATGGAGCCTTGAGGAACACCTGCGTTCGTGGGATAGGAACTGGAAGAGAATCCGTTGAGAATGACCTTCAGTTAACGGTTTGACAGGAATTATTGTATTAGGTCAAACAATCGACCTGTAATGCCATAACACTGGAGCTTGCGAAGAAGGCCGGCATGCCAAACCCTATCAAATGCTTTGGAGATGTCTAGGACCACGGCACGAGCTTCCTCGTAATTTTGAAGAGCTCGGTAGACAGTTTCAGTGATGGCCGTAAGCACATCAGCTGTAGATCGGGCAAAGAGGAAGCCATATTTCTTGTCTGAGAGCAGATCATGGGATGTGACTTGGTTAACTACCTCGCTATTGATTAGGGCTTCGAAGACTTTGCCGAAGAGGGGTAGGAGACTGATAGGACGGTAGTTAGAAGGGTCAGAGGGGTCGACAGAATCAATCGAAGATGACTTCCAGCAGTCAGGAAAACAAGATTCCTTGAAACAGTAATTGTAGTTTAGAAAGGGCGGGCGCCAGTTCAGGCGCGCATTTCTTCAAGACAATGGCTGGAATCCCATCTCCACTACTAGCTTGTTGGGGTTTAAATTGAGATAACGCCCAATACCAAAGACGGGGTTATGTATAACCCACTCAATAGGGCCTCAGTTCTAAGAGGGAAGTCGGATATGTGTACACCAGAAGAGTCGATCGTCGAGTTGAATGAAAATTTCCGAGCAAAGCATTCAGCCTTGTCGGCAGAGGAGATCAGGACTTGGAACTGGTTGAACAATGGAGGTATAGAGGGTTTGCAATTGTTCAATACGTTCTTACAGAGACGCCAATAATCTTTGGAGCCAAATTTGCGACATGCAATAAGCTCCTTCATCCGAGCAGCAAATAGTGACTTAGCATCGTTGAGGACACAATTACACACATTACGGGCGGAGACAAAGAGACGTCTATTGCAGTCAGACATGTTGCTAAGGAACAGGTGAAAGAAGTGGTTCCTATGGGCGATGGCGGCTGAGGAAGCAGCGAATAACAAGGAGGAGGAGCGCAACTTGACCCTATATTTCCTTAAGGGGATGAAAGCGTCGATTCCAGCTTTAACCCAGGAAGAGACCCCAGAAGCACATTCTTGGACGGGGAGCGTAAAGACGCCATCCCAGGGGACATCGCGGAGGAAATCACGGAACGCGTCCAAGTCAGCTCGTTGATAGTAGAACGAAGTTCTAGCGGTAGGAGGTTCTTTGCAGGGGCTGGAGTTGAAGGTGATGTTAACAGATACCACTGCATGATCAGAGTTACCAAGAGGGCAGAGTGGCGTGCTCTACAGGACTCGGGGATGGAGGTAAAACAGAGATCGAGTAGAGAGGCTTTGCCTTCCCGGTTGAAGCCAAAACGTGTGGGGAAGTTAACTATCAGCTTGAGGGATTGAGAGACTGAAAAATTGAGCGTTTGAATGCCTGCCTACCTGCCTGGTCAGTAGTAGCATTCTTAAGCCACATGGTATGATGAGCGTTAAAGTCGCCAAACACAAATATGTGAGCAAACGGGTGGAGGGAGAGAGCCTTGTCTATGCTGTCGAGTATCTCACAGTCTTGAGAAGATGGAGAGCGGTAAATGAAGAAGAGATAGCTTACCGCATTGAGAAGAGATAGTCGGAGACACATATACGACAGGTCTAGCGATTCGAGAGACAACTCTCTGTCCAGAGGGATAAGGTCCTTGACGTATACACCAAGGCCGTGCATGTGTGTTATAGAGTCTTTTCTGAGGAGATGAACGTAGCCTGGGATCGAGAGAACAGATGAGCGGATAGACGAGACAAGGTTGGTCTCCCAGAGAGCCAGGATATCCGGACAGTTTGCAGCGAGGAAAGATTGGCTGGTTTAGGATTACTTTTTCGGTCTTTGTAATTCATATAGAATTTTTGTTGGAAGATCAGAAGCCACGAAGTAAAAGAAGCAGACAGTTTCGACCGTGACGTGGGCAGAGAAGAGTTGGCACAGCCTGCATTATAATGTGGCCTCAAGGTTGCCTACCGGAGGTGACTGCAGGGACACATGGACTACAATCACCCCGCTATTATACAACTATTGATCAGAGCAGCCGCTCAAGAGTTAGGGCTCCTAACTTTCAGTCGGAAACAGCAACAGAGAACTGTCAACCGTGTAACCTCAGAATGAAGAGGTGATGTCACAGACTGCACACATCACGGGAGAAACAGAGCTGCACTAATACAGAGGCCAAAGAGAGAGAGAGAGAGAGAGAGTACTTGGAACCCCTTCCTAAACAATAAACAAGGTGTAAGCCTCTACTCATGTCCAAGAGAAGGGGGGACTGTTGACCGGGCGGTAGGAAAGACTACCTACTCCTATTACATATAACACATACAACAACAACAAAAACAGAGGGAGGGATGGGAGGGGGAGGTAATTTGCAAAGAATCCTGGCTGCCACTTGGATTTTATAGTTTCGCAACATTAAGTTTTAAATTAGTATAAGTCCCATTGTCTATTCTAAAAAGAAATTGAAGAAAATAAGGTTATCCGGAGTTATTGCCATGTCATAATAAATGCCCCAACATACGTGGCAGCGAGTGTTAGTCCGCTTTCTTCCTCATGATAACAAGTGAATGTACAGCTTATCCAAGCATCGACCTGGTGGGGGGATCAACGGCTTGGGGGCATACTTTCAATATAATTATGAACAACAGGAGAAAGAAACGGCGAAAACAATTCCAAGTTCAGAAAATTTATCAAGCAAGATACACACACACACACATATATATATATATATATATATATATATATATATATATATATATATATATTAAATATATATATATATATATACACTATGTATATATATATATATATATATACATATGCGTGTATATAAATAGACATACGTGTGTATATATATATATACATATATATATATATATATATATATATATATATATATATATATATATATATATATATATATATATATATATATATATATATATATATATATATATATATATATATATATATATATATATATATATATATATATATGTCAAAACAAAAAAGGAAGTTTGCCAGCTGACCAAAAGATTAGTCAAATGGGAAAATAATGTTTAGTAACAATAGTAACCATGTAAATCTTATAAAATAAGGTGTAAAATAATCGAAGAAAATACAAAATAAAGAAAACAAGAATCCAGTTTGTAGCAAAAGAACGGTACTCAATGCTTAGATTATTATGATATAGCATAAATTCTTTACATAGTTACACTTATAAAGAAACTGCAGGCAGCCTAGATTCACACTACTGCATTCCTCAGTCGACCAGTGCGCAAATTATAGAAGGAGGTAAAGAATTGTATTTATGTCATACTGTGAAAGGGGAGAACGAAAATGTCTTGTTAATAAAATTAACCTTTACTTTAATAAGCAAAGCATTTTTAATCAATTTAACTAATGTTTTTCAATGTTTTCGTATAACTTTTCAAATGTCACTAAATATGGTGGTCACATTATTCTTTTGAAAATACTTGAACAATAATTCATTTAGACGAAAATATTTTACTTTAAAATTATGTTCTGAAATTTATTATTCAACATGTCATCAGAATTATAGATGTTACTTTAATTATTAAATTGATTTGACAAAAACATTGGCATAGAAATAAATTTAACAAAGTTTCAGATATTATCTAATATAAAGAGATTAAATGAAGAATATAAAAAAAGATAATATTTCTAATACCTTATATATTTATTTTAGAAAAAAATATCTCACTCGATAGATGATAACATTTTTTAATGTCTCGTCAATCCTATCAGCTTATATAACATGAAATTCATTTCCATTCGAGTAGCAATGAGGCTGATCGAAACAGCAAACAGTTTTTGTGCTGGTGTCACAAAACATTGGTCAAAGGGAAGTGAGACCAACAGTTCAATCATAGTATACTTCGATAAATAAACCTCCCCACTCCGGTAAAGTTAATGATTCAAATTTCTATCCTTTTAAGCAAATATTCACAAGGAGAGTATTGTGTATGGTTTGATTAATGGACTGTGGAATTTAGTGTTGCAATTTTTTTTTCTTTCGTTATACAAAAACAAAACAAATAGGAAGTTTCATAAATTTGTTGACCTCAGTTTCCTGTGTATTTTTTTTAAGTTGAGTCATCATATAAAGAAAAAATTGCCAACTGATCAATCGATGTAAATGGTCAGGTAGGGGAGAAATGACTTATTTATTTATTTAATTTATTTCTTCAAAGGTGCCGCTGCGAGGATATTGTTGATATAATTTCATTGATTCGGAACAATAGACAGAAATGATAAAAACAGAAATAGTTGGAAATCTATTTAGAAATTAGATAGTGAGTTTTAAACTCAATTCGGAAATCATATTCCATATATTTGTTTTTTTCTTTTTTCTTTTTTTTCTAATAAATAATGATTGTATTTGTACTCTGATAGAAATGATATTGGTAATATTAGCTGTCTCCCTGCAAGGAAACCTCTGTCATTCACTGCCCGAGCATTTACTACAGGTTATCATTTGGGATTAAAAAAATCCCAAAAAACTTAGTATTAATATAACTTTTCAAGAAAAATGGATTCTCTATTCCAGTAGCTGTTATGGCTCTTTCAGGTTTTGATGGGGAGTTTACTTTTGATCATGGTGTTTGACGTAGTGTGGAATAATAACATGTTTATTATAGGATATATAATATATAACAGCTTCCCTGTATATAACTGGATAATTACCAGGTACTTACAACATTTGTTTCAACCACTGCTAGCTGCCATTAAGATGTGCACAGTGCCTGATAATATATATATGGTTCATGCAGATACGAAATTATATTCCAGATTCGGAGAACACTTGTGTAATTGTTCGGTCCACTAGTCAAAAGGTATCAGTAATTTTCAGTTGATCTTCTTATTTTCGTTATTTTTATTTCAGTTAAAAATAATTTATGTTTTCCTTGGAGTTTGTTAACAATTTTAATACAATTTCTTGCGTTCGCGTTAGCATTTGTGTGCTTGTGTGCGTGCATGTAAATCTGACTGTGTATGTGCACATATGTAGGCTATGGGGGTTATATATATATATATATATATATAATATTTTTTTGTTTAAAAATAGGAATTCATAAAAATTCGCTTGAAGATGAAACGGGACAAAACACCTCAATTCATCTTAATTTTAATAATTATTTGGATGTTTTCGGCTCTCCTTTATGGAAACAGGAGAACTCTTATGTAGCGAAGGAGTTATATTTTTTAAACAAAAAAGAATATTATAACATAAGCTCTACTTCTGTATGGGGCACTGTCTTCTTAAAAATAAAACAAAAATCCGAAGGAACTCCGGATTATGCACCCAACGTGTTCTTTTTCTATTTTCTGCATGCCTGCACACTTTATATATATATATATATATATATATATATATATATATATATATATATATATATATATATATATATATATATTCACACGGCAGCATATAAATTATACAAAACGTAATCCGCTTTCTTCTAAACAATCAAACACCAATCGTATCATTGAATGGCAGACCTTTTCAAATACCCCCACAAGACGTTGTATGGTTTCGCAGTCCCCGATGAAATTTTGATGAAGTGCCTATGTACTATTAATGTCTGATGCATAAACAGTTGTTCCAACATATAAAGGTGTCACCACAGAGAAAACTCAAAATTATTGAGGTCTGGGGAACGTGCAGGTCATGTAACAGTTCCTCCCCTAACGATCTATCTTTCATGTTATATGTCAGTTCGAAATAACGTCTGTCTACACGGCTCCTGTAAGGCATGCTGGGTGTATATATGAAACAACTAGTCACCTAAAATTCCAGCCCACACATTAATTGTAAACTGATGCTGGTGTCTAGCACAAATTGTCCCATGAGAATTTCGCTCCGCCCATAAATGTTGGTTGTGTAAATTTGTTATTCCATTAATTACAAGCATCGTCTCATCCGTAAACAAGACTGAAGTGAAAAACAGCCGATCGGCAGTTTGCGCAATAAACGATCGGCAAATGTTTTCTCATATGATATTGATACAGGAGCAGCATTTGAAGTATCATCCATGCGGTACTATGCGATGCTAGGGTCGTTTGATGTGTTCTGAAACCCGGAACGTCTTCGACAGCCTTTACAATATATTCTGCGTGGTCAGGCTAAGAGCAGATCTCGGTGTTCCTCGATCCATAGTTTGTGGTGTCACGTATCCAGCCTCGCAGTGACAAAGAATAGCAAAGATTGGATGACTCGGTTGCCATCGGTCTGGAAATTCAATCTGATACAGATTTGCAGCCACATGTACGTTACCTTTCGCGCGGCCGCAAGTAAAAAAAAGATTTGCCTGTTCACGATATGAATATCCTTCCATTATTAAACGAAAAAAATCTCGGTTCACTCACTAATATGCAAGTTAAACTTTCGAGAGAGAATAGCCACAAATCTACACGAATGACAAAATGCAACCTAGTTTAATGGCAGCAGAGTGCCATCTAACCTAAACTTTATTTAAACTTGATAACTCAAAAACGAAGGATTAGCGGACAAATGTTTATATGGGCTTGGCCGTGCTTTCGTGAGAGTAACCCGCTGCAAAATTGAGAACATTTATGAATGTTCATCAGGTAGTTCAAATGCCAGTCAAAGCATGTGAAGGACAGCGACTGACATAATTCAAAATCTGGTAAATTGTAAATTCTGTAAGTAATAATCAAGATGTTATTTTTAAGTGAATACTTTTTCGATTGTGTTTAAATTGTTTTATTAGGAGATGGACTTATGAGACGTGAATCATCAATGCCATGATGCGATATATTTAGCTCTTTTTCTAAATCTTACCTGTTACGCATCTTGTCGTCCAAAACTAGTCATTCTTTCAGGAAATGTGAGATGTTTACCTCTTGCCTCTTTTTATTCATCCTATCACTTCTACAGAGACATTCTATCTGAGAATATTCACTCACACACACACACACACACGCGCACATATCTATCTATCTATCTATCTATATATATATATATATATATATATATATATATATATATATATATATATATATATAAACGACATTGGTGTTACGACTACACAAAAAAGACAATGGTTAGACATCAAAAAACATAAGGGAATCTATTTCACGCGTCAATAATTGATGGAAATATCCACTCATTGCCTGAAGAAGGATGCGAGACTGGAAACACGTATAGCAAATATATATATATATATATATATATATATATATATATATATATATATATATATATATTGAAGAATATAAGCAAAAGCTTTTGCGGTTTCTCTCTTCGTTTCTTTCGATGGAACAACTATAAACCCAAAGACGTTTTTACATTCTTCAAAGGCATTCAATAATTTTTCCTTGTTGTATTTATTGGATTTATATTTTTTTTCATTCGTGAGAACAAAACTTGGTAGGGAAAGATAAGTTTCTAGTCATTAATTAAACCAATATTTTAGAAAATATGACTTATTCCCATGTCTAACTCAGCACTTTAAATTTTAGCTTACACATCTTTCAAAATTACGTGCTCGAATAACTAGTCAATATGGCCCCTTCGATGTGAGTATCTCTTCAGGACTGGAATAGCTATATCTCCCCAAATCCTACTATCATTTTGAAGATCTTATTAACTGGGAAGAATATAGAATAATCGTGGACATATACTAGGATAAATCCACCTGCGTACATATAAAAACTGAATTCAATAATATACACAAATTGAAAGGAATATAAGGCAAATATATGTCTTCAGAGCGGATTTTTTCATCATATATAGTAACTCGATTCAGAGAGAATTAAATATCTTACCAGGATTAATTATTTGCAACGTTATATAGGAAGTTGACACAGTCTTTATAGTTAACACAGTCTTTATAGTTAACACAAAAAAAAAAAAACTACAAGAACTACAAAATATAGTGAAGAATGATTTAAACATCAAGAATTCATCATATTTTTTTAACAAAAAAAAAAAACAAAAAACAACATAACATCAGAAGTACGAAAATAATGTAAGTAAAAATGTAAATATCTGAGAAAATTTCTATCTGGTGGCGGAATGTTCGGCACCAAAATCCGTAGGCGCATTGAGATTTGAAATCATGCTTTCCAAAATCTAAACAAAGTCTTAAGTAATAGGAAAATTCATTAGAAACCATAAAAATTGTATTAAAATGCTGCGTTATATCTGTACTTCTTTACGACAGTGAATGCTGGGCAATTTTCTAACAGATGTAGAAGGGACTTTAAATAATATATTTTGATACAGAAAAATGCTGAGAATATCATGAACTGAAATGTATAACAAACGACTAAATTTTAGACAAAATGGAAACAAAAATAAAAGTTATAATAATTCAGAAATTTACTGTTGCATTTTCTAGGATGCATAATATGGAAATATAGCTTAAACATTTTGACAGTCATAAAAAGGCAACAAGGATTTAATAAATCAGCGCATAACACACAAAATCAATTTGTCGAAAGGACTGAAAGGACATGGCTTAGGAGAAATAGCTAAAAAACACAAGAACATTTGAAGAGCAAAGATCGACAATGCCCTGAAAAGACAAGGCATGTAGAAGAATAAGAAAAAAGAAGAACAAGTACAAGAAAAACTAAGGATTGTGTTTTCATTATTGAAGCAGTCCTTGTTTTATCATTAATTTAAGCATGCTTGTGAGAAGAGTTTATTCTTTTCGTTATAATATCAATATTCTGTGAGTGTCAAACTATCATATCCATATTTTCGCATTAGTTTTCCTATATAGAGGCTTCCATTTTTTTCCCAATATCCATCAACTTTCCTTGTTACATAATTTTCCGTCCATTTTATTATCATCATCATTCTGTATATCCACATTTCTGTTTCTTTAATTCCCTTCACCTCTGAGGAGATTGTGCAACATTTACTGCTATATATTATGATTTGTATGGCGTAATAGATCAGCATATTTTCTAACGATATTTTTCAGTTTTTTTTTTTTCACACCAGTATGCTTGGCCGGTTTAGCGCTATCGTGATTATTTTCGGCTATACCAGCGTGTCGGCTCTCGTTGAAACAGATTCTTATTCGTTACTGCTCGTAATAAATGTCAATGATTCCTCACAGGAGCAAAAATCCCCGTTCGTCAAGAAAATGAGACACCGCATATATTGTAACATTTTGACAATCGCGATTGCTGGCGTGTATGTATATATATATATATATATATATATATATATATATATATATATATATATATATATATATACTGTAAAAGTTCAATCAATTGGTCTTTGTGTAAACTGATTCGATTCGTTTTCTTCTTAATATAATGCCGTATATGATTAATGCCAGGGAATATAAGATAGTTTCTGCTTAATTCAGTGTCAATGAGGTATCTTCCTCCTGAGACTATCCCTTCTGTAAATATGTTAACATTTACTCGGCTCAGTTCAGATGATACCGAAATAGTTACTGCACTTGGTGTCACACGAAAACAACAGAGAGGTCAATCGTAGCAGTGTCTTGAATTGAAAGATGACCCACATGAGAATTAGCACCTTAGAATATATCATTAATATTAACTGGCTATCGAATCAACAGAGGTTAGAATATGCAGACTTTGTGGAATCGGGTTTCTGGAAAGCGAGATAATCTTTACACCCGCGCTCGTATGTGTGTCCAGTAGTCTCTCATTCACGCCAGAAACAGTCACATTTGGTGAAAACCCAACAGAATTGCACATAGACTCTCTGATATTGAGTAACGACATCTGAAGTTAGACTAACAATAATTTTACGTATGAGAAATATATATACTATTGTTTATACTGCGTGTAACGTAAGTGTCATTATTCTCACTAGTGCTATATTCATAGGAAAATAGAAATGCCACGCAACACAACCAGTTAGAGATCCGTAAAGTGACGATTATTGTTTATAAAATTTAACTAATGTGGAAGAAATAGTTAAAAATTCATTTTCCTTTAATGTGATCCTTCTTTTAATTGTTAAAATCAGGAAATATAAAATAAAGACATCGGTGAGTTGATAAGTATTTTATGACATTTCTAATGACAGGGGCATTCATTTTATACTTATGATAGTCATTCAGGTTTAATAGTTTATACAGTCGACTCAAATACAATGAAAATATAAATAAACTGAGAGGAAATTGTTTGTGGGTAGTAAGAACTAATGTGAAAAGCTAATCACAATTTTTCCAAATACTTCAACACTTACTGTCAAGAAACACAAAATCATCGACAGTGTTAGTGTAAGTTAATGATAGTGAAAGAGATTTGACGATACACATTACAATTTTGTATTTGAATGTGAATGGGATATGACGAGAGTGAATGAGATATGACGATACACATTACAAATTTTAATTTGAATGTGAATGGAATATCACGAGTGATGACATATTACGATACACATTACAAATTTATATTTGATTGTGAATGAGATATGAAGAGAGAGAATGAGATAGACGATACACATTACAATTTTATATTTGAATGTGAATGACATATGACGAGTGATGTCATATGACGACACACATTAGAAATTTATATTCGAATGTGAATGAGATATGACGAGAGTGATGAGATATAACGATACACATTACAAATTTATATTTGTTTTTAACATAAGATTTTCTTCTGTGAGATTGAACTCTGCATTTTAAATTATAGAAAATACGAAAAAAAATGAGGTAGACATCCCTGAAGATGTTGTTTAAATCTAGCTATTACTGATTTACGGGTGCCACTCATAATCTGCATTCAATGGGGAACTTTGATGGGAGGTGATTTTTATCAAGCTTGTTTCACCTGATTAATTGCGACTGAATAGCGAGTTCGATCCTCCGTGGGAGCCCCATAATTTCGGTTTATGTCACATCTAAGCTCCGCTTAGAAAATCACCATAATAAGCATTCGGGTTATTACGTTATCATAAGTTTGTAAATTTTTAATCGTTTCTTTTGGCAATAAGCAATTTTTCAACCAAGATATATGATTAATTGTGTTGTATTCTACGAATCACTAATTCACGTAGGTAGTATTTGGGCGGGGAATACAATATGTCGCCAATCTTCTAAGTGTAAAGGAAGTGACAGTCTAGAAAAGATAGAATTTCGGTTCATCTACATTAAGACACCTTCACTTTGGTTATGTAAGGGATAAGAACAACTTACAACCATGAATCATGAGGATCACCGGGAGTGCCGTTGCCTTATGATATGAAAAGTGAACAAATCTTAAATGTTAGTAAGATATCAGCTGAGAAAAAAGTCTTCTATTTTTTTTTGTTATAACACTACCAACTGTCCTGTAACAAGCAATTAAATAATAACTGAAGATGATTGGACAGGTCTACTTTGGATAATACTTGCGAACCGGACGTTAAAAATGTTTAGATAATTTCAAACCACCTTCCTATTGAATACATATTCTGTCATGAAGAATATCTCGTGAATTAATAAGCATTTATAAGCCTGACACGTGGCCGAGTGGTTAGAACATTATCATTCTGAGCATAAGACTCGGGTTCGTATCTTACCATTGGCGATTCGTCAGGAAGGAAACTTCCTGATGTTATCGGACTGGATCGAGTTCGATCCCTGCGTGCGGCACCTTCGGAAATGCATGAAAAACATACCACAGGTTGGCCCAAGCCTAGTGAGTGAAATTGGGTAGACTGAATCCTTGGGGAGCGTCAAGAGCGGGCTAGTACGAAGTCACTAGTCATCGTGGCCAAGGTCTTGTTCAAATCGTTGAACAGGCTAGATAATGCGCTCGTTCCCTGAACTCAGGTATGCTCAGCATAGTTGCAGTATAAAACACAGGTGGCCTCTGTGGGTGTTGAATAAACAGAAATTTGTCCGATCAATCTTCTGCAACAAGGATTGGCTAGCCGCTCTAGCAGACGTTCTCCTCGAATAAAAGTGGCCATGTATATATAAGCGTGCAAATTATATTTTAGCAAAAATGGCAATATTTTGCGTTATAATGTAACGCACATTTTAGCCGCCGTCTTAATTCTTATTATATATAATAAATAATTTATTAATTTTCAAAGATCTATTTCCATGAAATCTGCTTAAGAGAAAGTGGTTTTCAGAATACAAGAATAATATGGGAATAGATATTATATCAAGAATTGTTAAACATTTATACATCTAAGTCATCATTCATGCGCTTACTCGAAATATACACAATATCTATGAGTAAGAAGAATTTGAGTAGAAAATAATCGTATAAAGAAATAATTACGAAACAAATATTGCCTCGTCTTGTCGTCTCAACATTAAAATCTAGCTTAATGGCAACTAATCTATTGAACAATAATCAACTAGCAAACTTTGGAATATTTTTTTTAATTTTAAAAATAAGATGTTTGAATGGGAAAAAAGGTTATATTTGCGTTAAAGTTCGTTATATCAAAAACCATAAAACCCCACACAAGTTCTCACTCAGAAGAAAGGTGTTGATCATAGTCACGCTTTCCTAACAGCAATTAGCCTGGTTTCATTCAATTCACATTAATAGTAAGTCAGTGCTTTTGGCGCGAGTTAAGTTTCTACTACATATTTCTTTGGGTTGCCAACTCGCTTTTTATTTATTATCTGATTATATATCAAATTCCTGGTATATAATCTGGTTGAGACAACCATTTAGACAAACCTGGTGTATCACAACGGTTGTTTTGATGCGTCTTGTGTGGTAGTCTGCAGTGGTAGTGCTGGTCGCTTTCACTTACCGCAGCTGGCTAGCAGAAATGCGAAAAGAGGAGCCGACTCCGTAAGTCTTCCCCTTCCAGTAGAGAGCCTCTCCATCAGTAAGCCCTATGTAGTGCCTCTTCGTGGCGACACATGGCAACCGGGCACCTTGCGGACTCGGCCTAAACTACAGGGGACGGTGGAGGAGTTAGCCTCCTTAACATTCGGTATGCATGCCCACCGATGTGTGGACATGTCCTGGTGCCCATGAACCAAACCCCAGTTATGGTTTAAATGGCTCCACTGCCTTGTGGAAATCTTCGGGAGAAAGACAGACAAAGTGTAAACCCTTCACAAATCTGGAGTGGAGCCTCTAAGGCGGATGGACGGCATTCTTTGCTACCTTCCGGCAACTCCTTCAGCTGCGCTGTTACAAAACTGTATTGGTTTATCCTCTCCTTTTGACTCTGCTGACAAGGCCGAGATGAGGAACTAAACGTCCGGGCAGCTCTAGTTCTCCATACATCTCGCCCAGGCTCGTAGCGCTCTGCGCTACTCCATCGTCTCCCGAGACAGACGGATGCCAAACCAAAACAAAAATACCAAATTTCAATCTTAAATACCTTTGTAAATTAAATAGATCCATTGCTTTGGTTAATGGATTATTCTGATAGGAAACGTGTTGTTTTCTCTATTTCATCATAATTTGGGTTTTCTGATCGGCTGCTAATTGATTTTAACATTAACTTTCATTGGTCAATTATTGAGTAGCGATGTGTAGAGACCAGACTTCTTTAAAACTGTTGACTATGAAATATATGATAAATTCATGAAGTAATCGTTAGTCAAGATATATTGAAAATTGTAAATATTATTTTATAATGATTAAGTATTCAATAAAATATACATTAATTAATTTTTACATTAATTTGAAATTATCAGAAAAAGTTTTATTTCTATCAACACAGCCTTCTTTCCGATAACAAATATTACTTAGATTTCTCAAGGTCACGCGGCTATTTGTTAACTGGTATTACTGATTTTGTCTCTCAATCTTTAGATAAATTCGGCGGGGCTCGGATTGTGACATTTGAAAGTACATCTGTTAAGCTGGCCATCTTCACAAGGTCAAGAGCCATGGTGTCTATTGGCGGATATTTGACAATAGAATCAATCTTATCAAGTCGTGTAATGAGAAATGTGTCGATGCTCCACGCTTCTAGATTCTCCCATATTAATGTTGGAGACAATCAGTGTTCTACACCTCAACCCACGTCGTTCCTTATCTTCATCAAGAAAATTCCGATGTCGTCAGCTCGCAAATTAACATTTATATGGATGACACCACTATTTACCACTGTCTTAATAGTAAGCCTGATAGGTCCGACAAAGGAGAACAGGTATCTGTAGTCGAAATTTTATCCAGTCAGTTGTTAACTGGTGCAGGAATTGACTTGCAAATGTTAATGCTCCAAAATAAAACTGCTGTCTAGTAAGCATCATATTGAAACATTTTGGCATTCATCAGCCTAGCCGGTAGTAAAATACATGAGTACGACTAAGTGTAGCTTGTTGAACATTCTCTTTTCAACAGACATGAAGTGGGTGATTATATTGAGACAATTAGTAGGTCTGCTTATAGGAGGGGACCTCGAGGTGGCTAATGGTTAGCAAGCTTGTCTCGTTAGAACAATTACGACTGAGTAGGGAGTTCGATTCTCACTGGGTGCCCCCTACTTTCAGCCTTGTGCCACATCTAAGCTATGCTTGGAAAATCTATAGGTCTGCTGATAGGAATGTTTATTCACTGTGTCATACCTGACAATTATTCTCGTCAGATTCCATCATGGAAAATGTTAAATATATAATTCGATCGTGCATTGAATACTGCTTCCATATCTAGCCTTGAATTATGTCACATATATTGACATTCTCGGAAGAAAATCCAGCGACGGGTCTCTAAATTCATGGACATGCCATCTCAACATTCCCACCAATGTGACGTGGCTTCCCTCTGTGTTTTCTATCAATATTTTTAGAGCAATTGTTATAATGAGCTGCCTTGCTTGAACCTAGAGATGCAAAAAATCTAAGCCCACTGCTAATTTATCAACGAATATTATTTTACTTTGGAAATAGCTAGATTCAACGAGTTTCATTTCTCGATCTTACCGCCCGTAGAAATCACTCGCTGTTTCGTGCTTCCCTGTCACCAACGACATTCAAAAATTTAAATGCAACGTCAGTCGTCATCATCTGTCTTCCTTACACTTGTTCTTTTATTGCCCTTTCTCCTTAATAAATACATCTCACTTTTTTTATCACTCCTGAACGGCTCGAGTCTTAGTGGCATTATCGCCTTTCTTGAAATGGAACTATGAAAAAAAAAACGTTGCGAGTTTATTTTTTTTTATTTCTTACAGGTATTATTTAATTTGTTTCCATTTAAAATTGAAACAAGATTATGCATACTATTACTTCTATATAAAGATCCTTGCAGAGAAATTTTGCTTCATTCGTTCATAGCCAATGGTTAATTTATAACCAATACTTTCATTGAAAAGACAAACATTTCCAGACAGAAGTTTCGTAAGAGACTTTTAGTCTATATTACTTCACTATGAGCAAAATACTTAGACATAAAGCTTGGCACTTCAGAACATACCTAAGAGCAGACTAGAATTAAACGAAAAAGAAAAAAATCCCAAAAATATGCACAAACTTGCAAATATGAGCGATAATATATACATCGGTTCCATTTGTATTTACAATACATGAAACTATGAAAGTATAGAGCAAATCAGCATCTTAATTGATTACTTCTGTGCACTTAAAGGTTATTGATACCCATCAATTACTTTTACACTGTAAGATTTTAGTGAGAGGATAATATTGATTTTTACCTTTCAAATTCTGCTAATTAACCCGATTCTATCGAGGAGAGGGGTGGATTCATATCTTTCGCAACAATATTTTCTTTTAAGTGAATATAAGGAATTTTAACTCGCCTCTCTTATTTCAAATTCAGAGCACGTATCTAAGCTTCCAGCCCCTGGTAATCCTAAGCGTTCCTCAAGTCGGTGTTTCAGCGTGACATGGCGGTAAACGAGGATAAAATCAGGAAATCATCATCAAACATATTAAAGTAGTCAACAGATAAGTTTCCTTAACATCTTCTGTTGATTATCCTAAGAGTAGAAACACATATCAATTATTTGACTAATAGCAGATCACAACCAGAATTGGCGCTAAATATTAAATGTTTAAGCTAAAACATCCGGAATAATTGCATTCAAACATTAAAGAAATACCCAACTAAAGTATTCAAAAATCGTTCAATTAAAGCAAACATTGCTAGAATGAGATTAGAAAAGATTTGTGAAAATAGCAACATAAATATATGATCTTGAACAGAAGGAAAACTTAAGTATGAATAATTATGAGAGAAAAAGGAAAAGAAATTTGCTATGAATACATATAAACTCTCATATATGAAAAAGGTTGAAAAATCCTACAATATGTAACAGAGGAAAGGAATGAAACAATAAAATCGGAGACTAGTTCCTCAGTGGCTAAGATATAAATGAACAATATTGCAGCACCAGAGGAGATGGTAATACACACTGAGACATTTAGATGAATATAGAATTGCTATGACAACGAAGTGCTAAGGAAAATAATTTCCACGGTGGAAGAGACAATGACCTCAGTCAATGAGAGTTCATAAACAAAGCCTGTGCGAATGAAAGGGAAATCTGTCGAAAACAAAAAAGAAATCTGTCATGTAACTAAATTAATAGAATTCGTAACACACTTAGACCGTAAGACAAGTGAAATGCCCCTTTATTCATGGCACTTAAATATTAAATGTAACCGTAATTTCATCAGAGCGAATAGTTGAGATGAAGTAGGATTTATACATATATTTCCCAGATGAAAAATGATGTTCGTTACAGGGGGAAAAAAAGCTAAGTAAGACTATACATCACAGAAAATATCTCTGTGTAACAAAAACTTGTACAAGGAAGAAGAGATTGCATGCAGATGGACAAAAAATGAAGTGGACATTCAGTAAGGGAAAACGGAATTTTGAACAGGTTTGTAAGTTCTCGGTGGATCAATTTGATCTCTACAGCGAGATGATAATAAGAAGACGGGGAGACTTACAAGAATTTATTTATTTTGGATATAAACTAAACAAAATATACCAGGCCAATTCAAATCTCTTGATGTTAGATATATAAAGGAAACTGAATAAATATTTCCCAATACGGAGGAAAATAATTCACTATGTACTTTTGGTACCACGGACCTATAAATCAAGCAGGTGCCAATATTTAAATCCGTAGAATACATACAATGGAGAAAGTGACAAAGAACTATTAAAGCTAATACAAATGGCATTTTTTTCTGAAAGTGCGCAAAATATTTAGGAATCACAAACTGATCACAGAACAAGGAAACGTTTGCTGAATTGTGATGTAATTATTTCTCTTCATATGACAATGAAAAGTAAACAATTTAACGAGATCACTAAGCGATAAAAATGTCTAGGCTAAGCAAGTTACAAAGAAAAGTTGAATCAGCAAGTGCTTATTTGAGACCAAACGCAGTGATAAGGTTGAGTTTGGTTGGTTTCATTTTTGTTTTAATGAAGAAACCAAAATCCACACACACACACACACACACACACACACACACATATATATATATATATATATATATATATTGGTTTCTTCATCTCAATTTATTTTTTTTTATCACAATTTAACTCAACATATTTAAAAGAAACTATATACGAAGTTAAATATGTGATTTTTTTTACATTTGATGATGAGTGTATGCACACGTGTGAGCGTATACATAATTGTATGTATACAAATGTGTATATGGACTTCGATATGGATATGTTGATTCATGTTTATATGTATATATGTGTATATGTACATATATATATATATATATATATATATATATATATATATATATATATATATATAAAAAGAGAGAGATATATATTTATATATATTGGGCGCGTCTGTAAATATGTTTATTTATATGTGTATGCGTAATTTTAGGGGGGTATATGTATATGTATTGATTCATGTATATGGGGTTGCATACGTGTTTGTATATATATCAGGTCATCCCATAAGTTCTGCCCGAATTTTCAATAAAGAAACCAAGTGACCAAATGTAACATTTAATTACAGATTCAATCAATAAAGTATTTTCCCTGATTATCTATGACTTCCTTCCATCTATTAACAAGCTTACTAATTTCATTAATGTAAAATTCTTTTGACTTTGATTCGAAGAACTCACAAATGTCAGATTTCACCTCTTCCAGTGTTACAAAAGCTGTTTCCTCCAAATGATTCTGTAAGCTACAAAACAAATGATAGTCTGAAGGAGCAAGATCGGGAGAATAAGGTGAATGAGGAATTTTCTCCAAACCAAGTTCTTCGACGTTTTGTGACGTTATTCTTGCTGTGTGGGGTCGCGCATTGTCCTGATGAAACATCATGTCTTTTTCAATTCACTAGAGCAGAGTTTTTTTTCCTCAAAGCTTGGTTCAAACGCTCTAATTGCTGACAGTATATTTGGGCATTAATTGTTGCATTAGGTGGTCAGAATTCAAAGTGGATTATTACTTGGCGATCCCACCAGATTGAAAGAAGAACCTTTTGCCCATGAAGTTCCCTTCTCGGCTGTGCCTGGGGTTGTTCCCCTTTACCAAGCCACTGTCTACGACGCTTAACATTTCGATAAAAAATCCATTTTTCGTCACCAGTCAAAAGACTATTCAAAAAAGTTGAAACAAGTTGGGGAGAATGGAGAGAAGAGCAGATGTCAACTCGGGATTTGTGGTTGTTTTCAGACAATTCATGAAGCACCCATTTTCCAAGTTTAGGAACTTTTACAAATTGTCGAAAATGACAATGAACAGTTGTATGGTTTGAACTGAGAACCACTGCCAATTCCTCAACTGATAAAGCAGTATTTTGTTCAAGTTCTGCTTCAAGAAGCTTTTCATCAAACTCAAGTAGACGTCCGGTTCGATCTTCATCTTCAAGGGTGAAATCTCCACCTCTGAATTTTGCATACCATCTTTTGCAAGTTCTTTCTTTCACACATTCCTCTCCATAAACTGAGTGAATGTTTCTAACCGCTTCGGCTGCTGATTTTCCTTTCTTGAAATCATAAAGCATTATGTGCCTCAAATGATTCTTGGGTACTTCCATGTTAGCAGGGTTTTAATCAAACAAAATTTAATTTTATTGTTCTCTGATGTGATCAGTTTAAATGCATCTAAACATAAAACTAATGTTCAGCTCCATTTGACATAAAATACTCTTTAAATTTCGTTCATTTTGAGAAAAACTTAAAATTCGGACAGAACTCGTGGGATGACCTGATATGATATATATATATATATATATATATATATATATATATATATATATATATATATATATATATCAGTATTTATGAATTCATATAAGTGATATGTGTGAATATATGTGTAGTATATACATATATACGTATAAATTGTTATATGTTTTACATATATAGAGAGATAGTTCAAATGCGGGACAGACTGTTTATTTATTACCGTTTAATCTTACATTCTGTAAATAACTTTTAATTAGAAATATAAGGTTGGAAATTTTAGTTATTTGGAGATAATCTCCAATTAAATTGATTATATAGATTTAAATTAAAATACTTTACACTTTAACTGTTACTCATGATGTTAAAAATATCAAAATTAAAAAATAGTTTTTTGGAAATTTTAAACACATACTTAAACACCTAACGTTAACTGTAATAATATTTTAGGCATAAATATGAATGTTTGTGGAGATATATGAATGTATGTCTATGTATTTATATATGTTTATGCATACATACCGGTGTATATCGATACATGCTTATGCGTTTATATGTGTAATTGCCCATGGACATGAACGTATGTATATGGGATTTTTACGTAAATTTATATGTGGTATATGTATGAAAAAACAGAAATATTTTTAATATTACCTATAATCTTACTCCAACTTGATTTGAAACCTAAACTTTAATTAAGAAATATTACCCATCTAAAAATAGCTACAAATTAAATTCATGAATTCGACACAAACTGATAATGATTTTAAATTAACAGTCATTCAAATTATTAAAATATTACTATCATTATACTTTTATTTTGTTATTATTGTTGTTTATTGATATAGTATTCAACTTATATTAAATCCCTAATATATTTGGAGAGAAGTTTAATTTATAAATTGCTAATAAGCATTAAAGTAATTTCTTTGGGGTGTTTTTTTAAAGATTTAAATTACTATCAAACGTTAAAATCTATTTTTCTCTAAATTGCTGAATCTATACCACCCAACTTTTTCCATTTAAAACCCTAAGTACAGCTCTTTTCTCTTTACTTCCCTCTTTTTCCCCCTTTTTCTCTTTCACCTTTCCTCATATAATTTCCGTGGAGTTGACCGATTAAATAGGTAAATGTCTGATCATTACCCCCTCCTTCCTCATATTATGTATTATAATAAAAAGAAATATAAAAATAACTTTTAAATCTTTCCCTTCCCTCTCTAAACTCGAACATATCTCTCACAGCATCATTCACTACCTCCTATGTCAACTTATGGAAGCTTAATACTGCCCGCCAAAAGTATAAATTTTAATTTCATTTTTCGTTTCACCTTTTGAAAGTGATGTCTGAAATAAATTATTATATGGGGCCTTAAAGTGGTCTGTTTTTTAAAAATTAATATATATATATATATATATATATATATATATATATATATATATATATATATATATATATATATATATATATATGGGTGGCTGTGTTTCTGTAATAATTTTTATAGTTCGACGATTAATAAATAAACCTTATTTTTAAAATATAAACGATTAGAGATTCGGCAATACATGAATATTTGAGCTACTAAACATTTATTTAATATATATATATATATATATATATATATATATATATATATATATATATATATATATATATATATGTGTGTGTGTGTGTGTGTGTGTGTGTGTATGTGAGTATGTATGTATAAATTTCGTTTATATTTATACATTATTTTAAATAAATCTTATATACTTATATATAATAAGTAAATCTATCTATTTGTGCATCATCCACACTCTGATACGCCCACATTGTCTCTTTCACTCTCTCTCTCTCTCAATTTCTCTCACTCTCTCTCGCGTGCAAACACAAACACCAAGAGACACACATACACACACACAGAAGCATGTATGCACACACGGATATTCACACAGTCACAGACATATGTATCCGTTTGATCATGTAGTTCTACGTTTCCGAGTTGGTCTAAAGCACGTCAAGTCTAGTGGACTCAGGTTCGAATCCTGTCGGAGAACGCATATTTTTCTAACATGATTTCTCGAATATTCAGGCCTGTGGTTGCTATTAAATAAATATACTGTTTAATAAATAAATAGAAGTATTGAAACTTACGTTTAAACAATTCGTAATATGTCGGATTTAATCCTTTTCCTAAAAAATAATTGTCTTTGTTTACGTTGCAGAGCAGTTATCTTTAATTACAGAAATCAAGTATATTTGTTCAAAAGCACACGCATACACGCACACGCACACACACACACATACATATATATATATATATATATATATATATATATATTATGAAATATATGATCTCTCATATAAGAAACATGTTATTTTAAATAAATTAATCACATGTACGATTTGCATTCGAAATTACATCACATTCAGACTAACTTAATATAATTTCAGTATAATATAGCAATTATTAATATAACCTTTTCCACCCCAAAGGAATTCCAATATAAACAATTTTTAAGATTAAAGCTCCCCACCAAAAATATAGCGAGAATGAATGACGATGCAATTTTCCTATTCCCTGAATCAGCACGTAGCTAACTTGTAATAATCAATAATTGAGCGCGAATCTAAATTCTAGTCAACACAATACAGAAGGAAAAAAAACATTTGCACAATCTTTCGCTCTCTGACTTGTCATGTACAAAAATTAAAGTCTACCGTATAAGGGCAAATAAGTAAAGACGTGTTTGCACTCTTTAACTTTGCTTATTGGCGTGATTACTCTAAAGTATAAAATGGATTTGAGTGTATAAATAATGTTTTGCCTTTATATCACATGATCGGATAGCTTGGAAATATTGTGTAAGGAGAAAGAGATTGAGGAGAAAAAAATCATTATCAGTGTGCCTCTATTTATTTATATTTTGTGTGAGTATTTAAATACATTCCTGCGTACAGCAGCACTTGCTTTAGGGGCAATTTAGCCGCACACACAACAATAAAATACAAAAATGAGGATCATTTTAGAGAATTTTAAATCTAACAGTCAGGCTTTGAGAGCAGGCATGTTATATAAGCTGTCGAATGCAAAATGAACGTTGGAATGTATATTATATCGTAAATTTGTTCAGTTTTCTTTAATATTGTTAAATTATAAAGCCTTTAAATTATAAGGCTTTAATTATAAGTCAACAAGAGGAATATATATATATATATATATATATATATATATATATATATATATATATTATTTATGAATAAAAATAACAATAGGAAAACTGGTAATAAGGCTTTAATTATAAGTCAACAAGAGGAATATATATATATATATATATATATATATATATATATATATATATATATATATATATATATATTTATGAATAAAAATGACAATAGGAAAACTGGTAATTGCTGACGCGTTTCGTCTTATGTGGATTTTATCAAAGCAAAATACGAAAATGAATGTATGAATGTTTTATTTTCGTATTTTGCTTTGATAAAGTCCATTGGACGAAACGCGTCAGCAATTACCAGTTTTCCTATTGTCATTTTCATTCATAAATATTGTCTTCTACTGGTTAAATCGGAGAAATTTTCATATATATATATATATATATATATATATATATATATATATATATATATATATATATATATATATATATATATACAAACATACACACACACAAATACACACACAGACTTAAATATATATAAAACAGAATATACTAAATTATGTCTTGGAATATCAACATATCTTTAGAAGATATGCCATTGATAGGTGGCATGAATTCGCTACCCAAGGCATGCATGGAAAGTTGTCATATACAAAGATTGTGATTGTCTACAATGATTTTCTGAATTGAGGGAAATTTTGATTTAACATAGATGTATGAGAAAAACAATTTAGAGAAGGTATGAATTCGCATCCCTATTCAACGTACCATCACCAGATACCCGATTGCCAAAAGAGAAAACTATAGTCGAAAGTGAACTTGGATACAACATTGGGTCAGTTTGTAATAATTTAAAATAGTGTTAACTGTATGCAGTCATACATATTTAAATTCAAACAGATCTATATTCTTGTACTTATTGATTCAATATACCAATTATTTTTATGACCAAGAATCACTTACCCATAGTTTTGGATTTGTTCCGCGCCTACAAATTTCCAGAACCCTGTTGTATGTAGACATTTTTTTAAAAATACTATTACATATTAATCGCTAAAAATATTTGTATAAAAATAATTCAGACGAATATATTGAGGATACAGACGAAATCAAATTAATGTTAGACTATGATAAAACTAATATATATTTAGATGAAATGCGGCTGTTCTATTTGAAAGATGAGTTCAATTCATTTGAAACAAGAAAAATATGTGTCTAAGTTTCATTGCAACAATTTTTCATTTTCTTTCATAAACATCTAAAGAATTTATCTTGTCTGCTAATTGAATTTTATTATATTTGCTGCTGAATTTCTTATAGACTGATTTATTTCACAATTGGGCAGATCACAAAATTGAAATTTTACTATTCACATAGTCTACAGTAAACAAATACTTATTAATTCTTTTCATGAGTAGTAAATCTTGTATAAGAGTAAACGATTCTGTAAAACATTATTTTACTTCTGCTTGTATTTATCTTATATACAAATTTACTTCCGGTTTCCCAACAAAGACCTAATTTCAAAAATGGCTTCATGACATTTTACACTGTTCATTTTTGAATAATAAATATATTATTCATTTTTATTTTTATTTTTATTTTACTAAAACACAAACACTCTCTTTTCCCCTCTCTCAAAGACACACACTTACACATACAAGTATATATATATATATATATATATATATATATATATATATATATATATATATATATATATATATATGTATTGTGAGAGAACGAATTAAGAAAGCCTATATTTTCATTTGTTTAGATAATAAACTCTCCTTATGAGAAAAATAATTCGACAAACCTATACCTACCTAAGGCAGACTTTTAAATATAGACATCTTTTATGTTGAGGATTTGTCATTGGGGAAGCATGTAAAATTGCTGTTTTTAAGACGCTCGGTGTGTATATATATATATATATATATATATATATATATATATATATATATATATATATATGACGTCGTCCCCGGTCGCAGCGCCAACTGTGACGTTCTATCCTGCTCTACCACGGCGCCAGTTGTGACGTCCTCAAACAGCACCACTTGTGACGTCTTCGCCGCGGCGCCAGCTGTTCGCTCCTCGCTGCTCCGTCAGGGTGTCGCTGCTCCAAACGTGACGTCCGCCTGTCGCGTCAGTCGTGTTGTCTCGTCCTGTGACGACCAACTGGCTTGGTATCGGTCGCGGCACCCAAATGTGATGTTCTAACCTTTTGGTGATTCGGGTGGGAATCTGGTTAGATTTGATATCAGCCTCGTCGCTCCCAACTCGCTTCCAACGCCTGGTTACCAAGGTAACTGCATTGATCTCCAGTCTGCCTACCCACGTTGTGAATTGATCTTAGACAGACGAGATCAAACAGTGGTTAGGGGCCGTAATGCAAATTGAGTTCAAAGGGGTGATAACACACAAATATGCATAAAATAAAATAAAATGAAAACTCAAAAAGTTCAAAGTATCAAAGAAAAAGGTAACAAACTTTATGTCTAGTTGTTCGATACATAGGACTGCATCTACCCCCCGACCCGTTCTGTGGATTGTGACACGTCGTTTTCGCTAGGCAAGTTTTAACGCTTCAAGTTGTTTGCTCTCTAAGAAATTTGTGTTTCTGTGTGTCTTTGGACGAAAGTCGAAAAAAACTTATTTCGGTGGTCTGGTCCTAAGTCGCTCTTCAAATAATTGTTCTTGGTTGAAGAGGAGTCCGGAATTTTGCGTGAATCTTGGTCAGCTATATCGAGGCGGCTTCAACTCTGGAAACTGGAGCTCGAAATCTCTGGACACTCATCTCTGCCGCCAGGGCCCGAACTGATTTCTGCCTGTTGGGGCCTGGCTTTTATTGACGCCGACCAAAACCGGGGTGGGTCTGTTGGCGTCGGGGAGTTCCTCGATAATTCTAAATACATATCCACTTCTTTTATTTCTGGTTAGGGATTTTCCACTCTTTTCCATTTTTGGTAACTTTTTCTCACTCCCACTTTCTCACCATACTTCTGAGGGGCCTGAACTGCCCTCCCCACTTCTTCGTAGCAGCTTCTCATACTTACACTCTGGATGGGGGCGTTGACAGCCTTCTTCGTGCGTCATGTGATCACTCTCGGCCAATGAGGTCTTGGTCGGGTATCTTTTCTCCTCCTTCGTGCGTCACGTGTTCACCACTTGACCAATGATGTCTTAGTCGGACGTGAACAATCCGCGGCCTTGTTTCGGAAAAAATTAAAATACCTAGCTTAACTAAAAAAAATTAATTATCTCTTCTCTTTCCTTTTTCTTCCTTTCAAAATCGCCGTTATCATTTCTCTAGTCACGAACGGATAATATGACAACTCTTTGTTCAACACGTGGCGTTTGTCAGGTAGTTTATCGCTAATTCATCAAGATGGTTGGTTTTCCCGACATGGCCCCAGAAAAGAATTATCCCCAAAAATTTCAGTCAGTCTGTCGTCTCCAAGGAAGAAAGAAAAATATTTCTGGTTCCCATTTATTTTCCTTCGGTACATGTATCTGATAATATAATTTTATTATCGCAGGGCAAAGTTGTTTTGTTGAAAGGAATTTGGTCAGCGCTCTGCTTGTGTGGGATTTAATTTTTCATATCTGTCTAAAGTCCTTTTTAGTGGTCTGTTTCTCGTTACTTATCGAAATAGCATTTTCACTTGAATTTTTCCTGGGCCGGTGGTCTAGCCATTCGTTTACGTACCAAGATAACATAGCCGTTATCAAAACACATCTGGTTCCTTCTTTCTTTTCCTCTTCTTTTTTTTTTTACTCAGAAATTCCCTGTCATTCTAATGACACACTTTTTCACTTGTTACTTATCAATATTTTCATTGTCTCTTAGGCCATGTGTGTGGCTGTTTTATCACCTATGATCCGTCTCGCATTTCTTTCTGCCTTCTTTTCTTTCTCTTTCTTTCTCTGCCTCGTAAATGGTGCCACATATATACATGTATGTATGTGTGTGTGTGTGTTTGTTGCGTGCGCGCGCACGTAAGCGCGTCTGAGTGCGCATGCGTACGCATGTGCGTGTGTGTGGGCGTGCGTGCGTGCGTGCTTGTACGATTTTTGCGTATGTGTGTGAATGTGTGAATTGAATGATTAAATGTTTCAAATCAGGGAATATACTGCATTCATTAACTAAGCTGTAAGCGTTACTGTCGGATTAAATTTCTAAATTTTTTCTCTTAAAACATTTTTTTTCGAAATTATACTTCTTAGGTGAAGGACCTTTTACCATTTTCCCCGCGATTAATACACCTCTCCAACATTTGCTTCTATATACGCCGATGCTGTTTAGCTTAAAATTAAGTGACTACTTTTTGGACTCTCATGTAGCACAAAATACTACTTTCAATAAAAAATGACTGAGAAAATTTACTCATCATTTTGATACATTTGTCTTATTCTATTTTTTTACACTAAAATATGGGAAATAAATTCTAATAAAATATGTATGTATAGTGCAGATCTATCTAAGTTTAAGAATAACAATAATTTCTTTTAAATATGAAAATAATCTGCTAAATTGAGTTTATAAATTGTTTTAAATTTAAATCGACTTTATAATCGAAGCTTTTTAATGACAGATATTCTAAAACCTGTTTGAGTTTAAAACAAGTTTGCACACTAATGGAAACAATATTTCTCACAGTGTCCGTTAGACCGTATCACATTTTGGTACATTCCATCTAAGTTATATTTATAGTTATTTTTCGAATTTCTTTCAATTATATATTGAAGTAAGAAGGGGGTTACTGCGATTCATTCCTATGTCATTTTGGCAATATAACGCCTTCTCACTCAACCTCATCTGGATATTTTCAACTCATCAGGCTATTAAAACCCATCATCGAATATAAGAGAATCACATGAAGAGAAATGAATCGAGGGTTCTTATCAGTAAATTGTACGTATCTCCGTGACACTTATGTCAATATTGACATATTAGTCGTATTTGTAACCCCGGCCGTTGGAATCAAGCCAGTTTATCTTTGATAGTGTCTGCCAATATATTTTTTATGAATTTATTTTGGTAAATAATAATAATCAACAAAAATAATAATACGACTGGATGTAGTTATACGGATTTGGTGTTTTTTTTTTTTCATAATTTGAGACACAACATATTAGACTATTTTATTACACACACACACACATACACATATATACAGGCACATATTTTATATAATACAAGGTAACCAAAAACGTTATGTCCGTTTTTAAAGGAAAAAAAAAGAAAACGCTTCACAGTATGTGTAACTTATATTTAGTCTTCGAAGTAATCGCCATCGGCATCCAGCACCTTCTGCCAACGTGTCTCCAGCTGTTCAAAGCCCTTGCGGTAGAACTCAGGGGGTTTTGACGCAAAGAAGTCCGTGAGGGCTTTGCGCAAGTCTGCTTCATTGGTGAAGGATTTCCCACGAAGACAATTATCCAGGGAGTGGAAGGGGTGGCGCAAAGTCAGGTGAATAAGGCGGATGGCACAAACTCTCCAACCCAAGTTGCTGTATGATATCCCTGACCACTCGCGCGACATGCGGCCTGGCGTTGTAATGGAGGAAAAGCGCACCTTTGCGATTCACCAATGTCGGCTACTTCTGGCCCAATGCCTGTTGCACACGTTTCAATTGCTGTGAGAATAGGTCTCCAGTGACCGTTTGGCCCGATGCCAGCAGTTCATAATGAACCACTTGACGACCCGTCTACTAGACACAGACCATAATCTTGCGCGCGTAGTAGGCGGTCTTGCGGTGTGAGGGACAGCATCCTTAGGAGACAACCAATGTCTGGAACGCTTGGGAGTTTCGTACAGAACCCACTTTTCATCATTGGTAAGCACTCGATTGAATAAGGATGCGGTAAGGTGACGAGAAAGCAGCGATACGCAGGCTGCCACTCGTTGTCCCTTTTGGACCTCCAACAGCGTTTGCGGAACCCACTTGCTCAGTTTGTACGTCTTACCGAGGCGGTGCAGCTGAAGTCTGTTTCATCGGAAACGTTGAAATGTCTTGCAAGTTCACCACACGATAGACTACTGTCCTCTTCAATGGGCACCTTCAGGACTCCGTCATCAAGACCTGTGGTCATCCACTGCGAGGCTCATCATGGAGAGACAAATCTCCCGACTTGAATTTCCGAAACCAACGCCTTTCAGTACGTTCATCCACAACACTATCCCCAAACGCTTGAGATATGCGGCGACTTGATGCAGCTGCTGATAAGCCCACTTTGAAGTCGTAAAGCAACCAGCCCCGAACGAGATCTCTAGACACTTCCATCCTTCTCACAGCTGTCCAGCTTATAACGGATGGCCGGTCACGCTGCGCGTGTTTTTATAACCTCAGATGTTCCTAACTCCGGCTGTCCGGATTTGAAAACAATTGCTACACACATTTCGTATATATTTTACCTTCATTCATTGACTAATCAAAAAACGGACAGAACTTTGTTGGTTACCTTGTATTTTATTAATGTTCACTCGAAACAAGTCAGAAGTACTACTCAATGTTGAGTGTTAGTAGCTGAGAATGCTGTAAGGGCAAATAGGGACGGATTAAATTCGGCCTATTGTGAACCAACCACACCATTTCGGAAGAGCCGAATACAGATAACTGTCACATATAATGAGCCACATAGCCACCAAACATCGTACTCAGGATTAAATTCAGATTAGTTCTACTAGTTTGTGTGTGTGTTCGTTAATATGTTTGTCTCTGTGTTGGGCTCATGATCATGTCTGATTATTAAAAAGAGTAAGTATTTAAAATAAAAACATCTCCATCCTTGCCAAACATTTGCACAGAGTTCATCATTATCAATGACGAAGATCAGATATTATGAAGTGAAAAGTTCAGATCCGATATCTAACCTGACTTTATATACGGCCATAGACTTAGATACATTATTATATACGTATAGAAAGGATATTAGGTTAAAGAAAAATCATTAAGAGTGAATAACCGACAGTAAAATAAATACACATATATTTCCTAATTATATTAGATGTAATGTTTTTTATCACTGTTTGCAGTTTGATGCGACTAATTGGCAAGTCATTGTTATGTCTTCTTTTGTGCAGAATCTTATGGCATTAATTCTTTTATATTACTTTATGATTTCTTGTCCTCGGGAATGATTTCTTAATCTTGTTCTGAGATAATATTTGATTTTCAATATTCGAAACAAATTCAAAGTATTTTTTTACGATTTTAAAAGTTACACGATAATATTTCAAAGGAAAAAAAAACTTGATGTGAAATTAAATACACAGCCTTTTTCAGTATAAGTCTAGACAATATGCAGAAAACATGACACGATCAAGGAAGGCTGTATTGTTCACGAGCGAAAAGTTATGAAAAGACCCAGAACCTCAGAGTTAATGAGAATAATCTAATTCAACATCAGACAAATGTTAAATACGTTTATAAGCAAACACATTAATGCAGACTGTTTAAATGATATATCCCTTCAAGACGGAAGCGGTCATTGTCTGTATTTTCTCTGATATGCCGTGTCTCCATTATAAACTTTTTTTGTTGCCTTGAAATGCAGAGTGTTAATTCAGTTAAATGCCTGCTATTCAAAGATAAAGATCAACATTTAAACTCTTATATATATATATATATATATATATATATATATATATATATATATATATATATATGGGAAAATAACATGTACGTCAAGGGAGGTAAATAAGTTATTGGAATATCTAGATATTTTTTTTAAATTCTTGAATATATCTGTATTAAAAAATATTAATCCAGTCCTTATTAAAATTAATTATGTATAATACACATATGTTTTTATAATGTGTATATAATTAGTTTAAAATATGTTTCTTTGATCTAATATTTTGAAATAGATTTTTTTTTTGTATTTAGACATTTCAATAACTAAGGTTGACGTTTATATCATAAAATTTAAAAATCATACATTACATACCCTTAGCGTTTCACACTTCACAAATTAAAAATTAATTATTAGATGAACGCAAAAATTTAATCTTAGAAAAATAATGAAAACGACAATTTTTTTCTTAGCAAAAAAGAACACACTGATGATGACATTGTGCTAATGTCGAAAGTACTCCGAAAATAATGAATATGCATCCATATGGTTATTTTCTTTCTTCTTTTAAAAAGGATGCTAAGAAACTGTCCGTAATTATGAGATGATCTCATTAAAAATAAACAGACAAAATTTGTCTAAATCATTTCATGAGACATGAATAATGAAAAGATACTAACAAAATGCGTGCATTATATAAACAAAGAATGGATACACTGAATATAAACACAGTTTTGAAAATAGACGAGGGTATTTTACCGTTAGGAATCCTTCCAGCCGAGACTTCATCGGAAGGAACACGTTGATAAATTTAATGACCAAATGGAAAATTCACTCAGCAGAAATTAGGTGAGGAACGAAAATTGTATAAACATCATTAAAATATCATTATTGGTAAACAAAAAAAATTGAATAAAAAGAAATAGTTACGAGTGAGTATTAAATGGGAGAAAAATTAAATACACACATCCTAAAAGAGTGGAGGAATGAATGACATTATCCTTCTATTATAACAGAGACATTTAATGTAAGTTAATGTGAACCGCTTCAAGAATTCTTATAAGATTAGCGGACCGACATCAAATCAAAACTGTGCGATAATTATTCAAATATTTGTTGTCACAGTCTGGTTTGTCAAGCAAGTGTTGGCCAAAGGCTGAGTCCTGCGCAGAATGAGTTACTCTCGAAGAGAGAGTCAATCTCCCCAGTTTTATATAAGACTAAACTGGCTATTAAAAAATCGATTGCTGGTTCATATTTATTTCTGTTCACTAGCCACGAGCATAATTAAAAATAATCGTCTCCGCCTATTCTGTATCCGTTAGAATAGCGCACCAGAAATAAATCATATTGTTACCAATAATTCTACAATTAACATATATAAATAGTCACGCATTAATCCAACCGACATGGCCTGAAGATTGCGTTCAAACGTTAAACAGATTGTTGCCATTTCATTTTCAAACACACACACACACACACACATATATATATAAATATATATATGTACAATTATATATATATATATATATATATATATTGCTTTAAATTTTGTTTTAATACATACCAGTCATTGATTGATATACGAGCCACCACTCGGCCGATTCTTTACTTGGGTTGAGAGCTAAAATCCGGATAAAGAGCCATCTATTTATACACCACTGTTGGCTCGGCGAACAGCACAGCAAACGCCGCAACAGCCATCCAGCATCTCGTGGATCACTCGTTCAAATTAAGCGTTTAACATGCATTGGAAGCATCAGATTGGTGCTCGCATTTTTGCTTGCTCTTTATTTGCAAATCTTCCTTTTTCCAACCACGGGTCGGAAGAAAGTAAGTGCAAAGTACAATGCTGAGAAGAAGAAAAAGATTATGTGCATTGAATTAAATAAAGAAATTATCTAAATGCCTGACGAAGATACGCGTGCAGTACAAACATAGCGGTACATGCATAGGACTTCTACGATCTTCCAAGAGTAGCTAAGATGTGGAAAAGGGCCGAAAGTAGGGGTGCACCCAGTGAGGATCGAACTCACTACTCAGTTATAATTGTCCTAGCGAGACAAGTTTGCAAACCATTACATCGCCTCGAGTTGCCCCTACGATCTCCAACATACTGAAGCAGAAACAGTTGTTAAAAACGATAACGTCAGCCAAAGGCGTTAAAATAATTTTTAAACAGCTGACAACCCTCCATGAAAACATGGAGAAGCTGCTGATCGTGTGGTTGACGGAGGAGTAGCTCAGAAGTGATACCGTGATAGAGGCTATAATCTGCGACGGCACGGTACAAGTGATTGCACTCAACTTGTGGAAAAGTACTCGCTGATTTGATGAAACAGACACCGGACACTTCGATGGACATGTCCCCGGGAAAACCGTTTAAAGTTAGACGGGGCTGGTTTGAGAATTTTCAAAGGGGCATCAGCATTCACACTGTTGTCAGGCATGGTGAAGCAGCGAGTTTATGTAGGAAGGCAGCTGAGTATTAAGTCAAACCTTTGCCAAGAATATAGCAGTCACATCCCTCGTGATTCTTCAGTTGTGATGAGACAAGATTTTCTCAGGAGTAATTATATAAAGCAAGCGTAGAAGGTGATGCCAGGCCACAAACCTATGAATGATATATTAACCCTTGCACATTGTGACGACCGTAAGATGAAGCCGCCGCTTCGGAAAACCCCAGAACCTTTAAGTCATACATGTTTCTGAATATGTTTTCATTAAGAAAAATGTTTCTCACTGTGTCGAATGTACCCATATTTTTCTGAGTAATACTTTACATCCAACACGTGTACCTTGATAAAAAGAAAGAAAATATAAGGATGAGCTTAGTCTCCTGTTAGATGACGCATAATCGGATTATGTTATGGACCAATTCACAAGAAAAAAGAGTTGATTTTCACTATATGGTACATCGTAAACTACTTATCCGATCGTTATTAAAGTAACAAAAATATTGACATCAAGATTAAAGAAATAAGAAATAAACATATCAGAATTGAGAAACATATTTTTTCCCTTTAGGAGAAAATTAAACAAATAAAAACTTACTTTCTGAAAGTATAAATTCCGAGACCCTGACAACACATTTTGAATCAGGATACTGTATAATAGCAATTCAATTAAAATATTTTAAATGTATAAAAATTGATTAAAATAAATATAACGATAGTTGAAAGATAATCTGAAATAAAATCTGCAGTTTATATGGTAATAAAAATAGAAATTGTATAAAACTATTAATGACGTTTATTTTATGAAAATGGAATTGACTAAAATGAAACAAGGTAAGAATGAAAGTCAAATGAAAATAAACAAAATAAACAAAATAGAACTCCGAAGGATAATCACGAAGAAATTCATTAGAAAATTATCGATGAAATACTGAAACGAAATACAAATTCTCTATAAATGTGCAAATGCATAATTTACTAATTAATTTGATGGTAAGGTCACTGAATCAGAGTGAATGGAATTACTTCCCTTGAAATGTGACCTCTACGAAACCAGTAACAGTAGTTAAAATAAAAGAAAGATGAGATAAAACAGGAGATAGAGAAAAATGATTTTTTTTTTAGAATCAGGAACCTTTCGAAAATGTGAGAAAGAAAGAGTATTGTCATCCATGGAATATGTTCTTAAAAATATTACTGAAGGCGAATCATTTATTTTTAGAGAAACTCAGAACTGATTTAACGTAACTATATTTTACTGTATTTATTTAATACACAATAACCTTGCATTGTTAATAGACTGATAACAACATTTGCTTCGGATGGAGAGAGGAAATTGTAATGGTAAGCGCAGGACAATTTCTGCTCTAGGATTTTTTTCCATACACTTTGTTGAAAACAATTCATTTTTCCTTTCCTTATGATAAATCTTTACATAATGCGCCAATTTTTTTTGAAAGGTAAAATGATGCAGCAAAAGTAAAATGTTGCAACACCCTTCCTTGAGAGATCTTCTGTTAACTGTGTAATTAACATATTCAAGCCTTATATATTTGATCAGAGATATAAATTATTATTTCGTCATGGACTGTAACTGCTTCCTTTAAATAGAAAATATTAAAATATTTATAAAGCTTTGTTTAATTTCAAGTACTAAAATATACGTTACTACATATAGATGCAGAAACATTCAAATAATTATATTACTTATAATGGATAATTGATATTTGCTTTGCTACTGAAACCACTGTTGCCTAATAGGTAAAGTCGTGCTTAACCAAATAGATATCTGTACAAGTGATTGCACTCAACTTGTGGAAAAGTACTCAGTGATCTTGCGAAGAATATCACATATTTATTCAAAAAACAATCTATTTAAGATATCTTTTTAGGAACTGCCCTAACTCTTAACTGAAATATATATCTGTCTATATTTCTGAGATGGAGTATTGTAACTATTTACACTAATTACATTGTTCGGATAGTTGTCCTCAACTTTATTGTCATATTCCCAACGTTTCAGCCATTCTTCGCTCCGACATTTTTTAGATGATATACATTAGGATTTCGAAACAAAGCCATTATCTATTACACTGGATTTAGAGCGTTGGTTGACGTAATCCATAGACTAGACACAAAGATTTGTAAGTTCAATACCTGACCATAGCAGATGTGAAGAAAAACTTAGAAAGTCGATTTACTAAATGGAAATAGCTGAAACATGATACATTGAAAGAGAAAAATCTACCCTAGTAGACGAAATATAGGGTTTGGTTCGAAATTTCAACGTACATCACCTGAAGAAGGCCAGAGTGTACACTTGCCGAAACCTCGAAAATATGGCAATAAAGATGAGGAAAACAGTCTGCACAATGTAAATAGTGAAATGTATATTTCTCTATTTCATTTTTTATTCCCTCTGTGCGTCATGCAATCTTTTTATATCTTGAAATATATGGAACACGTGAGGCATTGGGGAGGTGCTGCATACAACCAAAATGTGATATTCTTAAAGTGACATCTGTTTATTTCGCTGCTGAATGTGGAATAGCCAAATCTAAAAACTCAGTGATTGTTTGCAGTCTCCCATTTCGAAAATTGATGATGGGCGTTGGCATCATGTAAAACCATCATTCGACTTGCGGAGAAAGGTTTTGTTTGTTTATTTTTTCTTCTTTTTTCTGCATCATTAACTGAAGTTGATTGATTTATCTTTCTGTTTTCTTTTGTGTAATTCGGCACTTTTTGAGCAACATTTTTCTTCCTAAAGTTCCTCTAATTAAACAGTTCTTTCAGACATTTCTCTGTCCTTGATCAGCAATGTTTCTTTTGAAACTTTCCACTCCGAGTTGAGCCTCCTGTATATCTAACATGATATATGTTCTATTTATACCCTAGATTAATAACTGCTGAATGAACAATGAGAAATGTATATTTTATATTTAGTTTTTAAGTATTTTCTATAAATATGAACGCGCATACAATAAAGTTGTCAACAGTAGGCAATGATATGAATTTGAATAACAGGTAAGATCCCATCTTTTTTTTAATCATAGTATTAAAAACATAATTCGCATCTCCCTGTGATGTGCCCTTTTGCTAATTTGACAAAATACATCGGGCGAAAGCCGATATAAAGAGGAAATAAAACAGTAAGCGCATATAAATACGAAAAATCAGAAACTTCTATAATTTATCTCATGATCAAACAGCATTAATAACGAGGCGATGTCTCAGGGTGAATTCTGTTCCACGCTGCTTTCCTAGTGAACTCTGTGCGAAATATGATCTTCATATTTATGGTCCGATGAAGACACTGGCTTGACTTTTGCCGAAGACAAAGGAGTATTTCAATTACTTGAAGTTTGCAGACTCCTTATGTAGAGCTGTGATAAATTGTTTCTTGAGGACCAATTTTAAGTGCAGTGGGGTAAAACAATTTCCTGGAGTTCAGCTGTTGCTCCCATTTAATGTTGTTCTGAACTCCATCCTTCTTGGCCAGCCCTGCATCTGGTATTATGCCTCGGTGTCCCTCCCTCTCCCAAAGATAAAGATAACACGAAAACTTGGTAAACCGGCTTGAAAACCAATCAAAAAGGCCACCAATATGAAGTGTCTGATGACGTCTCAACAGTAAGCTTCATATTACAATGTAGTCAACAATTTCTTGATACGGCTGTATTCCTCTTTGAGTTGCACCGAGTGCGCCAGAGTAAGCGATGTATACATTTTCCTGTTATGAAGCAGCACAACTTTGAGGGATGAAGAGGCGAGACATATGTGATGTTACAGAAGATTTCACATATAACAGGTAACGTTATTGGCAGATGTCGTAGTTTTAAATTTAAAGTCGACGATTTGGAATAGATCGGTGTGTGTTATTCCAATCCTTGTTAATTTTCCCAGTAAGGAATATTGGCGTGTTGTGACCTCGAATTTGACAAGTCAGAGCATGTGCTTTTCAGTCCGTTTCTGAAGGAGGTGTCGGCCGAATATATTTTGCTGTTTATGGAGTTATGGCTCTGAATGAAATGGGAAAAATCAAAACATAGGACTTGGTATTTAACCCCTACTTTATACAATGTAAAATTTAGTCATTTTGGCATGTGAATAGTTTGATATTTGGATGGAGAATTATGTCTAAATTCATCTAGATTTTGAAAATACAGCAGAGACTGTCCCGGCCGATAGAGACAGACACCCATGCAGGTGCACACCTGCAGTGATTGAATAATGCTGAACACATAGATCGAGAGTTCAAGTTGCCGACTTATGATCGTTGTGTGTTAATAGATATAAAATATATCTCAATGTAAATTATTTTATTCACCTATATTAAATCGTCTCTATTTCGCCAAAATTCACCTTATTATTTCTTTGGTGAGAGCTTAAACTAATGTCCAGTCAGCCCAGTCGTACACAAGACGTTTACACCAGCTTATTGACTAAAAGAAGATACATTTCTTCGTCAGTAAGAATCGCAACACTTGAAAAACCAAGAATAGACGGTCGATGATTTATACTGGCAACAATCCCTAAACCAGTTTGGAAGCTAATGAATAAGCTGCGTCTGAATTGAGCGGCTAAACATCGACAGAATGTGTGGCTAGACCAACGGGGTCTAGGAGACGTGTACGGGAATGTAGGGGTTATACAACTGCCTTGAACAGAACTGTAGGACTCATACATTAATACAACACTTTTTTCCTCTTGTCTTGAGACATTCGCCACAGGCATATTAAAATGCATCTGACAAATGCTTACAACATCTTGATGCTATCTGTGATGAATGCAGCTATCAACAACGACTTGTGTACAACAGGACAGGTAGACGTTATTTGAACTGCGGAAATTACGTTCACTGTGTTTACACTGCATCTACGCTGCCAGAATATAATAGAAAATATCGAAACTTTTAAAAAATGGCCGAAAGTTCTTGAAACATCTACAGAATGCACCCTTGAGTAACTCGCGCCGGACCTGTCTGGAATGTATTGGAAATTAGGTTAGTTTCAAATCATAGAAGATACACATTAAGAAAAGTAAAGTCAGAAGGGTATAATAATCATTTCCTCTCAATTCTAGACAGACGCGATTAAGAAATAACACTTACCGACCAAAGACAAACGAAGTCAAACTTTTGTTAGACAGTGTATTTTGCTTTTGTTTCTACAGTCTATGATGTGAATTTGGGGTCAGGAGAAATAACTCCAGCGACGACACTGAAAGCAAATTATTCAGGGGTCTTTACTGTACATTTGTTTATCTACACCGTATGCGTCAGCATCTGCCGTAGGAATTTAAACTGTCTCTTCTGATGAGTTGAGATTAGTGAAGGTCCTTAAATTTCTGGCTAGACATTTGACAAGTGGGGTTAATGTGAACTCTGAAGTTATTTATCGTAGTTTAATAAGGAACTACCTTTCCATTGTTAAAAAAATTAATTGACGATATTATCAGAAAGGTTTTTTTATCTTCAAATGAAACTGTGATAACAAAATAATCCTGTAAAAACATGTCAAAAAATTCTCATCAATTTGGACTGTCTCTTATTCAGTCTTGTTTAAGAAAATACATTTGAAACACTTGTCTACTCTATAAAATATGCATTGAATTACAGAGACACATGAGAGAAGGACACCTATTAATTCCATGTCACTTAATTAATGCAAGGATTTAATGCACATGTTAGGTTAATAAACGGACTAGAATATTCGGATTACTGTAAATGTGTTAAAATATAAAAATGGAGAGTACATTAAAAAACACTTTATTTATTTTCGATTCATATATATCTGTCGTGATATATTTATAATTGGGTAATGCTTTAATTATTTAGTTTATTTTAATATTTTTATTCACCTGAAATATTTGAATACTGCATCGAATTCATAAACATAAACAAAATCAATATCTATATACTCCTTTTAATTGGACAGCTAACACAAAATTAAATAAAAGAAAAAAAATACCAATCCTGTTCACATGTTATATATTTTTAATTATGCATAATTCTTTTAAAAAGTAATCTATTGTAACTAAAGTAATGTAAAATACATATTTCAAGAAAATAAAATAGGCAACATAAACGCTTTCAGGTAATTTACAAAAAAAAAATAATGACTATTCATGTATCAGTATGAATATATATTAATGAATTAATTATAATATTTCGATATTTATTCCATATAAATTCCCAAGGTAAGCGATAATTCTATTCAAGTGCATGGACATGGTAAATTAAAATTCAATCGTTGAATTTGTAATGAACAATAGTACGAATTCTAATCTTATTTTTCCTTCGGGCCTAATCTGCAGCGTATTAAATGTCTCGCCTCTAGACTCGAGCTGAACACTAAATACGTAACATCTAGAAACAATCACTAATATACCTGGCAATTATTATAAGGAAGTTATTCGCGTTTCTCCAACTTCCAGCAAATTTCCCGGCTGCTATCTATCGAAGAATAAACAGGACATAATTATCGGTTTATTCCTAAACAGAATCAGTTAATTACATATGAAAGAAAGACGTACGGAAGGCATCTTTCCACTGCATAGACATATAGATATATAAAAATAAAACTTTGGCAAAATAAAGGATCATATATTGACGGAAAAGAAAAGTGTAACACCCTAAAGTACGCCATTTTCTGATTTCGTAACAATCATATCAGAGTATCGATTGTTTCTGAGCATGCTGCAACCATGTTCGATGTTGAGGAGATATCCAATGCAGGCATTTGTTATGCCACTAAGGCGCGCACATATTTGCTTCAATTTAAGCATGTTGTGGAGGATTGGATTATAGGATTTCGAGTGGTTGGATGATTATTTCGGAGAATTACTGCATATGTGTGCTGTCAGTGGTGATCTAATATTTGTCACAGTGTTTAAATGAGCATTACTACAACCGCATTCCAAATGCAGATACGCTACTCAGATGAAAGATTCAGCAAGTTCGGTGCAATTTAAGAGCAGCAATGTCAGATCACGCCGGGTTCTAGTATTATGAGTTTGTCTGACTCCTCATGGAATGATATTAATCCAGACCTCTGTCGAGACCTTATCCAGTGATGATAAATGAACCTCATCTGAAAGAGCATGGGAGTTCTTTGTTTTCATTACCAATGGATATTCTTGTTTGGTTATAGAAATAGTCCAGGAAGAATTTAGTAGAAAACCCGTGACACACCGAGGTATTTTTCTGTTTCTCATACTATGGAGTGCGATAATTTCATATATTTTCAGGAAGTTAGTGTTTGTGAAGAATTTAAACAGCGCCAATCCAATATGGAAAATTGAAATTCTCACAAAATAATTTGAAACTATTTTTAACATATTAATACCGGAACGAATAAGGACAATGTTTTTATACTATATATACTCGACATAACAGTCTCGCGTTGAAAATATGTAGGACATGATGCAGTGTCTCTTGTGTCTTTCTAATGACCCACCTCCAAATATTGGTGTGTTGCTTTGACAGATGTAAGAGGTTACGAGTAATATATAATAGGATGTTAGGCCTTAACTTAGCGATCGGATGCCTGTGAGTGCAGAGTTGTAGCAAATATTTAACAGTGATTCAGAGTGAATTATTTATTTTATATTTTGTTTATATAAACGTTATTTTTAACCTGTGCACAAGTACTGATCATTTAGTGACCATTTACTGTAATCTAGATAAGATATATGTACATCCAATCTTAAGCAAATTGAAACATATATTTAGTAAATAATATAGTAATTTTCTTTTTTGTCAATGTGTGATTATATATATTTATATATATATATATATATATATATATATATATATATATATATATATAAGAAATTTTGAAAAAACAAACAAAAATTCAAGGATTTTTGTTTGTTTTTTTCAAAATTTCTTCATTCTATCAGATTTATATCCATTTACACTTGCTATATATATATATATATATATATATATATATATATATATATATATATATGTGTGTGTGTGTGTGTGTGTGTGTGTGTGTGTGTGTGTGTGTATTTAACATTGCGTATTGAGTAACGGTTAGAATTCAAACAACACATGAAGATTTTCGATGTGCATAAAAACTACCGGTGAGAAAAAAAAAAAAAAAAATATATATATATATATATATATATATATATATATATATATATATATATATATATATATATATATATATGAGTGTGTGTTCGTGAGGGCGTCTGTTTGTGTAAGTGTATAGAGAAAATGAGAGAGGACCGAAAGAGACAGAAAGAGATATTTAAATAGGTAGATAGGTAATTTAGATAGATAGAGAAAGACAGAGATAGAGAAAGAGAGACAGAGTGGAAGAGGAAAAGCCGCCAGGAAGAAAGGTAACTACTGATAGGTACATACAAAACCAAAACCGGAGCGTTCACTAC
>CAHIKZ030004076.1:390000-420000 GCA_903632075.3 Acanthosepion pharaonis | reverse complement strand
CAAAATAACACTTTCAAATTAATGTAATTGCTCTGTGATCGATGGGAAAAAATATATAAAATTATATATATATAAATAAATATTTAAATATATAAATAAATATATATATATATATATATATATATAGAATATATATAGATATAAATATATGCATATATATATAAATAAATATACATATTTATAAATATATATATACATAAATATAAATATATATATATATATATATATATATATATATATATATATATATATATATATATATATATATATTCTCACCACACATTTTCATAAACTATATATATATATATATATATATATATATATATATATATATATATATATATATATATCTGTAAATACGTATGTAATTAAATAATGCAAATGTTAATGATTTAAATGGCGAGACATCCATCATCGCAAACAATTCAAATAATATACAAAACCTCCGAATCCGTTATGAATGAAATGACCCTTGTTTATATAAATTTCTGCCGTATTAGTTCTTATTTTTACTACAAGCTTTCGTCTGTTCCTATGAATATATGTATTGTTGTAAACTTTGCATTAGTTTTTGTGTGAATAATTCATGTATTTGTAAATTGATTGCACGTTTATCGTAATTTAAATAACTGATCCAAGTGCGACTTTTGGATAATAAGTGCGACATTACTGTAATTATTGAGCAATATTGTTCATGCGACTTTGACAGAAAAATTTACCAGTAAAAAAATTTGTTCATCACCATATTTTTATAAGAACGCACAACCTTTAAAATTTAAAATTTAAAATCCTCCTTCAAACTCAGCGTTCTTTCCTGGCTTAAATAGCCAATGACCCTTCCTTCGATCTCTCTTTTTTTACTTTTCAAAACGCAATAAATTTCTCTTCTTCCTATTTTCAACCTCAAAATGTAGTCCCTATTTTCACGCTAATACAACAAACACATATTCCACACACTTTGTCCTTTGTCCTCTTGTATTAACTAAGATATAAAAACATATATTATCGGTCTTGTTTTGTTTGCTTTCTTTTTCTTCTTCTTTGGATAACCAAGTCCAAACTTTTTATGAAGGAGAATCTGAACCTTACAGGCGTTTTCGTCCACGTCTGTCTTCTCTCAACAAAACCGAACCGCCAACATAACAGCCACGGCCCACTATTCAAACTCAGCGTTGCTTCTGCGCGTTCCAAAAACAATAACTATTTTCAATAGCATTTTCGGATAAATATAAATAGATTGTCCTCTATTAAATATGAATAACATCTATTCTATATAAGATTTATTAAACAGACGAAAGCTATATATATATATATAATAAATATAAATAGATATATAAATATGAATATATATATATTTATTAATATATATATATTAGAATAAACAGATATATAAATATATGTATACAAATAAATATATACAGAATAATATATAACTTAATGTCTATATATATATGTAAATAGATATCTGTAAATATATGTATATGTAAATGTATACATAGAAATGTATATATATATATATATTTAAATATATATATACATATAATTATATATATATATATAAATATATATATTTATATATATACAATTTTATATTCAAATTTAAATATATATATTTTTTTATTTATATATATATATAAAAGATAGATATATATTAATATATATATATATATTTATATAAGTATATATGTTATATATATATATATATATATATTTATATTTACATACATATATATATATATATATGATATATATAAAACATATATATTTATATAGAGAGAGAAATATGTATATATATAAATATATACATATACATATATAAATATATGTATATATAATCATATATATATATATATATATATATATATAAATATTTATTTAAAATTATATGCCCATATGTGAATATATAAATAAATATGTATGTATCAATTGATATATACATAAATATATATATATATATATACTTATATTTATAAACATATATTTATATTTATGTATATATCAATTTATACATACATATTTATATATATATATATATACATATATATGTATATATATATATATATATTCATATATGCATATTTTAATTTAACATATATATAATTATATATATATACATATATATTTATTAAAGACATATTTTTTTATGTTTAACGTTGTTATTTTATAGATACAAGTATTTAAGCAAATGCTCTGTTTATGATAAACAGTATTAAATAACATTTACCGGCCTGAATGTCCGAGAAATTTTCATAGAAAATTTTCGTTCTTCGAACCTGCATCCTATACGGAACCGTCATATACGCTGACGTGCCTTACCGCTTGAGCTACAAAGAACCAATCGGTAGACAAGTTCGAATTTACTGCTTATAAACTCTATTAAATATAAATTCGACCTTGTATATATGCATTTAACATTTCCCCTTACTTCTCAGATCCTCTATTATCACAATTTGAGATACTTAATGATAAATGTGATACAAACATGACCAACACCAAATGAGATCGGCTTGTACAATCTCACTCTCTTCTTAAAAGTCAAACTTAAAATTTCATCATTCCAAAATCTTCAGCAATTTTTGTGTTTCATTATTATAACCGAAGATAACCTTTTTATGTCTGTTCTTCCCCTTCATACATAATTCCATAAAAATTGCATTCCATTAGTTCAATGAAGTCCTAGTGTATGAAAATTGTTTAACAATATTTTTCCGAATTTGCCTAACATTGTTCTGATATAGATGAATGCATATATCGCATTCTGCCATACAGAATACATAATTATTTCACATGTCAATGAAGGCACGTTTAAATTCTATAACAGTATTCATTGTATATATATTGATTCGTTAAGCTTTCCATTTTTTGACAGTATATTGTTTTCTGTACTCCAATATAACAGTTTTTTAATTAAGTCTGTATGTGTAGGATATGGAAATGAATGGATCGAATTCATTTTTCCAGTTCTTGTGAAGCCTTTGTTTCCGTGCTGTCGACTACAGTCCGATGTGTTGAATGTAAAGAGACATTTGATTGCATAAATATAATAGTTTTAATCTTCTTGTATTTGATCTGTAGCACTCACATGATATGTTCAACGTGGAAGTACAAATTATTTTATTAATTTACCTTGAAATCATCATTAACCTTGAAAGCATCTCTTATTTTACAGCTAAAGAATCTAGCAGTAGACATTACTCTAATTAGCTTTGGTTGAACATTTTCATGTTGAAACTTAATACAATCTCGTTATCCTTCCCATCCAATTCAACTCTTCATTCATTGCTCAAAAGTCTTATAGTTAACCCTTCTTAGACTAGCATGTTTTTCTTTGTACTATTTATTCAAATGTGGAAGTTTTTTCTGTCCTGTCTACAGAGATTATGCTTTATTCTTTGTGCATATTGTCTTTCTGTTTACATGCTTTTTTGTTATTGAGACGCACTTTCTCCTAACAATTCCTATGGGATTATTAAATCAGTTTTAGTTTAATTTTCAATGATTTAAACATATTTTTAGATGATTTCTGACATTTTTCGCCTTTTGTATATTTCCAATAGAGTTTTTCAAACAGTTGTTATGTTTGCGATAACTTCAGAAGTTTATCTGTATTACGACACCGAGCATTTTCGAATAACTATGCCGGTAATAAACAGTATACGGGAATACCTCCAAATTTCGAAATGACAAGAACCTGTCTGGTGCTCTCTTCTCTGAACTAGCTTTAACAACGGAATGTGAGAAAAACAAGTTGATGATCACTCCGATTTTCAAAAACCACAAAAAACAAACTAGTATCATTCAATCATCCCCGAAAAGTAAATGAATGATCACTAAATGTGGCATCATACCTTGAACGCCTATTAAGACCTAAGCTTTCAGCAGACCTCAGGTAGAAATCGTATAACAATACATCGCTAACAATTCTTAAAAAAATTGTTTTTTCTTGTTATCGCTACAATAAGTAAGTCTTGCTATGTTATATATTTACAAGGGGGCCATTAGGCAAAAAATCTACTACTGCTGAAATAACAGGGCTGCAAGTACCTAGTCTGTAATTTCCAATCTTGACAGTTTTCAAGAGCATCCTAAATTCCCAGCGAAAAAAGGTTGCATGTGCCTCACTAATCTTTAGCCATTTCTATGGAAGATATTCAAACGAGCTACATTCCGCAGTACCACTGACTCTAAAATTCATAGATAAAACCTGTCACCCTATGTTATATATTTACAATGGCCTCATAGCTACACTGACTCTAAAATTCATAGCTAAGACACGCTCGCTGTGTTATATATTTAGAAGGGCCTCATCAGGTCGGAAATCGAGTACTACTGACATAATTGGACTACAAGTGCCAGCTCCACTGACTCTAAAATTCATAGCTAAAACCCGCCACGCTATGTTGTACTTACAAGGGACTCATAGGTCTACTGACTTTAAAATTCATAGCTAAGACCCGCCCGTTATGTTATATATTTAGAAGAGCCTCATCAAACCGGAAATCTAGTATTGCTGACATAACTGGGCTGCAAGTGCCTAGTCTGTAATTTCCAGTCTTGATAATATTCAAGGGATTCCTAATTTCCCAGCGAAAAAATGTTGCATGTTCCTCACAAATCTTTAGCTATTTCTATGGGAAATATTCAAACGAGCTACATTCTCTAGGTCAATTGACTCTAACATTCAATGCTGAGACCCGCAAAGACGCGTGCATTAAAGCCACATGCCTTAATTCCCTTCGTATTTTATCAGTTCCTGGAGGCACGGTGAGGTAATGAATAGCGGATCGGATTGGAGAATCAGACATCCAATTCGAATTCTAGTCGAATCCATTACATTCACTTAGGTTCTAATACTCTTGGGAAAGGTATGAATCTTTTTCATCTCTCCCCAGCTATGGCCAAATACCAGGACAGACCGGGTTCTATAGCCTTGGACTACCGCAGAAAGAAATAGTAACTGACTGCGAAAAAAATCTGCAACGTCAGTCATAAAACGAAAGATATATGATCGCCTAAACATGTATCACGCATGGCACATAATTGACTGAAGTTCCAAATGTTAACTTGAATAGTTTCTTGCCACGAAACGGAAGTTAAAGGGTTAAAATCCAGAGTCAAGAGTAACTCTAGGGCTCTGTATAGGCTATGTAAAAAATTTAAAAAAATAATGACGGATAAAAAGCTTTATATATATTAATTTAAATAAAGTATGAATAACTGTACAAATATACATATATAAATATATTAATATTATTATTATTGTGATTTTTATCGTCTGACGACTGAGTAATTTTAAATGCTTACTTCTGATGTTTATGAGTCAAGTGAGCGACGTAGTGGAGTTCTCTATACACATTTTGGGCGATTCCTTTCGTGGAAAAGGATTTTGCAAATGATATGTGCAGTTCTGCACGAAGTAATCTTTTGTCGCACTGAGATATTAATGTATCCAGGAATTTTAATCATATTATTTTTGGCACCCTTGTTTATCATACACAATGCTCCTGTCACTGACGGGATAATCGTAGATTTAAGGTTTCATATTTTTGTTATTTCCATTTGCAGGTCCATAGAAAGTTTTGAAATTGTTTTAGTGGATTATTGTAATCCGGTGTGCAAGTCATCAGTTAGTTGTCAGTTTTCTTTTTGGAATCTGTTTTTATTTTTTTTTAAATATAACTGGTCGATTTCCATCTATTTTTCCTGTATTTGGAAAGTTACACAGTATTGTCACTCCATCTCCATTTGTTACGTCATTCGGGTGGTGTTTTATCATGTATAAAGGATTAAATACCATAGTTCAAATAGGCATTTGAAAGAATATATTTCCGTGCCTCTAATGTCAAACAATTAATTCTTTCTCTGCATGGACTTGGAAAATTAATAATATTTGGATAACGGTATCATCAAATTTCTGGCATCAACCACAGAAAGTTTTGAACCATTTTTTATTTATTTTAGCATTGTAGGAATTATTTGGTAGACATTGGTCTTTTGCTGCTATAATAAAGTCCTTTTCTCTCATAAGGCCACTACTTGTCAGCCATTAATAGGATTGGTGAACATTGATGTCTGGTTCATGTATACGCTTTAGGTACTATCCATAAAAAGGTTTATATCTCCATTTATGTTCAAGGTTTTTCTTCTGAACAGCTTTCGGTAGTAGCTTAATTTTCTTTTGCTGTCGGATGTTGAATTAGCTTTTTGAATATCTATTAAATCTAAAGGCTTTTTGAATATCTATTAAATCTAAGGGCTTTTTGAATATCTATTAAATCTAAGGGGTTTTATATGTCTTAGCTTTGTTTCATGATGTAAGTATCAACATCTGTTTCAGAGTAGCGCACGCTACCTTCTAGTACGTATTTTGGTATATATGTGTGCTATATGACTAACGCACAATTTTATAATATCAAAGCTGTATCAATCTATGCGTTTGACTAGAGAAATTATTGCGTCAATATTTTTCACTGTATTAATTCTCTAACTGAAGCACCAAACGCACCCGACGGTATAATTCTCGTCTTATGTTTTCATCCGTTTTTTCAGTTTTGTATGCCATCACCTTCCTGACTAGATATGTATATATATAAACTTATTATTTATGGAGGTATTGTTATTTAGGACTAGATTTGACGAAGTTTGCTGCTCTCAACATTGCCTTGCCGCACTTGCCCAGGCCAATTCCATTCCTCAATCATCGCTGAAATATTAAAATAATTTTAGATGTTACCTGTGGATTTGTAATGATCCAGTCATGAGACACACTACCGAAAGCTTTTTGTAAATTAGAAGTTATTATGTTTCTTTGTGAATTCTTACAGTTTTCCAGTATAACCTTTTTAATTCCCTTTGTAATTATTGATATCAGAATATTGTAGGTAGCGATTAGGCATGTGATAGGCCTATAATTTTGGGGAATCTCTGTCTGTGGACGTTTTGCAAGCAGACATGGTAAAACTTCCCTTAGCCGCAAGGGTAATGTATCAGAATTATTCATGATCTCGGAGTAGATATCAGCTAGCAGATTATGCTACATGGTAGGGAGTGAAGCCCAAAATTGGGAACATTCTCTATCTCAGGAGATTTTCCATTCTGGAGCGATGCTAGAGCTGGGCTAACTTCTATTAGAGTAATGTCTGACCACTCTTGTGTTTCAGCATAAATGATCATAGATTCTTCGTCACGTATCCAATGTACAACCACGTGAAATCTTCCAGCTTCACAGCAGTTGTTTTTCTAAAATGTTATTATTGAATCCTATGTTGGCAGTTTTTCAAATTTAATGTTACTTTTACCATATTCTCTGTAACATGTCTTTGTTTATTCTTTAAAAATGTTATGACTTTTGAGGGCAGAAGGCTACTTACACCTTGTGAGACATTTCTTCTTTAGCTTAATTATTACAATTTGATTGTCAACCACATATTTGGACAGGTTATATTTCGTGATGGTTCTCTTCAGTTTATTTACTTTTAATATATCTTTGCTTTGTGTTCCGTCAGAAAAGTGATGCCAACTCTTATTTTGTTCCATTATCCGTGTCGTCTTTCAAAGTACATTGTTTTTTATATGGACATTCATTTCTGTTTCTGTTTTCTTAATTTTCAGTTCGCATTTTTATATGCGATGTGTGCAGCAGAATATGTTAGGTTACTTAGGGCAGTAAGTTTACATTCATGGTTTGGAAGTATGGTTGGGATGAGTTTTCAATGGATTTATTTACCTTTAATATTAGCGCTTTTATTTTGATGTTAATTTTGTATCTTTGGCCTGTAATATAATTGGTGGCAAGCATAGGTATTGGTATTGAATAGGTGTTGATTTTAATTTTCGTTCAATAAAGTATCATCATGTTCACTTAGATATTTACTTTCTTCAATGATCTTTTGGTGCGTTTTTGTCTGAATATCAGAAATTTCGGGTTTTGCAATTACAAGTTCGTTAGTTGGTTCAAAAGTAGCTTAAGTTGCTTTTTTAAAAATATATTTGCAGGATTAACTACGAGATCATTCTTCACTGAGCATTTAATTTTATCAGTTTTGCTGTTTGTGACATTTTGCTTACAGTTGCTTGTTTAATATTGCCCAGGAATCGTTTTGGTTTTGTTGTTCTCCATAAGTTCTTTAGTTATTTTTTCACTGCTACTTTTATTTGGGTGTATTTTGAATGATGTCCACATATTCCTCCTTAATCAAATGTATACTTTATTGTGGGTTGGCTTTCAGGGTTGAACATGCGGATAACATTGAGAAACATTACTGAATTTATTTGCAACACGTACTTGAGAAAGTTGACGCTAGTTTAACGAATTTTCATACATTGTGCCATCTCAAGTTGGTTTTTTTTACCGGAAAACGTGTTATATGTAGTTTTGTTAATCTGAATTTTGGAGCGAGTTCGAATTCCAGTCGAATCCATTACATTCACATACCTTGGGAAATGTATGAATCCTCTTCTTCTCCACCCAGCTATGGGTAAATATCAGGACAGACTGAGTTCTATAGCCTTGGATGGCAACTGGTCTACCTCAGGAAGAAATGGTAACCTACGGCAAGAAAAATCTGCCTCCTCAATCATGTAACGAAAGATACATGATCGCCTAAGCTTGTATAACGCATGGCACATAACTGACAGATTCATGATTGACATTCAGGGACCAATTTTTAATGTGTTTTAGAAGCAGTCCACCCAATGTTGCTTTTGCTCATTAGGTAAGGTTTCAAGTATTCAGTGACTAGCTACTTTCCAGAAAATCAGTTCGCAACACCCACAACACACTCCCTACCTCGGCAGATGTAACACCACTTGATTGGGGTTTGTCGTATTTTTATTGTCTATTATCATTGTTTTTTTTTTTTAACAATGTGATGAATACGCTTAAGAATTCAGAGAATACGTAGCTCTTAGAATCAAATCTGTAACTATAAACATAATTTAGACTTACGAGGTCAGATCAGTGTAGTGTATGATGACTTCTAGAATTAAAAATAAATAAATTAAATTATTTTAATATCAAAAATGGAGTACTGAACAGCTATATTAAAACTAAGATTATATATCAGGGAATAATTGAGAGTTTCTTACCAGATTCAAAACAGACCGGAAGCGAAAGTGCGATGTGCATCTTCAGAGGGATGTTCAAAATCGACTGAAACTGTGAACGACGGAAATGTTTTTAAACAATTGGTAGAGGAAAGTTATTCCTAGGCAAATTCATAACGAGTTGAAATCTCTGGGAACATTTATGAGTGTAGACAACTTGGAAAATATATTACTCACAAGTTGTACTAAAGGAAGGAGAAAGATAGGAAAACGTTGAGCAATATACTTAATGAGTTTGTTTAAATGGAAGCTGACGCAGGATCAGAAAGAATGGTAAAGTAACATGCATTTCCTGAAGTGATGAAGAGAAACATAATTGTTCATGTATTGTATGTTCACGCTACATAAATGATGATATAGTTTGTAATTTAAATGTATATTTTACTAATACCGTTTGAGAGATATTAATATGATTGTGAAAAAACATTTTGGTATCGTTACATTTAACAAAGTCTATAAATCTGTCACCGTCCATTCTTTTTTTCTGAAAATTTGACTTTATGTTCATTTTACTTCTTCTGAATGTTTTTATTTCATGTTCAGGATTTCATTTGTTTGCAACGTTGCATTACAAAAAATGTCGATCGAACACGGTATTGCAAAAGCAAGTTTTCCTTTATCGATATTACGTATTTGATGACTTCTTTCACCACCTTCTGATGCAGTGACACAATTTGATTTAATATCATCTGCACTCGCAATGTTTGTACATAATATCAATGCCCTTGCCGATGATGTGTACATTCACATCACTGTAGATTTTAATCTCTACATATTACTATGAAATGAAAGGGAAAAACGCATCTCGCAAGAGCGTATATCCATGAATCATTTAAACCGCTCGACTGAGTTCACGCCAATTATTTTACTCAAAACTGTTTTCTTTTTCTTTTCTGTCAGCGTACTTTTTTCGCATTGGCGCCAGTCTGCTGAGCTGGGTCGCAATCGACACATCATTTCACAAAGAAATCTCGTGATCGGTAATTAACTCAAAACTCGCTTCCGTGTCGAAGCTTGGCCGCATTTTATTAATATTTATCTCTGATCTAAATAAAAGCAGTCGAATTGTCCATGATATTCGGCGAGAATTTTGGCATTTATTTTGATCTGTCTCAGTAAATATGTGACTTAGAAAAACACAAACAAAATATGAAACATGTAACTTAATGAAACATAAAAGCTTTGAAGTGTTTCTCTTTCAATTTTAATTCTAACGACGAATTTCTTCTGTAATTACTGATAATATTTCGAATATCTGGTCGCCAATTGTTTATGTCATTGATTCTGACTTATAGAATAAAAAATACACAGGTAAAACTTTGCTGACATTCGGGAACATTATAGTTAAAAATTAAAATAAATATAATGAAGTGTACAATATGTAAAAATAGTCAAAAAACCGAACCTATCATTCCCACTTAAACAAGGAAACATACAAAAACTCTCTGGGACATACATTATACTTCTTGTTTAAGTGACGTGTCCCCTTATGACATATTTGGTCATGACTCTCCACAACTACTTTACTTTTGTAACTCTTCATAAATTCTGTATTTTGTGTTATTTCTCCTAAACCCAGTTTGTCCATGTTATTTTCAAGATGACATTATCAGGAAGGCTAATTTTACATATAACGGACTCAAGTTCTATTGCAGAACATTTAAAACAATATTCCTGTCCAGATTCATGTTTTAGAAAAATACTAACTGACAATACAGGTTTACTCCACCAGGAAAATAAGCATCAAAAACGTAAAATTCGCGAAGCGCTCTATATAAATAATGAAACCAACACTACAAAAATTTGATTATGAGTTCAACCACAACGTTTTAAATGTCTATAATAGCAATGTTTCAAATGCCCAAAACGCATTTTCTTATTATTTTTTGTTAATTTTTAAAAGAAATTGCAGGTTTAGTAATTTTAAAACATTAATAATAAGGAATTTGAACTAAATTTTGTCTCTCAAGTATTCTTGATATAAACTGAATATAATTTCATGAGCTTTAGCCAAAAAATTTAAAACTATCAATTACATTAAATTCTATCTTAGCAATTTACCCCCAAACCTGATCCTGGATGAGATTGAAAGTACTTTGGAAAATAAAAGAAATAACCAAAACTACGGCGTTTTTCTTACTCGGTTTTGTAACATCACTAAGAAATTTTTCCATGAATTTGAGTAGATTAAAAACAAATAAGACGACATTATATGTCTAGATTATTCAACCAAACATGCCTGAATAAAGATAATCTTCATACAGAGGAAACCAGCTTTTTATATTATTCTTTTGCTTAGCTGATTTGACTTACAGATTCATGGCTGAACAAAGCGAGTAGAGTTGAACCCTTGCTCGTAATCTTTTGCAAAATTTTGCTAGCAAAACATTGATCGGTTGAAAACATTTACGTCTATATAATTTAATGTATATTTCATGGTCTTAAATTTTCAAGAATTTCGCATCAATGCTACATCTGAGATTATTATCACCAGTTTGATACAATCAAGATGTCACCTGCTTGAAAAACTGAAAATGATGGCATTCAAAACTGCGTTTCATGATCGGAAGTTATTTTGTAACAATTCTCCCACACGTGGCCATAGTAAACTGTATTAATTCGTTCATAGATGCCAACATCATGCCCAGTCCATTAGGGGCAATAAGTTTAGTTTAAAAGTTTTCGAAATCCTCATGTAAATCACCAAATCATAGTTTGCACAAATTTTGTTAGTATAATATATATACGATATGAATACAGCCAAGGTTAGTGTGAGGATATGTGCTATAGAGTTCTAAACAGGATGATGAAAAACGTCTTCAAGTAAGTATCCTAAAAGTGCCGATACAGTGGAAACTAGATAAAATGATATTCTAGCTAATGTTTTTGTTGGTTTTTCTGAGGCGTCTTTATTTTCTCGTATGGATCATTCTCTTATGGATGGATTATCGGAATGTTTTTGTCTCTTTAATAATGATGCTGAAGCCGACTTATTTCTTACTTCATTAAACTCTGTTCACTCCTTGCTTAACTTTACCGCCGAAAAAGAGTCTAATTCCTGACTTCTTTTTTGGATCTCCTTGTGCATAGGTCTTCTGTTTCTAGGAAGGTTATTTTTTCAGGTCTCTCTACACGTTGGGACTCTTTTTGTCCCCGAGAACTTAAGATTAATCTTATTAAAACTCTTATCTCCAGGGCTCTTATAATTTTTTATGACGGCTTTCTTCGCTGGAAGATTGATTTTGTTTAGATGGCACTTTCCAAAAATGGATATCCTTTAGATGTTATGGATGGTATTATTCTTGATGGTATGAATAATTTTTTATAAGCATAAGCCGAATAGATTTAAAAAAAAAATGTCCTGTTTATTTGCGTCTTCCCTTTATTGGTTCAGACGGTGAGGCAGTTGCTATTTTTTGCTGATGTTCGAGTAATATTTGTTACTCGACCTATTCTTTGTTCTATTCACGATTATGTCCTTCCCTCCCATGAAGTTAATTCAGTGATGTATAAATATGAATGTATTTGTGGACTCGACTACATAGGGGGGATTTCTCAGCGTTTGAATTTTAGAATATACCTCCCAGAATTTTGAATCTAGCAGTAGTCAACTGGTGAATACACCCGGGTCATCTAACGATCACTATATTAATAGCAGGAACTGTGTTACAGGCTTTACAGTTGACCGCTTCTAAATTCTGCCTCGGTCACGCATATTAAAGTCCTAGAGTCCTTATATATCAGATCACGCACGCCTTCTCTCTGTCAAGAAAGGGAATGCTTGCTGTCTGAATTTGTTGGTCTCTAGTTTTCCTTGAATTATTTTTATTCCCACCGTCATGATATAAATTTATTTACACGTTTATTTTTAATTCTCAGAATAAAACTTGATAAGCTGCGATGAAACTGGTTGTTCTTAGTTTTATTAAATTCACAACAGTATGACTTGTAATTTTATTTTAAATAAGAAATTGCGGTAATTATATATATATATATATATATATATATATATATATATATATATATATATATATATATATATATATATATATAATGCGTCCAACTTTTCTCAGTAAATTTTGATTTCCCATCTTTTTTTCAGATATCCAGCTCCTATATTCTATATTTTGAATTTACACGCCAATTACATGTTAAGTAGTATTAACTTTGCGCTTTCAATCGGCGATAATGTTAGTGCTCCTCAAAAGAGACAATTACAGTTATATATATATATATATATATATATATATATATATATATATATATATATATATATATATATTTATATTTCTGCCTAACTACAAGGAACACTCTTTAATTTACACCTTTTAAACTAAGTAATTATTCCCTTATGTGTGTGCACGCTAACGTACGCGTATATACGTATACTAATTTCTAATTATTTGGTTATATCCATATTTACATATATGCGTGGATGTGTGCATATAAAAAATAAATACATACATATATGCATACATATATGCATATATATATATATATATATATATATATATATATATATATATATATATATATATATATATATATATATTTAAAACTTAAAAACAACTGTCGCCATCTTTTCTTCAGGAAAATTTGCGACCAACACTTCTTCAGAAGTAGTCGTTTATATAACTGGAACGAGAACTTGACGATATTCGCAAGAACTGAATAGTAGATAAGAAAATGTCATCAAACACTTAATTGAACGGAAATTTAAGCCTTTCATCGAACCGGTAGCCCATAGCCACTTTTTGTCCCCTCTTTGTTCATTATGTTTAAAACTAACATGGCTAGGTAGAAATTGTCAAATTCTCGCTGACAAGGTAATGGCGTGTATTACGTAAAGTTACATGTTATTTTTTAAAACAATTTGGTGATCCTCTCTTTCTTTATGGATGGTTGTCCTGTTTACAAAATCGTTTTGTGGTATACAAATTTAAATTTGAGTGTGACGCTGCACGCATAGATCGGACCAATTACAGACTGGAGACACGTATCGGTCAACACATTCCTACAATTAAAAGAGTAAGTAACTTTAGTCGATCTTCTAGGACAACCAAAATAGTGCATGAATAAGCAATTGGTTAGCACCTTTTAGATAACTCTGAATGTTCGCATCAGCATACAAATGATTGTTTCACTATCTTACATAGAGCTTCGTCCACGCCTTATCTGAAAGTTTTAAAAGCGGTTTATATTAAAATATTTCAACCGAGTCTATGCAAACAAAAAGTTTTCTGTTTTATATTCACTCAGAATAATTATCTTTTACTATGAAATTATTTTTATTATAAAGTGTTTTTAGCCATGTTCCGAAATTAAATTCCCCCTTCAGTTCTTATAAATATCATCTTGCCTCTCGTTCCAATTACACTAACGAATCTTTGCACATTGACATTTATAGGATACAAATCTTATATCATTCCAACAAATAAGTGAAAAGCATAAAGTAGATTTGCACACTCGCAAAATCTGATCAAAATGACTAAAAACAGATTTCACAATAAGGTGTGAAATTAATTTTCTGACCAATGAAAGGAGGCGATTTACTAAACTAAAAGAAAAGATAACGATCCAGTGTGAAAAAAAGGTCAGCTATAAATAGAGAGACTCAAGTCAATCACCAGTCAGAAGGGCGCAGAGATCATAGAGGACAGTAGACTGACAGTCGGGTCCATCACCGATTCAACCAGACACTAAGAGCAGAAAGTGGGGTAGGAAAGGAAAACAACAACAACAAATTTACAACTGACTCCAAAAAATTGAACCCGATAAGTACATGTTCCTCTGATCTTTTATTTCTCATTCACACTCTCTTTTTCAACTTAAATTGATCGTCATTTTTCCTTTCCACCTACTCGGCGGATACACAAAAACAAAAGAAACAAACACTATTCTACTACTCTTTTGAAAGACAGCAAACACATAGACATTTTTTGTTCAAATTACATTTGCTTAAAAGAACTAAAGCATTAATCTTTTTTACTCTATTCAACAAGATATAAAAATATAAAAATTTGTTTATTCTGCATGGATGACATTAAATATACAATGTTCTATTTTCTACAAACACGATAAGGAACTTATCGTGTTGTCTTTTCTTGAAATTTGCGTTGTATTTTGTGGGCAGGGTATCCGGTATGAAATTCTCCTTTTAATCCGGGTACGCTGTACCCCACACATTGGACTGATACAGAAGTGTTGGTCGCAAGAAATCTCAAGGAAAAAAAATGTAATCAGTTCTTTTTAATTCAGTATATTTATTTTGTGGTGTGAAATCTTTATTCAAATATCCCCGTAATAGACACCACAGAAATATTATTGACGGGATTAACCGTTCCATCCGGATAAAGCACAAAGTTATTTCACTTAGAGTCAAGTGTCCTTTTCAGTAGTCGTTTTTGTAATATATTGTAGTTCAGTCATTCATAAGATGTACGTTGCTCAAAACAAAAATTGCTTCATGCCTTCAATTTGAAGAGTCTTTCGTCAAACATAAGTTACATTAAAGGTTTGAGTATTACTCCTCACTTTGGCGCCCACTCGCTTGTCATTGTCCGATATGAGGAAAAAGTTATTTTTCTTTGATTTTCTCACTTTTCTAGCTTCTTAGTAATAATTCGATTAAAACTGAGACGCATTCAGTATTAAAAGATCAAATTTATGTTAATTCTTTTGTCTCTAAGCGATATCGTTTTGAGAGTGGAGATTTAGGTAAGCGTTTATTTAATCTCTCTTATATCTCTCTTGCTGTGATCGAACGACTATTTCTATCTAGAGAGTTGAAATTTTGTATTCCCCCTATTAAAATAAGCAAAGTGATTTTATTTTCTGAGTTTGAATTATTATTCTCTCAATTAAATTTACATAAACTGTTCTCTCCAAAAGACACATTCGGTTCATGTAAAACTAGATTGTTCGAATTGTCTGGCGAGTATTCGTCACACACACACACACACACACACACACACACACACACACACACACACACACACACACACACATATATATATATATATATATATATATATATATATATATATATCTAAACTAAATAAATGTTCCGAAGTGGTTATCTTGAAACTTTAGTATCATCCCAGTAAAATGGAACCTATTTTACATGATTCCACTAAATTTAAAGAAATAGATTCTGCAAGTATGTGTGACAAAACCAATAAGAAAATACAAAGGTGGTTACTTTCAGTTTACACAATTAATTTATTTTCAAAAGAATCGTCTAACTGTATCAGACCTCGTGGGTTTCAACATCCAGGATTGTACGGTTTGCCTAAATTTCAAAATAAAATGTGTCTTCGGCCTATCCTCTCTGTGTTAGGCCCTGTCCAACATGAAATGGTTAATTGTTAGCAGAAATACTCGAGCCTACTTCTGATTTTTCTCCACCTAATGCATCTTTGACTCTTTAGGAAATCTGAAATTTGTTCGGATAACAAGCTTTTTGTCTTGTGTGACATTGTAAGTTTGTACACGAACGTGCTCCTTAAAGATGCCCTGCAAAAATGTGCCGATGCTCGCTATAGGATTCACCTTGATCCAGCATTAATTCCTGGTGCTACATTTTTAGAGTTTATGCACTTAGTCACAGAGGGGCGGAGTTTAGTTTTCATGACAATATGTACGCCCAAATTGATTGGGTTCCGATGGGAAGTCCTCTGGGTCCGGTCCTAGCCAACTTTATGACGGTGATACATACACAACGACGCCATAGCCTTTCACACTTTTCTCAATTCCCTTCAAACATAGTTGCAGTTTGATGTGGAGGTGGAGTGCGACGGCAGTCTGTCATTCTTGTATGTTCTGGTTTAACATACGGATGTGTTGTTCATCATCATCATGTATCGCAAGCCTAGGTTCCCCGGTTTATATACAAATTAGAATTCCTTTGTTCCTAAGTTCCGTAACGTCAAATTTATTTCTACTATAGAACTTCACGCGTTGATGATTTCATCCCAATGTAGCCTTAACAAGGAACTAGGGAAAATAAATAGTATTTTTATTAATAACGTTTTTCATATTAATGTCATTAAACGCACTATTGAACGGAAATTTTAGCCTTTTAAGGAACCGGTAATTATTTTGTTCCTCTTTGTAACCCCTATATTTAAAACCACCATTGATAAGTAGAATTAGTCAAATAATCGCTGATATGTTATTGGCGTGTATTACATCATGTTTTTTAACTGTAAAGTTACGGGTCATTTTTGAAAACCGTTCGGTGTTCTCCTCTTTCTTTAAGTAGTTTTGTCCTGTTTACAAAATAGTTCTTTAGTATATAAATTTAAATGTCAGTGTGATGCTGCATACATAGGACGGACCAATCAGAGACTGGGGAAAAGCATTGGTCAATACGATCATGCAAGTACAAGAAAATAGAGGTTATCAGACATTAAACGAAAGAAGAGAATTAACTGTAAATGTGAGGCATAGCCAAAATCTTACCTTAGAATACGGCTAAAGTTTGAAGTGTATAATACTTGTTCTTATAGTAATAATTAGACGTAGAATTGCGGTGTACTATATAATACTTACTATTTGTAAGATTCGTTTATAATTAATAAATTTCTGTATTCATGTCTAGTTAGTATTTTTAAAATATTATATGGATGTACAGGTGGCATATTAATTTGTCAAAGTACCTTTACATTTATGATGCGAATTCTTTTTAAAAGTTTAATTTAATTACTAGTTGCTTAGAAAAGCCTTTTAATTATCAACACCAAATTTTATGTAGGAATGTGACAATTATATAACAATTTAACATTACGTTAGATTATAACCCTACGATTTCACATGAATTTCTTGCGAAAGTTAACGTCATACATGCGTATATTTTAGTAAATAATGTAGCCATATATATATACATATATATATATATGTGTGTGTGTGTGTGTGTGTGTGTGTGTGTGTGTGTGTGTGTGTGTGTGTGTGTGTGTGTGTGTGTGTGTGTGTCCCAAATGAAAATGTCTAGATTTATATGGACACTTTTCTTTGGTTATTAAAGGTAAAACGAAGAAGCCTCATTTTATTTATTTATTGAGAAAAGCGGAAGTTATTCTGCTTGTAAAATAAAATTAATCGTTCAATCGTCAGTAATTTACCATCGTCCGAGGAGACGTATTTGTACTGTTGAAACAGGATTGCTATAGTGTAGTGATTTTTTACATTTTTTTTTGTTTTAATATCATTTAATAAATGATATTTAGTTCTACTATTTATTGATCTCTATTTTTAAATTAAATGTTACGGACAGTGGAATTATGCTCCATTCATTCACATCTCTCTCTATATATATATATATATATATATATATATATATATATATATATATATATATATAAAGAAATATAATCTTAAGATGTGCTATATTTATGGGATGAAGTGCGGAATATCAGAGATAGAGCGGGTTTAAATATAAAAGTGAACATAGCCAGACGATTGCATCTAGCACGAAACAGACTGTCGCCTCTAAGTGTTGACTTCTATGTTCACATCTTCGTCATCGTGACCCGTTGGACCAGTTGGTATGACATTTGCCTGATAACGTAACTGTCCGGGTAGTGTATGCGCGCTTCTGATGAGTCCCAAATATAGGACGAAACGGCCGTCCAGTTCTGTTGAGTTTCTTCTAGACTCGATTAATTATATATATATATATATATATATATATATATATATATATATATATATATATATAAATGTGTGTGTGTGTGTGTGTGTGTGTGTGTGTGTGTGTGTGGTAAAGATAAACCCATAATTGTACGAACGCATACTTGCACGTACATATATATTTTCTCAGTTTTATAATATTTGAATCCCCACCTGAGCCATGAAGTGTATATTAAAATGTATACATATCCCACAATGATAGCAGGATTCGTACTTCCATGCGGATACGCTATCTTCATTTGTGTGAGACTCACCTACTCTTTAGGATATCGGGCATAAAAATACCTGAATTATACAGAGACGATGGGATAATTCTCCTTCGTAAATTGGAACCAAGACAAGCGGAACGGTCGAGAAAAGAGACCTATTCAATAATTTAAGAAGCTTAAACTAAATATTAACACTGATACTGACGCTAAAGAGATAAATATCCAAGAAATTGTATGAAACATGAGGAAGGGCCTGTATACTCCATACTCAAAGCAATTATACAACCCCAGGTACGTCACCAGAAAATCCAGCTACCATAAAATGATCCTAGACAACTGACACAATTCAGTATAATTTAGTTTATCTCTCTACTCTCGTAACAAAGAAATATTTGTCGATACTAAATCTATAATAAAGCGCTCGAAAAAGAAATACATAGTGAAATTAGAGTATGTAGAAAGAAACAACATTAAATATAAAAGTAAGCTAAAATAAACAAGCATAATATAAAATTGCTCAACCAATCTTACAATAGTAATTTCCAAACAATTATAGGCTGAATATATAAAAATTTAATTGACAAACACATCAACCATTTTACCTTTGGAAATAATGCGAGAAATATTATAGAGTAACTAGTCATTATTCGTATTTATCGTTTCTCTTTTATCCTGGTGACAATATGACAATAATAATTAATATGTGTTGCCAACATAAAAAAATTTGAAAAAGAAAAACAAGCAGATGAATAGAAAAAAATGATTATTTAAAATTATGAATGCATACAAAAAGGAAAATAACGTTGGAAAAACAGAAAAGTCCATAACAGCAAGAGTATCTACATTTACTCCCTTTCATTTATTCGATTTTAAATTGCCTCACCTGACATTCTCGATACATTACTTTAAATTCAGTCTGAAATATATTTATGTGCGTTCTTAAATTCGACTGTGTTAGATACTGAATAGTGTTCTTTGAAGGAGGATAAATGTTGTATTTAGCAGAGTTAAATGGCGCAAGGACAAGTATCATCAAGTTATTGGACGTGGTAATTGTTAAATATTTTAAGAGATCTTCCATATTACAAACACACACAAACATGAGGCATGGTTGAGTAATGTATTGCGGCATGGATTGTGAAAATGCCAGTTTAATTCATTACTTTCATTTACGTGCTAATAACCTTGAGAAAGCTACTCTTCAGAATACAATTCTCATTCCTCCAGCTTCGGGAAAATAGCAGAATAGCCTTGGATGGCAGCTGGCCTAAGAAAAGGATAAATCTGAATTCCAACCCTGTGGAAGATCGTTTGGATATATTTTGGCTCATATTGCACCGGGTTCTTTATTTGGCCCTATCAAAAATGTGAATGGCTCTGCACACAAAACCTCCACCATTATAATCAAATCATATATGCTTGTGTCTGGCCTGCAGATTCCTAATAATTAAGCTTCTTGACCCTCATACGTCGAATACGCGGGGAGAGTCGAATATATATATATATATATATATATATATATATATATATATATATATATATATATATATATATATATATATGTAGAAAGAGAGAGAGAAAGTGAGAAAGGGAGATTACAGATATTGACACAGATATATAATAACAGTGAGAGATAAACAAAATTTAAAATCAGTTGTCTTATTTTACACAGAACAATCCGTGAAAACGAGTACAGCATCATTCGAAAATAATCGGAAAACATAATATAAAATAAAAGTTAATATGGATTTTGCCAAATTTACTGATAATACGAAACATCTTATTCGTATGTTATTTTATTAAATCTGTCAAAAATTTAATAAAGATTACTGATATACAAAATTTGTCAATATTATTTAACAAAACTTGTTTGACAGATTTATTGCTGTTAAAATATAATATAATATATATATATATATGTGTGTGTGTGTGTGTGTGTATACATACATATACATATATGTTATATTTAATCGTATTTATTTATCTATGTATATATCTGTCTATCTATCTCTCTGTCTCTCTCTCTCTCTCTCTCTCTCTCTATATATATATATATATAGAAAGTGAGAGAGAAAGAGATACAGAAATAAAAAAACGATTTGTTTATCAATTCGATCCATATATGTATATATATTCTCACGCCATAACTCTAGTAGAAGATTATATGTGTACAGTTAACCCATCGATTCATTTTCATATAAATCTCCATTACTTGTATGAGAACAAGAAAACCTTTAGAGAGTCCGAATGAAAGCTTAAACAAATCGGTTAAGAGGAAGAAAAGAATCCAATGTTTGATGGAAAACTCAACTCGACTTCATTTAATTCCAGCGAGTAAAGTCTTAGTAAATGTAACAGATTTGATGCATCTTCAATCACTGTCAGACTAAGTAGCTCTACAGGTTTCTTATATATGTTTCACTTACTTTTTTTACCTTTCTGCATCCACTGCAATCCACTTATCGGAACCAGTATCTCTAATCAATCAAAATGTATTCAGATTTTGCATCCAGTTAATTTTATAGACAATATTTTTGACAGTAACCACTCGCATTACATTGATTTCTACTTATACAATTCAAACTGCAAATATAAAAACACACGCACGTAAGTAAATAAATGATAACATGTGAAATTATTACGCTGATACATAAAATGAGTGTCAATATGCACACACATTCTCACTTATATACACACATACATTATATATATATATATATATATATATATATATATATATATATATATATGTACAGCGTACACAGATAAATGTGAATACTACATTTGTGTCTTATGTAGGAAGAACTACCTCATTTGTGTATATCACGTATAAATATAAATATATAAACATAAATTTGTGTGTGTTTTTGTGTTACTGTGTGCGTAAGCGTGTGTGTACGTGTATATATGCATATATATATATGTATACATATAAATATTTAGGTGTAAATGTATACACCTACACACATACACACACACACACACATATATATATATAAAAATTATGAATGTGTGTCTTACGTATATATATATATATGTGTGTGTGTGTGTGTTTCAGTGTATATGTATATCATATCTGTGTATATATACAGAGAGAGCGAGAAAGAGAAATATATATTTGCGTTTTATTGTCTTTTATTGATATGTCGTGTTTATGTATATCTGCAAATATGCGTGTATGTGTATATAACTGAACATATGAATATTATTTTGATCCCTCACTTGCAAATACACCCACATACAAATACATACAGATGTGTGTAAGTTTGCGTATATATATATATATATATATATATATATATATATATATATATATATATATATATATATATATATATGTGTGTGTGTGTTTGTGTGTGTGTCATTTTTGTGCTGGTATTTGTAAGTTTCTGAAATCCGCTTGACATATAAGGAATCCTGATCTCGAGATCAACCAGAAACAGTAAGTCATCATCGGAGAATTGAAAAGAAAATATCAAATACGTGAAATAGTCTTAAAATTGTGCATTTTTTTCAGTGCTGTTTATATCTGTGTAATTAAGTAAAGTAAAATTCCAATAATCCATATGATATAAACATTGAGTGGCTGCTGACCAGTATTCCCACGTATTAATATACCCGTATCTGATCATGTGAAAAACATTTCGCAGAAAACATTTAGCCACACATGCACACACAGACACACATTCTCTCACTCTCTCTCTCTCTCTCTCTCTCTCTCTCTCACACACACACACACACACACACATCTTCTTACACATCTATATAAAAAAGCTATAATTGTACCAACAATAAATGTCCGGAAAAATTTCAGAGAATCTAAACCATAAACTACTTTAAGCAACGATTCCTCATAGTCCCGAATGAGAAGAATATTTTTTAAAGAATTTTCTTTTTATATTTCCTTTTTTCGCATTTTTCTGACTGTCTAATTCTTGTTTTAATAATGTTTGATTGGTGGATGCTAGTCCTTTATTACAATAATTGTTTTTGTCATATGTCTCCACCTGCTGATTGTTTCCTACATTTTGTTTGACACTCTCGCATCGCTACTCAAAGTTAATATAGCAAGCATTCCTCCTACTATAACCTCCAACTATTTCTGATATTTTCAGTGGTATTTTTTATCAAAACAGACGTTAACGATTTGGTAAAAAAAACACGAAATAGAAAAAAACAGACTTCTCTTGATATAATATTTTTCGTTACTATATTGACGGTCGTATGTAAAAATAAAATTGAAATAATGAAATAAATAAAAACAAAAAATGGGATTCCGTCAGTTAAACCCAGCATTAACACAACATTTGGAAAATAAACAATAGCATTTCAAGGGGATGAATTGATATTCGATAAGGAATGAAAATATATCATGAAGCATAATTAAAGATTGCGAATTGCTCGTAAGAATAAATCACTCAAAATAAATAATTTCCCCCTTATTGTCCTTACCCACAACATCATAAATATTAGTAATCATATTACGCTGATTATTGGAACAATATTTACACGTGTTGTACAAAGGGGAAACCATTTAATACAGGTGGAAATAGTAATAGATTAAACAAAATAAGTATTAATATTCTCTTCAGAATAATCATATAAAATGTGATCAAATATAAAGGAAATATATGAATGGAGATTAGTTGCTACCTCTTATAATGTTTCTTATGAACAACGGATGAAAGTATTATTTATCCGCTATCCCAAACAGCAAGATTTAGCACAAGGCCGAGTTTTAAAGTTGGGTATCCGAACTCGAAGTTGCGGGCAAAATGTCCCTATAGATCACGTAAAACGGTGTCAGTTTCCCAAGACGAGACTCTGACCTTGGGTAGAGCTTCGTCTGGGGGATACCCTCTGACACGTGCCAGGTAAGTAGATATTTACTTGACCCCCAACTGAGTCAGTTTGTGATACAAGGTCAGTTTTTAACGTGGGGACACGAGAGTTTTCATTCTGGCCGCTGGTCCAAGCTGGTCTTAGCTGGATATAGCTTGTCCAATCTGGTCAGAGCTGGTCTAAGCTAGTAATAACTGGTCTTAGCTGGTCATAGTTTGTCTAAGCTGGTCAGAGCTGGTCTAAGCTAGTAATAGCTGGTCTAAGCTAGTAATAGCTGGTCCAGACCCGAGCCGCTCTAAGCTAGTCGTAGCCGTGATACCTTCAGCAACAGGGCCGAAGCACAAGTTCCAGGGAAGTATACAACAGCTGAAAATAATTATAATAAAATAAAACAAAATGTCATGTAATGTCTATCAATGTAAATATGAATATAATTTTCTATTCTTTCAGGCTCGTATAAAATATATAAAATAAATATGGTAAAGGAAGATAAATTAATTAATGAGATGCATTAACCGTTCCGAAATATCTCCCCAACATAATATCAAGATTTAAATTAAAAATAAAATTAATTTCATCAGATAAGTATTGCTATTGTTATGAATTCCGTTATGAATACTAACGTTTTTTGGAAGATCTCTTCTCTATTATCACAAATAAATACATTGTATGTTACAAGTATTATATTCTGAAATTAAAAAAAACATCCGTAATAGAAATGTCTTCTATAACTATAATCAAAATCATTTTATATTGGGATCATTACAAAGGGAAGCATGCAAATCATTTTCATTTTGTTCAACTGGCGAACTAATTCAAATTATCTTGAAAATTATATATTCAAATGTTGCATAATACTTTAGTGTGTATATATATATATATATATATATATATATATATATATATATAGATAGATAGATAGATAGATAGATAGATAGATAGATAGATAGATAGATAGATGTTTATTATGACTAGGAATCCCATATAACAATAGAATAAATAGGAAACATATCTTAAATCTAACATTTTTCTCTCTGTTAAGGCTTCGTCAGAGATCAAGTTATAAATGATAAAAAAAATGATAAAAGCTAAGACACGCTGTTTAATGTTATGTTGTGTTTGAACATTTCTTGTTGCTTATATACGTCTTACGTGCAATGAAGAAACATAATATATAAAAATGTGTGGGAATCATTCGTGTCCTTAATATGTGCAAAAGTTAACAATATGCAGTGGAGTGATTTGATTGGATAAGTGTTACGTGGAATGAAGTAACAGATAATATTCAAATAAATGTAAGAAAAAATTCTGACTCTTAAAGTGTTTAAAGGCTACTGACACGCTGCATGATGTTTGAACAATTTTTCAGTAAAGTATATCTCATGCGTATCGTATGTGTGTGTGTATATATATATATATATATATATATATATATATATATATATATATATATATATATATATAGAGAAAGAGAGAGAGAGATTTATATTTTGGAGGATATAATTTACATTCATGAATAATGGATCTGTAGAATAATAGTGATTTATTGTAGGTTTTAAATGTGTGTTAACAGTTGGGAATGTTGGTATAAATACATTAATATAATAATGTAGGTTTATGAATTTTATAGAATTTTCGTTTGAAATATTTGGTTTATTTTAAGGATTTTGTGAGCCCTTCTTTGCGTTTAAATTGAAATGGTATGGGTAGTGTAGAATTTTGAATGTGTTTTCAATATAATCCTCTTCTGAAATTTTGTATTCAGGGATAAATCCCCGAAGAGCTCTAAGGAAACATCCTATAATTATTCCAAATTTTATTTTCCGGTTGTTGTGGGAATAGAAATTGATAACATAATTTTTGTTAGTGGGTTTATGGTAGAACTGAAATTCCAATTTATTATCATTACGTATTACTAGAATTTGAAAAAAAACATATAGAGTGTTATTTATTTCAAATTCGTCTATAAATTCGTGTTTGAATTAGATAGGGGATTCAGCTTCATTGAGTTTAGCTATTACGTTTAAAAATTTATTATCTTGGGAATAATATAAGCGGACGTCCTCGATATATCTTAGATAAGTACAGCTGTTACGTATATGTTTAAATATGGAGGATTCTAAGAATTCAAGAAAGAGACAAGCGGAAACACCACTGATCGGAGACCCCATGGGTAGACCGAATTTTTGTTTGTAGAATATATTATTGAAAGAAAAGAAACAGTGGTTAATAAATAAATTACATATCTTTATGATTTTGTGAACAGCTTGAGGAAACATATCCTTGGATTTATTTGGGGTAATTCTTAGTACGTATAGGCATTTGATGATGGGTATATTGTTGTATATATATATATATATATATATATATATATATATATATATATATATATATATATATATATATATATATAACATTTATTAGTCAGAGTTTCATAGACCTAGGTACAGGTGTATTAAAATGTGTTCAATGGAAATATAAAGAAATTAAATATAATAATTGTATTAGTGCAGAATAAATAAATTAAACATTCTATCATCTGGGTTGTGCGAACACAAAAATTAACTTTTAGTGTTTATACATCCTGGCATTATTTCATTTAGCAGAATGTTTTTGTCTGGAAATGTTCCTACAGTTAATATTTTCGTCCTGGCACTTTTGAAGACATGACTACGATTGCCTTAAGGTTTGGCTCTTCTAAATATTGTCCATTTACATTAGGAATTTTTTCTTGTAATTCTAACACATGTCTGGCTAGTTAGGTATAATAGCAATGATTTTCTTCTCTGAATAACTACTTATGATACTGTTCAATTATTTCAAAAAAATAAATGTAGAAATCAAGAAAAACAAGTATTATAATACAGCCTCTTCTCATTTAACGACCTGTCTGTTTAACGATCCCGGACATATCACCAATTATAAAATATTACTTTACGTAGAATTTTATTTCTGAAATTCTAAATGGAATGAGTCTATTAAGTACTACTTTCTAATTTCATTTTTAGAACTCGTATTTTTTTTATAATTATTCTAAAAATACCCTTGAGTATTTTAGATATCTAGTAACATTAATCCAATACATTTAATAATGAATTTTGTTAAATTTGTCCGCATCTTTCTGTTTGTGAAACTGTCAAGAATGATTGGAAAAAATTGTGAAAATCACGCTTCGTTTGCCAACTAGAATACGGCTATCCCATCAACAGAAAAAGCTAACTTTTTGCCTATTGATTATCTGTTTTGCTAATGATTCGAAATATATAAGAGACATACCTTTCAACATCTGTGTTTTTGTGTGTTCTGCATTTATATGCAACACTTTCCGGACTTAAGCGAAAATGTCTCTCTGACCTGCAAGTCTTTTGTTGCTCTAATTATCTCTCCCTCCTCTATTATACACTTTTGCTCTTATTCTATGAACTATCCACTCACACTCTAAGAAATTTACTCGACATTTCCCCCGATTTTATTGTTTTTCATAATCATTTGAAAGCTAAATTCTCCAAATGCGTTTTTCTTTCCTATTTATCTATGATCTTTCATTAGACTCATTGGCCGTAGTTTCCTTATTGTTCCAATTCCTAATCATTTCTAGTAAGTTACTCGCTATTTTCAGTATTCGACAATGGAAATGCATTACTCTCGCTTTAAATCTATTCTTCAGATGTGAGATGGTTATAGAAAATGCATTGCATATTTGATTTCATACTTTAGATAAAATTTCGGCATTCAGTTTTTCGTTTCTGAAGATATTTTCTTAACCATTTTAAATTGTTTAATTTCTATGTAGCAATTTTCACTAATCCTTTGCAGTTTATGATTTCTGTAACACTATTGTCCTTGTCTGTTACTACACTACTAAAATAGTTGCTTTTTTCTACATGTTGAATTTGATGCACTCATTCTTAAATTGCAACGTGCGTTGTTGCATTTTTATGAGAACCGTGCGTATAATGCTTTTAAGAGCTGATGGTTACCCCTGTCTTCTTGCTTCTCTAGACGAAATTTTCTAACAGTTTTCTTTCTCAGCCCGTCATTAGTACATTGTCAAATGGATCTCTTTCTTTATTCATTATCCTTTTTCTATCTTTTTTGACCCGCGCCATTTTTTCTAATATATTAGCAAGCAGTTTATGAAACAAAAATATCTGTGTGTGTGGTTACTCCAAGCTTCTATTTTTAATTATACTTGGAGCGAATAATTAATTCCTATTATGTAATTAATTAGAAAGCTATTCAATTTGCTTGTGAAATAAATCGACACATATTTAAAACTAATTATACGTAATAGCTACCTTGAAAAATCCATTGGACCTGATTTGGTTAAGTACACATTAGGCTAATCCTGTTCTAATTTTTTATATAAATTTATTTGGCCTTTTTTTCTGCTGAAAGCGTAATATGCCTCAAGGAAGATTGCGGAAATGAATTAACAGGTTTCGTGTCGGTATTCAAATTGACATTTGTCAGAAACGATTTAAGAAGGTCCACTACTTTGGCAATATGTCATATTCATGAATATTTCATAATAATTACTCTAAATTGTTTGCTTTATTATATGTTATACTCTATATTATTGCACGTGGACATTCATATAAACGTAAAAATAAATGCATTTCTTTAAAGTTACTTAAATTATAATTTTGATATCGTTGTACGATAAATAAAAATCTGCAGCTCAATGAATATTAGTACACTGACATCAAATTTTAAATATGGTTTAACTTTCAAATATTCATTATCATATGTTTAGCGATCATGACTCTCTACAGCTTCCCTCTCTTTATTATATGTGAATTGCAATGCTTACTTACAAACCGTACTGGGTATGACCATAAACTACAACCGCATCCTGGTTAAGACGATAAACTACGTCCAAAAGCAAGGCCTCTGATTAGGAAGTTTATGAGCGTGGAACCACCTCTTAATTGCTGCTGTTCCAAGGCCAACCTTAAGGTGGGGCTGTAGAGCTTGTTAGGGTCCCATCTATGGGAAAATAGTTAACCCCAAACATGTGTAAAAATAGGTTTTAATAACAGAAATACTTTGTAATAGTGATAAAAAAATATTACCAGCAATAATTTTTGAAGGAAAAATTATAATCAGCAATATATAAAAAAAAAAAATCAGAAATACTTTTAAAAAATACAAGCAATACAAACAGCTATATTGAAAAAAACATTACCAGCTATACATTTCTTCAAGGAAAAATATTCCCAGAAATCGATTTTTGAAGAAAAACCAGCGTACAAATATTGTCGGCATTATCTAAACCATTGAGGTTAATATGCTGTAAAACAAAACAAAACAAACTTACTTGCAAAATATAATAGAGTTGTGTCCTCTTGATTCTCTAAGTTTTTTAATTCAAAATAATCTTTGTCCTAGAATTGCTGCCAAGTAAAGATGAGATAGAATCTTAAACAACAATATTTAACACATAGCTGAGGTTAAGAGAAGATAGTTATAAGGAAAATAGTGTTAATTTTAATGAAAGAAACAAGGTGGGATTTGATTCCATTTGTCTCTTCCATAACCTTGATTATAACCCGACATATTTAGTATTATTACAATTTAACTACTTTCCGGATACAGACGAAAATTTCTCCACACTTTCTTTAAAGTATCTAAAACTGCCATGATTTCTTGGGAAATATAGCAGTTTGGTTTTCCCATTAACTTCGACATATTTTCCAAATAAGTATTTAATTCATCTTACACTGGCTGCCATCGGTGCCTGAGAAACACATTTATTCTGCTATTTTAGCATAGCTAGGCTGTGACGTATAGGATTCATCTCTTACCCGTAGACATTTCTGAGTGTGCGATACACGAGGACGTGTGAATTTCAACTATGTTTGCCGATGACCCTTTCGGTGTCGTTAACTGCACGCTATTGTTAATATTACAAGTCCAAAATTTACAACACTTCTATAAAGTCTAACAACCAGAAGGAAGTCATAATTCATGTATTGATAATGATATCTTCTAAAATATGATTTTGATAAAATACCGATCAAATATAATTCGAGAAAATGAGAGGATAGAGGGCGAATAGAAAACATTTATAATCTAATAATTTTCATTTTATTAAAGTTTGATCAGAGAATAGGTTATTGAAAACAATTCTGGTATTTCTATTTTTGTATGG
>CAHIKZ030004076.1:105000-382500 GCA_903632075.3 Acanthosepion pharaonis | reverse complement strand
TTTCTCTAATTGGGATATTAGCGAATAATTTTCAACGTCAAGTGAGGCTTTGGTTTCATTACTAGTTTTTTTTTAAATTAATTCCAGTCCGCTGATTGCGATTCAGTTCCCAAAATTTCCTAAGGAGCAGATTTTTTCTTCCATATTTGTCGAAGATAAACATCCTATGAATTGTATATTATCAATGTATATAGTATTTCATACTCCATTCCTATAGCGTATTGCTGAATATTACTCTTATGTTCACAGAGCATTTAATTTGCGACAATGAAAGAAATTAATACTATGAGTATATACTCACATTCATATCTTGAAAACGGATTGATATGTTTTCTCAAGTATTGTGCATCGATGTTGCTTTTGTAACAACGAGTCATAGCCAGCCATCATGCTTAGTTTGGTCTCTATATCATTTAAAAACATAAGAAGTCCCGAAATATCCCCATTTCGTCATCGTATTTATGTCGTTAGTGATGAATAAATCATAGCAACCTGTATGCAACAACAACGTATATGTTGATGGAATGCCAAAGCCGTCTTCAGTTTGCTCACGAAATCAATTTGAACCCATCATCAAGAGGGCTGTGCGTATATTTAATGGAATCTTGAATGCATTATTATCATGTCTTGTGAGCTTAAGAAATATCGTGTTAGCTCTTGGCGGAAGAACGATTTAATGTATCTATTAGCCCTGATTGTTAGTTTTCTATGCCAGTCAAATCGGCAGATGCAGTCACTAATTTCCTTCCCACGTTTGATAAACTTGCATACATAATCGATTTTTATTAAGTCTCCAATATTCTACCAACCATAAAAGTACACGGGGACTAACATAATTCCATCAGCCTGTATGCATACGAAATTAATGGGCCATAAGTCTGTTTTGCCTATTATGTATTATGCAACGACTGGACGACAGATATAGTTTAGACTAATTTTTCTTAGGCATTTTATATTTGAAGTGGGTTTTATATACATTTTATACTTGGAATTCTCTTTGGTAAGTACTTTATATTTGTAAATATTTTAAATATATTTGGAATAGTTTTCAATATATATTTGCTACACTTCATTATTCGCTAAATACTTTTGTGTCTTTTACTGATTTTTCATAGGAATGTTTTAATTGGAAACTTTCTTAGTGGCATTTTATAATTGACTGATTTCCGATGTTTTTTTTTATTTTAAGATTTTTTATGTTTAATTTATATCTGTAATGAATTTACAGATGTATTTAATAATTGAAATAATTTTCCATATATATTTTTTCTATGTATTGGTTTTACATATATATACTTTATATGTGTAATAATCTTCACTATCTATTTTGTATCAGGTATTTTTTACAAACTTATTTTACATTTGGACGGATATTTAATAGATATGCTACAACATTAACGATTTTAAAAATTTATTTCATATATCGTATGTTTCTGCACATTGATTTTATATTTGTATATTCTTTCTCTCTGTATTGTATTTTTGACATGATTTATATATGTATTTTTATTTTAATGATCTGTTATTTATTTATTTCTATATAAATGTCTATATTTCTGTGATTAGGTCTTTTAATTATTTACATATTCAATAATTCCGACCGTTTTCTTCATCTTTATTTCCAAAATCTAAAAAAATAAATGAAAGGTAACTAACCGATACTGAGATATGAAAAACAAAATCTGGCACATGGATTTAGAACAATCGACCTCGGTGGACTAAATAAAGAGCTCGTTTAGAAATTCCAGCGTATATCACCTACATAAGGCCGGAGCGAGCAACGATCACAAAGTCGTGAATATGGCAATAAAAATGAGAACAACAGTCCGAACTATGTAAATATAGAAGTAGTGAGTTATTTATTTTGCTGTAAGTTGCAAAATTAACACTGTATGAAACGTATCCTATGCCATATTAAGACATAAGAAATATTCTTTCCTCATAGTTTTCTTCTACCATCCGATGTTTCTAGTATTCAGAAAAAAAGATTCTCCAGCTATACGTAGAGTTGCAAAAATGAGCATGATTTAAACTCACAAGTGTCACTCCTGTTGTAACAACAATTCAGCTTCGATATATCAAAAATAGTTGAATTTCTTTTAATTGCTTCAACCGCTAGTGATCGATTACATTACAACACGTAAATTTATTATGGTGAACAATAAGAATATATGTCGATAAAAAAACTTCGTCCACAGTGCATGTGACATGCGCTCTGTGTCTAGTATTTCTGTCGATATACCGACTCAGACAGTTTCATAACATGAGGACCTTTATCAAGGTAATTGTAGAAATGAGATTTATTAAATTTAATCAGCAATAACAACTGATTGTCTTTTAATCGACCGATAAATTGTGACACTTAGAGTTCTCCATAATTTATATTCTCTTTAAATACTGAATGTGTAGAATATTTTATAGCGTTCGCGAATTCAAAATTTGTTAATTTAAATGTTATTATAGTTTTCTCCACGTTATTTTTCTCGATAAATACAGATTAACCAATAAAACGTCTATAGTTGCCTTGATAAAATCCCTCAAGGAACGAAACACGTTGACATAAAAAGTTTTTTTTTTCCCCAGATATCGTTTCAACTGAATTTTAACACACCCAGTCGCATGTGTGTGCGTATGTGTGTGTTTGCGTACTTACTAGGCTTCATATTAACCAAAGTTATAATTGTATAATGAAATAATTTCAAGGTATGTTATATTTATCGCGTTAATATGCTCAATATCCGGGATAGAGTGTATTTTCATATTCTCAATCCCGGTGTTAATATCCGTGACCAGACAGCTTTTAGATATATAGCTTTCACAATTTTCTTCCTTGAATGAATTTTGTATATGCAGTCATTGTCCTCTCTGACGGAACTAGTTATAAAACCCCGTATTTGTCAAGCGCGTATTAACTTTATATCCTTTTGACGGCGATGTCATAATTTAATGTACTTTTGGTGGCGAGAATATGTTTCAAGGTGGCAAATTAACTTAGGTCGTTAATTATTTAACAAACTCTGTAAGTCCAGAGCAAACCCTATTTTAAAATTCACCCACATGGAATATGACATGAAACCGCAAGTAACATAATGCCTGATATTTCAAACATTTATTTGACTGATTAATGCATTGCTACTCTCGATGTGTTTGACAGAGAGCTAAGCTTGATTGGCAACTAGAGAAATAATTAGACCTCACTAAATGAGATATCACTGATATAGGTATAATGGGGTATTTCGGATGAAATTGTGGTAACAATGTTATGGGTTTATACTGAATACCTAATGATGATATCGTGAGAGATCAGACATACACCGATAACCTGAAGGCACACTTGGAGAGATGTTTCAAGGGGTTTACTTATTTCTGAAAGGAATATTGCGACAATTCTTCCTAAAATTCGGTTAGAATATCAGATTCTATCCGTATAATATCAGTTTCAATTTTTTTCCATTTGAGCATTGTAAATGCTGAACCAAAATAGATTGAATTCTCAAAATATCCAGAATAAAACGTATTGTATAATGTGACAGTAATTTACGTTAGGTGATTGAAAAGTTATTAGTCTGTCTAAAACTCTCCCATAGAATGTGGCTAAATGTTGTTCATTTTTCAACATAGCATCTGTTACGGTTCACACACTTCTGTCATCAGTTTTGCAGTGCTTGGAACACATTGGAAAAAAGCTTTCATTCTGTGGTTCAAGAAGTCATCAACAGCAGATATGATGTCATAATCACTCCGATACAGGCTCCCAGAGAAGTGTTGTTTTTTTTCATGTTGAAAAACGAATGATAGTCCGATGGGACCAAATCAGAAGAATATAGAATGTAACCAATCAGTTTTAAGCAATAGTCAAGCACTTCATCAACTGAAACCAAGGATTTGAGTGCTGAGGCAATGACCTTATTACACAAGACCAATACCATAAATTTTCCTAAGAATTTGTTCTTGATATCCTTTCATAACTGAAGCAGCAAGTTGGCATACTACTAAATTGATGGTGTTACAGTTTTGAAGAACAATTAATACTGTCATTTACAACCATGAAACTGAGACCATCAAGTCCTCTGCAGATGAAATGACCTTTATCTTCCTGATATAAGTTCTCAAGTCGATATATACGCAGACGTCACTGCTATTTCATCCAGCCTCAATAGTAAATCTTGTATCGCTGACAAAACTAACCTAGCCGTTGGTCTCGAAAATGCCCTCCAATATGTGTTTGACAGAGGCAGGAAATGGCTTGTAATCTTTTATGCCTCTCATTTACCCACCACAGTGAACACTCACTGCCTCCCATCAGAATGGCACAACTCTCCGGGAGCGCCTCTCCGCGCCTGCTTGGTCTCACGCTGTCCGCTGACCTGAGGCGTAACAAATACGTCGAATCAGCTTCTTTTACCGCAAGGAAAGTTGGTTCTCTGTGTCGCGCCAGAATTTTTTTTCTCGCCTGATTCCATCTTTCACATCTATAAATCAACCATTCGACCTTGCATGGAATACTTCTGCCATGTATTATCTGGTTCCCCCGCTGTTCCTCTCGAGCTCCTCGAAAAAATGCAGAGAGGGATATGCAATGTGATGTGTCCTGATCTGGCATCTCGTCATTTTCTCACAGACTTGCCCTGACTTACCTTTATTTTCTCTACAGAGATTTTCACGGCAACTCCTCCGATGAGCAGGATACGCTTCTTCAAAACTGCATGAATTTATGTGTGCTACTAGGCTGGCATTTCGGTCCAACACTTTCACTGTCGAAACGGTTAAATGAAGCCCTCTCTTCTCCTCCAACAACTTTTTATCTTGCAATTTCCGCCTGTGGAACTCCATTTCTCTTACTTGTTTTCAGATAGCTACAATCTTCAAATATTCAAATATAATGTCAATCGACATCTGATGCCTTGCTCTTGTTGCCTGTCCTTCACTTTATCTTTTCCTCAAACACGCATCTTTACTCTTGCCCTCAACCTCTGTATCCCCTTGTGTGCTATTGGCATTCCATTCTTGCTTGGGTTTAAATGCTTAAAAAACTTGTTAGGAGCAGGTGAAGAGAGTTGCTTCTGCTGCATGGATTGTTTCATCACCTCTGACTGAAAATGATGAATCTAACACACATCGTAGGTTAGGAAAATTTTTATGAAACCAAGTGGATCTTCCTCACACAATGTCAAAATTTCCCGTGATATGATTGGTTTGGTTGTTTTTGTAAGAAAAAGTATCACTCACCGAGCAGAGACTATCCTCATGCCAATTTCATTGTTCAGAATCTTCTTAACACTGTCATGGAATCTGATAATAGTATTTGCTATTTAATTCATATTAAATCACCTGTTATTCACCATCATATTGTATACAAGCCCTACGTTTTCCTGCTTGGTGGCAGTTGTAGGATGGCCAGATTTGGGTTAATATCAAGGATCTTACTTCCCTTCATAAATTCAGATGACCACATGTTTACTAGTGATAAATTTGGAAATTTAACCTCTAACCTAGCATTCATAACAGCATGAATATCTTTGAGGCTAAATCGTTTTTTCTGCAGGTACTTGATATTACCAGGGTGCTAGATTTTGTCTATTTTCATTACTAGTAACATTTGAAATCTGCTTGGAACTCTAGGATATCAGTTTATCTGCTAGGCGGAAATGCAGGTATTAATAAGAAGAGATGTAATTAATACATGCAAGATTCCGCAGGTCTAGCATCACTCATTCATAGTCAACCTAAGAATATTTCAAACGACACTCGTGCCATCAAACGTGAACTTTGAAATATTATTCCTTATACTGTGCAATCAGATTCATATGAATATGTAAATGCCCATAAATACACTGGATGTATGACTTCTGGAACAAGATCAATGTATGTATTTTAAAGTATAATTGCATTTATAAATTAGTGTCTGCACAATGTTATTCATTTGGGTTTATTTAAATAGACTTAAGTGTGAACTTACAGGAAATATTCTAATTTTTAAGTACTTTATATTTTCAGATTCAATAACACTGCAAATTGTTTGAAACTAAGAATATACGATTAAATTAATAAAAATCGTGCCACAAAGAAATCATGTCACCTTGTCTACAATAATTAATAGATATTATGGTATATATTCAATAATGCCTTCGTTTTTATAATTATGAAAATGTTTAAACACTTAATAATGAGATATAGTGGAAATAAATACAGATTAATAGATAGAAGAATAAATGCTATTATGTATTTTAACATCTACATAATATTTATTGACATACAATCCACATACGTGTTTATATTGAAACAGCGATTAATAAATAATAAATATTTATACAGCAGTCGATATTGTTATAAACTCGATTTCAATTTGAGCTCGCTTTATAATTATGAACATGAAAATGCAGAGTTTAAGTTTAGTTAGCAAACAGGTGTTTTCCAAGTTTAACTTAGTTTGATGATAACATGCATAAATATGCGATAGATGTAATATCCTTAGTATAATACTTACTTTTATCGATAATTACTTGTATGGTTTTTGAGTTCAGATAATGTTTATAATTCAATCAGTCTGAATAAGAGCAGGTGCATTGTTTCTGCGCTAGGGAATTCTTTAGAGGAACTTCTTTGCCTTTGGTTATATACATGCATTAATATTCACTCAGTAATAATTTGCTATTATTTTCATACAATATTCATCTTATATTTCCAGAGAGAGGTTTTAATACACATTTAAAATTTTCGCACAGAATATATTTTACGTAATGAGTATTGATATGGTTAGACATAAAATCTTTAAGAGGAAAGTAGGAATACCTTTTCTGAGTATTGGTTTAAGAAATAATTACCAAGAATCTTTAAAATCATAATGATACATTTATGTTTGCCTTTAAAATCATAATGATTTTAAAGCCTCGAAATTTAAGAAATGTAATTTATGAATTGTAAACTAAACGTTTGCGCCAAATTATCCCGAATAGTGTATTTGCAATATGTACAATTGGAAGATGCTCTGCATAGATGTATATGATAGATTTATTCATAAATAGACACATATAAACCGGCCGAATATATATATATATATATATATATATATATATATATATATATATATATATATATATATATATATATATATATATACAGAAAGAGAGAGAGATAATTAGTACATATATATTTTATACATGCTTTAAAGAAAAATATTTTTATTACCTATCTTTTTTTCGGAATAATTTTCGCGCACACATAAAATTATGTTTCAAACATTCACTCTCTTTTCTCTCTCTTTCATTTTCTTTGCCTGTCTGTCTGTCTTTCGTTATCCCTATGTTAGCGTATGCGCCTATGTGTGTGTGCAGAAGTGTGACCAAGCAGGAAGATATTTATTTTATAACATTATTTAAACACTTTTCATAAGATTCGCGGTTGAACATGTCGAGAATTTGTGCCTAATCATCAATATACATACATATACACACACGCACGCACGCACATGAATATATATCTGTGTATATATATATATATATATATATATATATATATATCGGCGCGTGTGCCTGGATGTGTGTCTGTGTGCCCGTGTGTGTATATATATATATATATATATATATATATATATATATATGTGTGTGTGTGTGTGTGTGTGTGTGTGTGTGTGTGTGTGTGTGTGTGTTATGAAATGGATTATGTCCGATAATTATTTAATATATTTTGTTTTAGGCGTTATTTTCATAGATATAATTTATTTAAGAAATGCTTTATTTCTCAAAACTATTCTGTTTTAATTACATTTTACCGGCTGCCTGAAATTTGGAGATATTTCGTAGAAAACATCGCGCGCTAACTGGAATTGAACCTTTAACCATAATGAGTACTATCATTTGTTAACTATTCAGCCACAAAGAATTGTGTAGTTGAAATTTTGTTATGATCACAAACCTTTGACGATTTAATCCATTTTATAAACCTTCAAAAAGAATGTATTCATGTATTACAAACGGATCTTATATCAGTTTTTCGATATTAAATTATCTAATCATTGGCATTCATGCCTCACTATATATTTTTTTTGTTTATCGTTTATTATGACTGCAGTTTGCATTAAAATTCGCATAATATTTAATTAAATAAAAAAAACATATTGCATAAAAGTTGCCTTCAAGTAAATAGCATTTTGAAACATAAAAGTTTGTCCAAATACTATTCAGAATTCTCAATATATATTGCAATCTTACCTTGACACTGGAAATCATTTTATGTATGCATAATTAGACAATATTTTCTCTCATTTTCGAATTCATGTTTCAAATGTGATAGTTAATTTAAGTACACTATGATTACGTGTGCATTTTCTTCTCTGTACATGCGCATGCGTGTCTGTGCTTGTAGTTGTATATGTTAAAATTTTAGAAATATCAGATTTTTGTCGAATTTATCTGTAGAAAGCTATAAATAATTCGGAGTTTTTTTTCTTTTTTTTCAAATAAATATGCACTCATTTTCCTATGATTTCTTGGCAGTTTGTGTCTATTCACTATTACAGTTGTACAGTGGTACAAATGCGTGATTAGTGCCCAGATAATTTCCAATGTCTTCAGAATTCTAAACAGAGAACGCCACCAACAGTGACATTTAGGATAGAAAGAAACAAGCAAACACTAATTTCAACAAAACATAGATAGACAGATAGATAGATACATAGCTGTTCAGAAAGCAAATTGAAAGAAAATAGAAGACATCAAAAAATGGAGAAAAAGAATATATATATATATATATATATATATATATATAATGAAATCATATTCCTTAAAAATACGTAGGTACGTGATTATTTCATGGGATCACGCCCCGTCTCTTCAGCCGAGAAAATTTTACATCAATAAAAGAATGTTAAATATATCCAGACACAAGCTACAAAAATGAATAAAAGATATAAAGAGAAAAATGAAAACTGTCTGAAGAGGGAGAGTGAAAGAAAACATTTCAAATATAAGAGGCCAAAACAGAGACTTCAGAATAATTTCCCTTCTTCTAGAATGTATTAAAACGTAGATTGGACGGGACTCTAGCTTTAAGTAGAGATAATCTCCGAGAAAGACAAATCCGAACGTAAAACCGTAGAGAATTCACAATGAAACACTCCGCTAACATTGGAAATAATGATTTCAATTAACACACCATACATGAAAAATAACTGTGGACAACCAGGATAGATTTAGGCCTGATGGAAAACAGCATTAATAAAATCATCATCCATTAAAAATATGTCTGCTAAATATTTCGCTTTCGTTTGTTGATTTTTATCGTATTCTCACTTAGTTTACGCGTGCTGTTTTTTTTTCTAAGCTTAACTTACAAGGAGCACAATGCGGAATGTACGCATAACCCGGGTTTGTTTTATTCCTAAACTTAAATCCTGTCCTCTTCCAGCAGGTCATAGACTGCTAAGACAAATTTGTGTGCAAGTCCACGCAAGGGAGTGATGGGCAACAAATACACCAAATTAGACCAGTAGCCTTTGTCTACGTGTTCAGATACGTCACGTTAAATAACTGACTTTGTATCGCATCCTGACTCTGTGAAAATACTGGTAAATACCTGTACGGGTAACACAGTGAGGATCAAAGACACTATTTCGCCATAATTGATCTAGCGAGACGATCTTACACGTTCCATAAGGGCGCGAGATGGTTTTCTAATCGTAGCTTAGATGTGGCACAAAACTGAATACAAGGGGAATCCAGTATGGATCGAACGCATTATTCATTCGACTTTGATCTAGCTAGACAATCTCGCTAACCATTACACCACATCTTATATATTTACACGCAACAATTTTAAAATATCTTGCCATTCTTATCAATTATCATTATCTGATAAGTTAATCGTTCCGTGTGAGAGTAGTGTAAATGATATCGGCACGATAAATAAAGTCAGTTAGCTGAGTTATGATTCCGGGAGAGCTTGTGGAATTCACATATTTCTTTTGAGATCCTTCGTTGTAATACTCTTAATTGATATTATTTTCTTTAATATATGGATACTTTTTTTATTTTCCTGAAAGCGCAAATGTTTCTTAATTAGTGGTGGATGCTTTTCATTAAATTTCAGCTGAAAAGGAATTATTTTTGATGTATTCAAATTGAGTGAATAATTCTCAATGGTTTCTGATAATGAAAAGGCACGTGAGTAATCAAAATATTATATTCATTCCTGACACGGTGCAACGGTTTTCTACACCATTAAGCAGATATGCACAAGGAAGAAAAACGATGAGCCAATTTGGCCGAACAAGAGGTGGTAATCATTATCTTCTTTTTCAATTACTACTGACTGTTCTCAAAATTCATTGATATAACTGCTTATTACGAAAGCCAATGAAGGAAAGAAAGGGCAGATACTAGTTAATTAAAAAAAATGGTTTCTCGTATCTTATTCAAGATTGCAAGTGATAACACATTCTTACGAATAAATCTATCAGATCTATTCTTGATTATAACTTATTACACAATATTTGATACATAAAAATGTTATATCTGCTCAGCGTCAAAAATATACTGGAAATAAGAGGAAATCTTTCTTCAACATCTATAGTGACACAGACATGTGATATAAGAGAGAAAGTGAATGAGATAATAAAAACTTATGATTTTGATTAATGATATGAATTCATTTGCACCTTTTCATTTCTGGGAACAACAGCAATTAATAGGTGTTTCTATGCACCTCACAACATTACGATCAACGTCCTTGCTGCTGGGCGTAGTTATTCGCCATATCCAGAACGCTACAGAATTGGTTAAAGCACAGACCGAAATATAAACAGTCGCAGAGATTGTTCAGCTGTAGAACTCTCTGCCTCGGCGGAGAGGAACTCGGGCGAAGCTTTGCCGCAGCGCAACGTTTCGTCCGCGGAGGTAGACGGTCTCTGAACCCGTCTAGGCGGGTCCAAAGGGAATATTTTTAGCCGATCCTACAGGCTCGGAGAAACCCACGTTTAACTCGGCTTTGTGCCACATACATTCCTTGTGGGAAGACAGTTAAATATAACAGACCGAAATATAATCAGGTGAAACTGGTAAAATAATCCTACATTCTTTTATGAAGGTAGTAAAGCCTAAAAAACTGACGTTGTAATATCAAATCAGTGTTTGAAAACGAAAGAAAAACAAATCTATAATAAAGAAAATATACGAGGCCCTCAAGCGGGAAAATAAAATTGCACGTTTCAAATAGAACTACATAAAAAGAAACAATAATTGAATCATATAAAAAATATATAACGAGCGGAGATGAATCTGAGCAAATAGTTTGGTAACGGTTGAAAATATACCGACGACAGAAGCTGTGCAGAGACTCAAAAATGTACAGGGATTGAGAGGAAATAAAGATGGCTCTCTTTCTTCAACATCTATAGAGACCCAGATATGTGACATAAGAGAGAAAGTGAATGAGATAATAAAACCTAATAATTAATGCTATTTATTATCTCCAGTCATCTGATCCTCCACAAAGGCTCCAGAGTCTATCGATGTGTAAACATAACGAGCGAAAAGCACTAATGACTTGACCGGCGTCGTGAGCGACAAAATCTTCTGCCTGAGTCGCTTCCATTCGCCTGTGCAGTAGCAAACACGAAATTACAAATATCTACAAGAGGAAACGATATAGAAATCGACTCTAATGATTATGATTAATGATACGAATTCATTTGCTCCGTTTCTTTTCTGTTATCAGAAAGATGAAGAAGAGCACCTGACATATTCCCGCGTGACATTTAAAGAGGAAAGTCTGTTTGCAAATGAAGACAATACATTTATTCGAGCTAAACGGCAATCAATATATAGAGATTAGCTATAATGGACAACCAAAAAAAAAAACAATTAAAATAAAATCGCTACTAATAAGTAAACAGGTAAATTACAATCAATGTTATTCTTTTCACTGAAGATTTTCAGGCTATGACATTCAGTTATCAAATACTACTACTACTACTACAAATAATAATAATAATAATAATAATTATTATTATTGGAAGATGAAGAAGAGACAAACACGCACCCCAAGGAGTGGAAGAGTGGACAGAATAACAGAAAATTAAAGAACCTGAAAATATAAAATGGAACAAATATTTGTAATCTTAAGGAGACAAATTAAAGGAATAGCAGAGTATTTCGACAAAGTAATGAAGAAGAAACATAAATAAGAAACTGAGTCATTATTAATACGGTAACAAAACGACGGCATTACAAGCAACTACATAAATGCCAAGATGGCAAATATATGGAAACAGTAAACATAATTTGTGGAAATAAGATTGAGGAGGAGAAATCCTAAATTCAGAGATTGCATGAAATTTTCATTGAATAATTGAAATAATAGATATGAATGGCTGACAAGGGAAACCAAAGGCAACTGTGCAAGTGAATGCGTTTTGAATAAAGACAGGGAGTACAAGTCCATACATAATAATATAAACTCATAGAATACTTTAAGCAACAAATAAACCCCGAAGCGTAGATATAAATGCTGAGCCTGTTAGTAGTAAATAAGGAATTATTCATGATAGTGAAAATCACTATTTCGTCGCATCACGTAGAATATCAAAAGAAAGTGAAAACGAGGACGAGTAATTTGATTTTTCCAGATATCGCAAAAAAAAAAGAAACCTGTTGCATTTCTTAGTAATAGTTGGGCGTGTTATAATATGAGCACTGCAAACAGTCCCGAATAGCCAAAAAAATTGAAATATATAGGAGCTTTTTGTAATCATCCTAATGATATTATTTTTTTAAAAAAATAAGGATGAGTTAATATTGATACTTGCTCAGCAATAGGGATTAGAGTAGCCATCTATTAACCACAAATATAAGCTGCTAATACCTATTCGTATGAATACTGAACGATTGACTCAATATTACTACCACGAAAAAATAAGAATAATAAGAATAAGAATAAAGATAAAAATAAGAATAAAAATTAGAATAAGGATAAGAATAATAAGAATAAGAAGTAATATGTAATTACATTTTTCTCACGAGTACAGACCACAAATTACGAAGGGCTTTCTCTATATCTGATTTTTTTTATAATTGGTCAGTAGAAAATATCATATTAGATACATTTAACGTTAGGTCTCTCGGGGCGGGGACCCGTAAAGAAATGTGTGCACACCAGAAATCAAAGATGATGATGATGATGATGATGATGATGATGATGATGATGATGAAGAAGAAAGAACAAGAAAAAGAAAGGAATAAGAATATTAAACACAAATAAATACAAATAACCTTTTCCGTAAAATAATACGATTAAATGAGTCTAAAAAGAAACCAACAACAAAAAGAGATATATATTTCAGTTGATCAAAACAAAATACTAAAATGAATGCCAAATAAAAAATGAAAACATTGATCAACATTTTGGTAGTATCAATAATGAGTCTGTGAAATGTCTTTCAATTCGGAAAAATAATAACAATTGTCTCCAAAATGACAAAAGTGGGAACAAATGTTATTAAAGGAAAAGAAAATTCTTGTCTGTGAATTCATTCTTAAGAACATGGTTACGTCAATGACATTTAGAAAGGGAAGTCCACTTTTTTATTATTGCAGTGAAAAATAAAGAAATAGAATCCATTATTTTGAAAGTAATAATAAAAAAAATAAATCCGTTATTGTGTAAGAAACAATGAAACTGTAAAAGGGAGATTAAATGAATGCAATAATTGTTACCAACGTCACCCAAGTGTTGCTGCTAACACTTGTGTTTGAACACCGATCGCCGGAGAGTAAACACAGGTAATCTCATTTTTGAATTAAGTAGACAACGTGGCCATAGAGGAAATGAATAAGTAGGAAGTGGCGTCATCTCTAACTGATCGATATTTCTAGTCACTTTACTATTTCACCACACTAATAACTATACGAACTACTTTCCGACCGAGTATTATCGAGTAAGTACTATTATTGTGAGTGCTATTCGAAAGCGTCTGACACCGGTAATGTTCAACGGCGTACTATAGTTGTATCTGCGATTACAAAGCTTCTATTACAATGAGCATTACGAAAGTGACAACGAGTATTCGTTGGTATCACACAATTGGCAACGAGTGATCACTGAAATCACAAAACAACAGAAAGTAAAAAAAAATACCAGGGAAGTGTAGAAATAGTCGTTTTCATCCAGTCATCCCGATGGAAAACACCAACGAAGCCAATAAGATTCATGTAGTCATAAGCAAAGTATTGAATATGTCTGATCGCTGACATGGCTTTTTCAGGGGATGGCAGACGTAATAGGAAAGAAGACAAAATCAAGAAAGCAAGAAACCTTTCTAGAAAACCTGACAATTTAGGGAATAATCTCCTTCATGGCGGTGAAATATGAAGTTCTAATCGTTTCTTCGACAATAAATTTGGGTATGTATTATTCTCCCGTGGTTTATGCTCTTAATTGATGGGAGTTGATTCCATGTATATTTCATTTTTTAGGTAAAGGAAATGGGAGTCAGTAAATATCGTGTTCAGTGACAGATGCTTGATCGCAACGGGTTGGACTAGTTTCATGGGGGTTGATGTAACGTGCACCTGTCTTCCTAAATAAGTAAACACCGTAGTTGGGTATTGAACACATTGTTTGTCTTTGTTTATACTTGCAGGTCTAGACAACCAAAATGATCTCGGATTCAAATATAGGTTCATTAGAATATTCTCAGTAACTGAATGGGTTATTCGAACAGATGGTATTCATAACATCTCACCTACAAAGATTTGCGTAGTTTTTATTAATACTTGAGAATATTTGGCAATGTTTCTTGTGCGTTTTCTGATTAGTTTGGACTTTATTATGGTCATTTTGATCTCCTTATTACACTACTGGCTTCCTGTTCTCTCAAATAATAATAATAATAATAATAATAATAATAATAATTGTACTCGCAAGTCCAGGCCACACATTAGGAAGGGCTTTATTTATGTAAAACGCGTGGGATCTTAGGTGATTTTCCTCATAAAAATGCTCAATGAAAAATCAAAGATGCTATTTCTGACACTAGACCTCTGTTTGGGACCCAGAAAAATGTGTATACACCAGAATTCAAAGGGAATAAAATTATAATTAAGGAAAAAACTCCAGATTGTAATGTATTTTTGAAGATCATAAAATAAAAAAACCTATCAAATTATAAGGATCATGAAATTGAAAGCTAAAACATGTAGTAGATGAGGGCATCAATAATTTCAGTTGTAGATTGAGCCTTCGGATTAATTGAAATTGTTCCACTAGACTCAAGGGAGGAATTCCTGGTAGTCCATGCCTTAAAGAAATACAAACTATTGTACTCCCAAGTACAGCTCATAAATTACGGAGAATTTTTTCTATGTAAAATATGTATCATCTTATTTTTTTTTCTTTTGTTTTGTTACATTATACAAGAATAATAAGTGGAACATATCATGCAACCATTAGTGATATTAGGTCACTGATTTCGATTGGGAAGCAAATCAGTATACAACAGAAAAGAAATAATAATAATAATAATAATAATAATAATAATAATAATAATAATAAAATACCTAAAAAAGATAGCTAAGATGAATGCAACAGACCAGTTACAGAAGCGATGGCAAGATAAACCGCTTCATGGCCAATACTCTGCCCGTACCAAACAAGATGACGTAGACAAAACCCGTACCCATCAGTGGCTACGTAGTGCAGGGTTGAAAGCGGAAACTGAAGGTTTTATCCTTGCTGCGCAGGACCAATGCTTGCTAACTAGGAATTATCAAGCACATATACTAAAATATTGTGTCAGTCCAAAATGCAGATTATGTGATAAATATCCAGAAACGATTGATCATCTTGTATCAGGTTGCACGGTGTTGGCACCCACTGAATATAAAACCCGACATGACAGTGGGCCAATATCTGCACTGGAAAATCTGCAACTTCTACGGGAAGAAAACTGAAAGAAACTGGTATGAACACCACCCAGACCCGGTTACGGAGATAGGACCTGTTACAATTCTATGGGACTACACAATACACACTGACAGAACAATCAAGGCCAACCGCCCAGATATTGTTATTAAAGACCATAAACAAAAACGGTGCCTCCTTATTGATATGGCAGTCCCTGCCGACTGCAATGTATCTTTGAAGATATTCAAAAAGTTGTCAAAGTACAAGGACCTTGAAATAGAAATCGCGAAAATGTTGCATGTGGGAACATCAACAATCCCTGTTGTAGTTGGAGCCCTAGGACTGGTTGGAAAAGATTCCAGTAGACTAATTGAAGGGATACCTGGAAGTCCATGCCTCAAGGAGATACAGAAAATTTTTCTGACAAGTACAGCCCACACCTTACGAAGGGCTTTATCTATGTAATCTTTTTTTTTTCCCTTTTTTTTTTTTTTTTTTTTTTTGTCAGTGGAAACTGTCATGACGCCATTTCTAACCTTAGGTCCCTGGGCGGGACCCGGAAAGAAATGTGTAAACGCCAGAAAGAAAATAATAATAATAATAATAATAATAACGATTTTGCTGGAATATCCCTAATTAATAAAGTCTGATACTAGTTACTCCGAGTTATATTAAGTTAAAACTTAGTTTAGTCAGTGGCATATCTATACGTATCTGCTACCTCACTGAATACAATACTCAATTATGAACAATTTAACTGTTGATATGTTGATTTATTCCCTATCTATGCCAATCTCATTGGTTGAACGTGCTCTCATGTCTTCTTTTGTTGTCGTCCTTGAACATAATTACCACTTGGCGGTCAAGGTTAAATCACAAATTCCTACGAATTTCTATGAATACGATTAAAACTTCATACAGCATCTGTCGTCACACGGGGCAACAATGGCCGCATAACCCAGAGAGGAACAAGTCTGTGGCCAAAAAATCTGTCACTGGAAGAAGCTCCTCCAAAAACGAATAGACAATAGGTCACCAAACTTGGACTATTTCCAGTCTTGGACGAAGTGTCTCAATACCAAATGAAATAATAAAATGAAAACGAACGAAATGGTTTTACGAAGAGTATCAACAGGTCATGACATTATTCTTCACTGCTCCCGAAAACCCAGAGAAGATGACCACGGATCAAACATACCAAATATGGTGAAATACGGTAGGAAGTGATAAAAAAACTTAACATCAACCCAGGCATGCCCTCCAATGTCCGCAGGGACATTGTGCGAAACAAAAGACTCTCGAATGTAGACATAGATAAGATATAATTAGTTATAAGACAAAATACTATAAACCATCAATTAAACTGCAAAGAGATGAAAGTAGAAATATGTAATATGACAGCGGATGAGGTAAAAACTAAATCAAATAACCACCCTGGGAAATAAAATCGAAGAATCTACATGTGAAATAACCTGCTGTTATCCAGATGATGTCACTGAAGATGACACGCAAGAAGATCAAGCGGAAATATAAAATTAAATCTCTAATTGAAATTACATCGATCACGGAAATACTGAAGTAAAAACTTCAGTTAAAGGCACAGAGAACAAGACAATAGGAAAGACGGTGCAGGTCGTAGTAAGCTTTAACAAAATCACAAAAATGGATATCCCCAGCAAATGCCGAGGTTTCTAATTTCTGCCACGATCATCTCTCATCAGTCCATAAAAACGCTTGCAAATTCTGTAATAACGCTTGTAAATAATCCAAATGAAATCCCGGATTGTACCACCGAAAGTATTTCATATATCATACCAAAAACAAATGAAAATGAAATTTCGTTAAGCTTTTGATAGTGTGTCACACACTTAGATCCTTAAAACTTTGGAAATTTACAATGTCCCTGTGGCAGTAATTTTCCTTCAGCAAAGCTATACATACTATAGATCTTCAAAAAGTCTATCAAAATACAAGGACATGAAATGGAAATCTCAAAAATGTGGCACATGGAAACCTCAACTCTTGTCGTTGTAGTTGGAGTCCTCGGTTAGTTTGGAAAAATTTCCAGTTGACTAATTGAAGTGAATTACTGGAAGCCCATGCCTTAAAAAATACAAAATATTGTTCTCACGAGTACAGTCCACACATTACGAAGGGCTTTGTCTCTGTAAAATATGTTGCTTTTTTTCCTTTTTTTTTCAATGAAAAATGTCATGATGACCTGGAAAGAAATGTGTACACACCAGAAATCAAAGGAAATAATAATAATAATAATAATAATAATAATAATAATAATAATCTGATTTCCATAGACTTATCAGAATGTGTGTCATGTTTCGTATATTTGTACCATAGTATCACTTACTTTGCATACTGCTTAAAAAATCAGTAATAATTATTTTGTGACTCTTCCGAATATACTAAATGAACTGTACAAAACATCGATTTGAGACTACAGAAAGAACGGTGTTGGTAAAATATGATAGTATACTGATGAGAATCATAAAGTAGTGTTGGATTTGTAATTGGAAATCTAGCTGCTCCCCAACTCTTATTGGCTTGTAAACTTGAGAGAATAATAAAATATAATCATATTGGATACTGTTTTTCCATACTAGAAATAAGAAAACAATGTTTAGAATATGAAAACAAGCAGTTGAATCCTTCTTATCAGGCGTAATTTGAAATATTCTGATAAACATTAAATTCTTTTCGTTTCAGGAATATCCAATTTAAAATTATCTTTATTCAATTACCACCCAAATTTGTGTTGCCACTTATCTATTTACCTCTGATGTATACTGAGAGTTTGATTATTAAAACTGAAAACAATTATGACGTATTGAATTTGAGTCTGGAATTGTTAAATGCTGGCAATGAGACATCGCATCAATATTAAGATGTCTTTTTTTATGGGTGCTGCATGTTTCTTAATGAATAAAAATGTGAAGGTGTCCGCATTTAAAATATGATATCAGTTTTGGAATGCCGTTTTTACTATTTTTCAGAGACTTATTTTTAAGCAAATTCAATATAATATGTGAACATGGTCTGACATAAGCATTGCCTCATGATGTTTACAGGGAAATCTTAAGCTCTCTAAACAAAAGTTTAGATTTCGGTCAAGATTTCCGTTATCAAATTTATAAAATGACTGTTAGTTGACCATTTCATAATTCAAGCTAAGTATTTCCCCGTCTGTTGGTATCATGATCTGGAATTTCCCCTGTCGACATTTTAATGAAAAACCACACTTTTCTATAAAAAATAGTATTAGGTATTAGAAACATTTTTTTTATACGATCGACCTAGCTCGGATATTCATGAGTCTATCACATAAAGCATCACGAGTCTGCATTAAAGCCAGAAGGTCATTAGGGTGGCCTTTTCCGCCATAACTTAGCTGATCAATGTATGTCGTTACTGAGCGACCAACTCGTCTTTCCCAATGGGTAGATGTCTAGAGAAGTAGATCACATGAAAATTCTTGTCTTGATCACCTGCAAAGCGCATTCTGCATTCGCGTAAGATTGTAGCAATATGATTGATGGGTCCAAGAGTTGTTATTTAGTTGAATATTTTCTCTAAGAGGTGATCCAAATGTAGGTTCCATCAAGCTTAGACTGTAGGTTTTCAGTTAATGTCCACGCTGTTGAACCATACCTACACACCCTCCGCGACAGTGACTCGTAATAATCTCCGCTTGTGGTTGTCTGATAGATTAAATTTTCAGATTACATCCATTTTATACAAAGACAATTATATTTGCGAATTTTCTCATAAATTTCAAGATAATTATTTGTTAAGGGGTCCACCCCTTTATATAAAAGTGAAGTCGCCAGTGGGTACTTGTACTGTTGCTGGTGAATACCCGGGAGTGATACAGAGTGAGAGTGAGAATGTGAGGCAACCGATTTGTAGGAGTCACAGTTGCGAGCACGTAGACTCAGAAGGAAGTCATACTTCGATACTGAATTTCCCAGACTCTATATATATTATTATTGCTACTAACCGCATTTCTGGATCTACTAACCGTATTACCAATTGTCTTATTACGTCAATACATTTATTTGCTATATTTCATTCCTGCGTTTGTCATTCATTTGAGACCTGATTTCATCCCGAATTCTACGACATTTATATAATTTCCTAGCTATGTAAAAGATGTACTTGTTTCAACTGAAACAGTTTGTATTGAACATTGATTTTTGAAGCCTATGCATTCAGTTTTAGAGGCATTGATATAGAGTTCAACATCCTTGACAGCAGATGATGTTGGAAAAATGTGACATTGACACCGGTGTCTCCAGTGCTTGGTAGTATATCTGCATATCGACTTGAGAGTATTGGTGATCAATTAAACCTAGATGAAGATATTTGTCGAATTAATGCGCAATCTAGGCGTATAACAATGTGAAAATATGCTTGGCTGTCATACTGAAGGACACCTGATTTGATGTAGAATATAGTGTCTACGTCTGGGGTTATAACGAAAGGTTTTGCATTTTCATATAGCATCATTCTGGGAGTTACTGAATCAAAAGAGATACTATATACCATAAGGATATTCTCCATTTCTTCTATGTACAGAATCGAAGAATTTAGATGAATCTACAATCAGACGGCCTGTAAATAATTTGCCGTGACACCCTCATTAATCATCCGAACAGTCAAGATTTGTTCAACATTTGACTCATTTTTCGAAAGTTTTTACTTTTTCAGAACACTACTTTATTTCCGGTTGGATTCTGCTGAGAAAAATTCAGTTGTAAATCTTTGCTGTAAAGGAGGTGAATGTAATTCCACTATAATTTTCTGCCAATCCTAGATAACCTTTCTTTGAGAAAGGATGAGTGAACGCCTCTGGTCTTCTTTCTAAGCATTATCCATTATATCTGGCGTTCAATTGTTAGAGTAGAATATCTTTGGTATTTTGGCTCTTAATAAGTACCGAAAGAAGATTATCAAGTCTGGTTTTTCTATTTTTGGTATTTTTAAAGCTGTTTCATGTTCTACATCTGTGAATTTTCCAGGTGAATATCAAGAGGATGTTCTATGATTTGTTTGAACACAGTATCTAAAATTCCCAAGATTTTTTAAAAATAGTCTTACCAGTTATTCAGGCTTTCATTCGTTAACCTGGATTTATATATTGATATTCTGCCACTTATATCGATGAAAACAACCATGTTATGGGAACTTACCCATAATAACATAATGGACTATTCTATACGTAATAAATACTGCGCCTCAATAGAAAGCAGGGAGTTCAGCCTGAAGTCGGGCGACCGGCTGACCGCCTGACCGGCTGATCGGTTGAACCCTCCGCCTTCGGGCGGGGAGGAACCTGAACGAGGCTACGCCGAAGGGCGTAGTCTTTTTCGGGGAGGTAAACCGACCCTGAACCTGTTTATACAGGTTCAAATGGCATATTTTTGGCCGAACCCACGGGCACGAAGATCCCACGCTAAACCAGCCTTGTGCCACATGATGCCCTCGTGTGGGGTGACTAAATACTGTTCAGTCTGAAGTCGGACGACCGGCTGACCGGCTTATCGGTTGAACTCTCTGCTTTCGGGCGGGGAGGAACCCGAAAGAGCATACGCCGAAGAGCGGAGTCACTTTCGGGGAGGTAAACCGACCCTGAACCCGTTTATACGGGTTCAAAGGGCATATTTTTGGCCGAGCCCACGGGCTCGGAGGTCCCACGGTCTCGGAGATCCCATGTTCAACCGGCCTTGTGCCACATCATGCCCTCGTGGAGTGGTGACTAAATACTGTTCAGTCTGAAGTCTGGTGTGAGTTCCGTCAGAAGTCCGTCAGGAGTATGGAGTCAATCAAGAGCGAGCGAGTCAGTCAGTCGAGTCAGAGGCAGCCCGAACAGGGTCGCGTTCAGACAATTACTACTAAACCTGATTGTTCGTACTAACACTTTTCTACCTCTCTGTATATATTCTTGTTTGTAATGTATCTGTGTTATTCCCTATCCGCCTTCGAGTTCTTCTTTATTGGTTCTACCTTGGACTATCACCGTGGTACAAGGAACCGGACCGTAACAAATCAGAAATAATTCATCTATGTTTTATTTGAAATTCATGAAGGCAATTATAATACATAAAATTTTTGAATGAAAATGTGTTTCTACTTGATATTACAAGTTCGCATCTAAATATATCTTGACAAATGCATGCTCTAATTTCACATTAATCTAACAAAAACTTTTGTTGTTTCAATAAAAATATCCAACTGCATATATGTCTATTTCAGAATCATATTTCATTTTCAGAAAAATATTGGCTATTTTCTTTTGAACGAGATATATAATGCATATTATGTGTAACATTAACAAGAATGAATATCTGGTAATTTAAAAAATTAATTCATTACTCGGTGTTTATATTCGACAAGATTTGAATTTATAATAAACTATAATGCATAATAAACATTTTGCTAAAAGCATTGTAAAAATAAATTCTACGTTATATTTTCTAAAATCAAGTATGTATTGTACAATATTAGAAAAGACGGCTTAAAGGCGTTGAAATATATGTTCCATTTCATGATTTTCTTTTTATGTGTAAAGGAATAATATAAAAAGCATCAACCGATGAAAGAAAAATAAAATATTATAAACGTGGACGCCATCAGCACAAATATTTATCTTACCCCTAAACTAAATGATAAAAAAGTCATTCGACAAAATAAATCTTTTTCAATATTTTTTTAAACATAATTTATAATTATACATTATGTTATGCGTCGCGTCAATTCATGTTGTTTTTATACTTCTCTCTATATATAACTTCCTGTCATTTATTTTACTAAGAAGATTATAATTAATTTGCTACCTGATGTAATGGAATAACCAGTCATCCCCATGAATGAGTACACTGTAGGTAGCAAGTACCTAGAATGTCATCCGTCTACGAGTCTCAGCAGAGGAGAGAAATGAGATAAAGACGACGCAAGCACGTTCGACCTTCCAATTAGTGGCATTCACTCCTAGATTGTCCTGTGTGTACAACTGTATCGTATTTCATATTGTACTTGTTGTGTACAATAAAACTTTTTTCTAGTATCCACCTGGTGATGTGTTTATCCACTTAGCACGGAATATAACACCACCAAACATCGTCGGGGTTATGCTATACAATCGTTAAGTAGGATATACACCTTTGTTTCCGATTCTTCTCTAGGATACAATGTTTTGTCAGTCTTAAATTCTCTAAGCACTTTCCTTATGATGTTTTTCTTTCTTTTTTCTTTTTTTAAGCGTTTCATCCCAAGCAAGGCGAAAAGCAACTAGGACGCAAGGGGTTACAGAATATCAGATAGGAGTGATGGAAGAAAGAATGAGAAGAAGGATAATGGATAGATCAAGGCAACTGGAGATGTCGATTGACATTACATTTGAATAGCTGGAGATTATAGCTCTCGGGGAAACTGGAATAGGGAAGGGAGTTCCACAGGCGAGAGGTGCGAGACATGAAGCTATTGAAGTAGAAGAGACGGCTACATTTAGGAGTTTCGACAGTGAAAGAGAATGAGCGTTATTCCAGCCTCGTAGAGCGCTTGAACTCATGAAGTCTGGGAACCAGCGAATGCAGCTCCTCGGAGCAATTGCCATGAAAGTATTTGTAAAACAGACAGAGAGAGGCGGCGGCGCGTCTGTGAGAATGTGACTGTAGACGAGATGCCAGACCAGGGCCAATTATATTGCATATCCGCCTCTGGAGCCTATCAAGAACCCCTAGGCAAACAGAAGGGTCTCCAGAACATATATGGCAGCAATACTCCATGCAAGGGCGAATTGTTGATTTGTAGATCTGGAGGATCGATTCCGGGGAGAAAAATTTCCTGGCGCGGCACAGGGAGCCAACTTTCCTTGCGTTGGACGAAGCAGTTGCCTCAATGTATTTGTTCCATCTCAAGTCAGCAGTCAACGTGAGACCGACCAGCCGCAGAGAGGTGCTCTCGAGAAGTTGACCGTCAGACATTCTAATGGAGGGCAGGGAAATATCTCTGTGGTGATTAATACAGGGCAGTTTTGTTTTTGAAGCATTAAAGTTGACCAGCCAATTTCTGCCCCAGTTCACAACCGATTGGAGGTCCTTTTCTAGACGCACGGCCAGGTTAGTTTTGTCAGTGACAGTAAATTTGTTTTTGAGGCAGGAGTAAATTGTGGTGTCATCCGCGTAGATGTCAACTTGGGAATTTATGGCGTTAGGAAGATCATTTATGTAGATAAGGAATAGAGTGGGGCCTAGGATGGAGCCACGAGGAACACCTGTATTCGTGGGATAGGAACTGGAAGAGAATCCGTTGAGAATGACCTTCGATTCCCGGTTTGACAGGAATGACTGTATTATGTCAAACAATCGACAAGTAATGCCATAACACTGGAGCTTGCGAAGAAGGCTGGTATGCCAAACCCTATCAAACGCTTTGGAGATGTCTATGGCCACGGAACGAGCTTCCTCGTAATTTTGAAGAGCTCGGTAGACAGTTTCAGTGATGGCCGTTAGCACATCAGCTGTAGATCGGGCAAATCGGAAGCCATATTGCTTGTCTGAGAGCAGATCATGGGATGTGAGGTGGTTAACCACTTCGGTATTGATTAGGCCTTCGAAGACTTTGACGAAGAGGGGTAGGAGACTGATATGACGGTAGTTAGAAGGGTCAGAGGGGCCGCAAGACTTTTTGAAGACAGGAACAATCGTAGAAAGCCCCAGCAGTCAGGAAAACAAGATTCCTTGAGGCAGTAGTCATATATTTTAGAGATGGCGGTCGCCAGTTCAGGCGCGCATTTCTTCAAGACAATGGCTGGTATACCATATCCACCACTAGCCTTGTTGGTGTCTACATTGGAGATAATTCCCAATGCAAAAGACGGGGTTATGTGTTACCCACTCAATAGGGCGTCAGTTATAAGAGGGAAGTCGTGTATAGGTATACCGGAAGAGTCGAGCGTTGAGTTGAATGAAAATTTCCAAGCAAAACATTCAGCCTTGTCGGCAGAGGAGGTCAGGACTTCGAACTGGTTGAACAAAGGAGGTATAGAGGTTTTGCAATTGTTCAATACGCTCTTGCAGAGACGCCAATAATCTTTGGAGCCAAATTTTCGAGATGCAATAGGCTCATTCATCGGAGCAGCAAATAGTGACTTAGCATCGTTGAGGACACGTATACATTCGTTACGGCCGGAGGCAAAGAGACGTCTATTGCAGTCAGACATATGGGCGATGGCGGCTGAGCAAGCAGCAGAGAACCAGGGGGAGGGGCGCGACTTGACCCTATATTTCCTTGAGGGGATGAAAGCTTTAACCCATGATGAAACCTCAGAAGCATATTCTTGGACGGGGAGCGTAAAGACAACATCCCAGCGGACATCGCGGAGGAAATCACGGAACGCGTCCCAGTCATCTCGTTGATATAGAACGAAGTTCTAGTGGTAGGAGCTTCTTTGCAGGGGGTGGAATGAAGGAGATGTTAACAGATACTACCGCATGATCAGAGTTACCAAGATGGCAGAGTTGCGCGGCGCTACATGACTCGGGGATGGAGGTGAAACACAGATCGTGAAGAGAGGCTTTACCTTCCCGGTTGAAGGCAAAAGAGTGGGGAAGTTAACTATCTGCGTGAGGGATTGAGAGACTGAAAAATTGAGCGTTTGAATGACTGCGTGTTCAGTAGTAGCATTCTTAAGCCACATGGTATGATGGGCGTTAAAGTCGCCAAACACAAATATGTGAGCAAACGGGTGGAGGGAGAGAGCCTTGTCTATGCTGTCAGAAATACTAACGAATATCCCACAGTCTTGAGAGGATGGAGAGCGGTAAAGGAAGAAGAGATCGACTGCCGCATTGAGAAGAGATAGTCGGAGACACATGTACGACTGGTGTGGCGATTCGAGAGGCAACTCTCTGGCCCGAGGGAGATGGTCCAAGATGTAGACACCAAGGCCGTGCATGTCGGTTAGAGAGTCTTTTCTGAGGAGAGGAAGGTAGCCTGGGATCGAGAGATCAGAGCAGGTGGTAGTCGAGACAAGGTTGTTCTCACAGAGAGCCAGTACATCCGGGCAGTTTGCAGTGAAGAAAGATTCCATACTGCACAAGTTTGTTCTAATGCCACGGATGTTGGAGAACGAAATGTTGTGAGATTTAGGTGATTTTTTAGTGGGTGGTTTAGGATTACTTTTTCGGTCTTTGTAAGTCATGTGGAATTTTGGTTGGAAAATGAGAAGGCCTGAAGTAAAAGAAGCGGACAGTTATCGACCGTGACGTGGGCAGAGAGGAGTTGGTACAACCTGCATCATAATGTGGCCTCAGGGTTGTCCACCGGAGGTGACTGCAGGGACACCTTTCCATGCGCGACATGGCACTACAAACACCCCGGTATTTTAAAACTTTTGTTCAGAGCGGCCGCTCAAGACGCTATGCAAGAGTTAGGGCTCTTAACTACCACTCGGAAACAGCAACCAGAGAACTGTCAACCGTGTACAGACTGCACACACCACGGGAGAAACGGAGCTGCACTAATACAGAGGCCAGAGAGAGAGAGAGAGAGAGAGAGTGTGTGTGTGTGTGTGTGTGTGTGTGTGTGTGTGTGTGTGTGTGTGTGTGTGTGTGTACACGTGGGACCCCTTCCTAAACAAGAAACAAGGCGTAAGCCTCTACTCATGTCCAAGAGAAGGGGGAGGAGTGTTGACCGGGCGGTAGGAAAGCCTACCTACTCCAATTACATACAACACATACAAGAACGACAAAAACAGAGGAAGGATAAGAGGGGGAGATAATTGGCAAAGAGTCCTGGCTGACACTTAGATTTTACCCTTTCACAACATCAAGTTTTAACTTAGTGTCAGTCTAAAATTGTCTATTCTAAAAAGAAATTGAAAAAAATAAGGTTATCCGGATTTATTGCTATGTCATAATAAATGCCCCAACATACGTGGCAGCGAGTGTTTGTCCGCTTTCTTCCTCGTGATAACAAGTGAATTTACAGCTTACCTTAAGTCCAAGCATCGACCAGGTTGGGGGATCAACGGCCAATCCTCTGCCCTCAACAAATAGTGGACTTGGGAGATATGCTTTCAATAAAATTAAGATGAGGAGAAAGAAACGGCGAAAACAATTCCAAGTTCAGACAATTTATCAAGCAAGAAGATTCGGCCAACTAGATCATAAAAATTTAAACTTTCATTTCAGTATAAGTAAAATTGTTGCAATTTTGTTTTAGGCTTCCTTGTTACTCACAAATTATCTGTTCTGTATTCTGATTATACTTCTCCCGTGCCAATCTTTTACGGCAAATGTTTCTCTTTGTCTCTGGGGAAATTGTCTTGCATTCACTGACATATAGGATATTAAATATATCATGATATTTCATAATTGTTTACTTTTTATTATATACAAGTGTAGAACGAGACTGATATGTAATGGGTCATTGGTTTATAGTCGAAAGGATTATAAAAATACATTGTCACATTATCACAGTCGTACTTATGTTGATTGGGGCACATACTCTTTATAACTCTCGAGATGACTTTATAGATATGAGATTTCATGAGAATAAAATTGGCAGAGGATATACTAAAGAAGACTCTGAATAATGCATGTAAACATACTCTCAATCCTCAGTTTTGGCCACCATGCATATAATGTGAAAATGAAAAGGCATGACGAAATGCTACTCCTACTACTAATAATTATCAATAAAATAATATTGGAAGATGTGAAACAAGGGAAAGAAATGTATCGATTGCTTGGCTCGACTATACAAAGGAATTCAAGAGTGTACAAACGTTATGGATAGATAAGTGCCTAAAAGATATACATGGTGTGATCCACAACAGTCAAGTTCATAACAGAGAGCCTGAAAAACTAGAAGACTACACTAAACCTAAACTATGCAAACAGTTCGTTAACATCAAGTCTAATCAACTTCAAGTTTGTGATCTTCCGTGGAGATTCAGTGTTACCACTATGCTTCTGCTTTGCATTAGCGCCACTCCGCTGCCAACTAAACAACAGCAGTTACGGATGGCAAACTTAATCAACTATTCCATATTGATGATCTTAAATCATTTGCCAACGATAAAACCAGCATAAATAACATACGCATCATTGTCAATACATTCAGCGATGCGGTTCGGATCGATAAATGTGCCAAAGTCACATTCAAACGCGGTAAACTAAAGAAAACTACATATTTAGATCTTGATATTGACAACAAAATTAAGGAACTAGAACAAAATGGTATATATAAATATTAAAATTTAATGAAGGAGACAGAATATGACATTTAATTATGAAGCAAAAGATACAAAAAGAATATTATATGAGAGTGCGTTTGATAATAGAAAGCGCACATAATTTCGCCAATAAAATGAAGGATGCCACCACCATAGCTATTTCCGTAGTAATATACAGCTTCGATATTATGAAATGGAAGTTGAATCACATTGAAGGATTGGACGCCAAGTCTAGATAAACGCTAACGCAAATGAGTATTCACCACCTGAAATCAGAAATTGATAGGCTGAGCGTACCAAGAGGAATAGGAGGCCGAAGTTTAAACCAACTGGAACTCTAAGATAAACAACATTCGGATGGAAGCATACAAAAAGCGGACCTTCTCCTACAAACAGTAAAAACACCAAATCCAGTCCAACAAAAATAGTAGCTGCTCTGTTCATGAAACATGTTAATGTGCCTGTAACCCTGCCACCATAAAACCGAAGCGAGTACCAACTACTCCAAACGAGTAAAGGGGAAAGCTAATACAACTTAGTTAATGGACATTACACAAAATGGATGACGCAGCGTTGCATGGCAAATATCCAAACAGAACGAAAGAAGCAGATGTGGACCAGACCAACAGAAAGCATATTAATGGCTGAGGAGCACCGTGTTGAAAGCTGAAACAAAATACCTAATTATTGCAGCTCAGCTGCAAATCATAATAACCAGGTCATATAATTGTCACATATTCAAGGATGAAACACACCGGAAAAGCAGGATCTTCGGAAAATAAGATTAAACTTTCTACAATGTTAGCTCAGGATATCCGGAACTAGTAAAAAATGAATATAACCACAAATATAACAAGGTAGCGACATAATATGCATTGGAAGATATGCAAGACGCACAAAATCGAAACCACTGAGAGATGGTATGAGAAACAACCATACACAGTTAACTAAAATAACGATGTAACTATCCTCTGGGGCATGGCAATTCAAACTGACAGGGAAATAACGCCCAAAATTCCAGATATGATAAATAACAAGAAAGTATGGAAGTGTATGGTAATTGACATACCAGTACCATCTGGGAGAAACACCTCTATGAAAATCATCGAAAAATTTTCGAAATAGAAATACCTTGAGATCTAGAATACCAGAATGTGATGGATGTATAATGAGTTGGCTTATAAAAGTGAAAGAAGCTTGGAAAAGTGGACGATAGTGGGCGAGTGATGAGAGAAATATAGTGGTTGTGTTAAATTCTCGTATCCGACGCCACTGAGCTTTTGCTGTGTCATCCTGTCAACATGTGGCCGAAAATTTTCATTAGTTTGCATTGGACATCATAGAATAATCAGTGGCGGTCGTATTTTGTTACATTTTATGTGCATTTCATGAATTTGCTGGCAGTAACATTCGCCAGTGATGCTCTGGTGAGATTCCATGAAGCTGTAATACACTTCACAAAGCGCCGGACACTAGATAGTCATAAAATTCTGTAGTTGCAATTTTGGGTTGCGAAAATTTGGAGCTGCGTCTCCATAATCAACCCGTTAAGCCGATCAATTAACGTCCCGTTTCTCATCACAAGTCAAGATTCAATGAAGAAAAGGATTGTTTGAATGTCGTAGAAGCAGCGTCGAACACATTCAAAATCATCTAATGCTGACTGATTTTTTTTTATGTACCAGGATAAGCTGCGGTTAGGTCATTTTGATTAATGTTTACATGTCGCACATGCATAGTTATCACTCCATGAAGTCCCTGAGGGCAACCGTAAGACCACATTATTCTTTAGTCATGGCCACATTCCGGTTTGATTGATTTAAATTAGAAGATGTTGAGTGACTATTATTTTGACATTTTTCTTTTAGAAAAAATTAAATTTCTTGAACGATAGTAGTTGTAGTGATGGAATGTCATTTTTATCGCTCCAGGAAAGCGTTTTTTTCCCGCTATTTTTTGAAGAAAATAAGGGAAGATGCTATTACTTTCTGTCTTACTAATTTTTATTCTTTATTTGTAAACTTATAATTTTATTTTTATAAAATGCCTATTTTATTTTGCTTTTAAGTACCACATTTTGTAAAACGATCTCTTTGGGTAATTTCATTTATTGTTAGCCCATTTTAGAAGACTCTATTACCCTAACTTTTCATGCATCTCAATAAAAACGTTTACTTTTCAGTGAAAGAGTAGCATGATTCTTAACATAATTATTATATTTTGACAGAGACGAAAATCACCACCTTCCTTCATACATAATATTAAACCTCTGAACGTTCTTATATCTATTCATTCAATGGTCTCTCATAATTGATGTTCTGCTGTTATTTCTCATTATAAACTAAAATAACAGAAAGCAATTTATATTAATGCTATACAAAACTGCAAGAGTTATCTTCAAAATAGATTCAGCGGCAATGGAAATTTTATTTTTTCATTTCTCCTGCATAATACTAAACACTTCATCACAAAGTATTCAAATTTTGAAAGACTATTTGCTTCAATAAATTCAGAGGTATTATTTTCACATCCTTTTTGGATTTTTATTATTATTATTATTATTATTATTATTATTATTATTATTATTGTTGTTGTTGTTTTGTTGTTTGAAGGATTAATGATGACGTTCTTCTCATCTTAAGTTTTAAAAAAAGTGCATTTATTTTCAGGGTTAAAATATCCGTTAAATTAAGGACAGGAAAAAAACCTCTTATTTCTCTACAGAAATAATCTGCATTTCTGAGCAACTATGCCCATGATACGACGATATACGGTTGCACCTCTAAATCTATTGATGATCAGATATTGACAGGTGATCACTCATCCGATCTAGCACTAACTTCTCAGATGGACTGGCTGGTTATATTCAGTGGCACGAAGACCATTCTAGTTACTTTCCACCATCACCGATCGGGCCCCGAACTACCGACATTCTCGACGGCTATCCCACTCGTGTAGGCCCCGTAGCATTAGAGGCGACAAGTCGTTAAACTCACACCTTACCTCAAGTGAAACTCGTACATACGACACATCGAAAAAGATTCAGAGAAAAATTTTCGTCTTTCTGTACCGCTCTGTATGCTATCCTCTAACTGTACGGGAGATATATCAGACCTAAAATGGAATACTCTTGTCATATTAGGACAGGAGCTGCCCTGTCCACCCTCTCCTGGCTTGACAATGTTCAAAGGCGTTTCAGATTCCTTGTGCTTACCAAATCATTTTCCACCCTCCACCTTCTCTCTCAAAGGTGGAATATAGCAAACATCTCTCGAATTTGGCAAGCCTGCTCGAACGAAATACATTACTTTTTACCGCTAGGAGCATCCATACTACTTACATTATAGCAAACGCTTTACATTCCCTCCCTGTCCTATTGATGATGTAAAGCCACTCGAACAGCTTCTATTCGTGGACCACTATTCCGTGAAACCGACTCCAAAGACGATGTTTCCCCGATCACTAAACTGTCACACTATATAAGTCGAGAGTTAATTGCTACCTTCATCTTCTATCTACATAAACTTCCTCAGTGTAACCAACAGCCTCGATCGGGCCCAAGGCTTTTTTACAGGGGGAAACTTCCAGTAACACAAAAGAAAAAAAAAACAACGAGAATGAAAAAGTCATTAGGCTCAATAAAGCCAATATATTTCTATTAAAATCTTTCATACATATAAATGTGTAATTATGTATCCAAGATTAAGGGAGCAGATGGATTGTCAACCAAATCATAAAAAAACTATTTTGTTTTCATATATATCAGCTTTTTTTTATTTAAGTGTGTAACAATTTCTGAATCAATCTGAACGGTTAAAATGTAACATAATCTTCTTTCAAAGAACATGTAAATGTTTATTAAATTAATATCAGATAAACATTATACAATACGTAAAATTTATTCTGATTTACTTTCTCAATTTATTTAAGGTGTATATAATTAATTTCGAATTCCTGAACGCATGGACAATAGTGAAATTGAAAACTGTTTATCAAATAATTACTATGCTGTTTCCATTTCAATCGCTTTTCGTAATATTGTACACATAGTCTTCATAAGTCAAATGGGTAGAAATTTTTACCTAATGTCTCTTCTCGTGCAGTGGAAGAGATATGAATAACGTCGTTATAAGCTATACCGTTTTGAGTGAACTGCGGTGAAAATGACTGCGTACGAAAATAATTGAAGAATTGACGTAACACTGATATAATCCTTTTTCTTTGCATATAGGATTCAATGGAAAAAGCATAAAAGCTATCATTTATATTATATGCCATTCTATCTAAAACAAAAAAAAAAAAAAAAAAAAAAAACAGAACTGTACATTTAACAAAAAATTCGTCTTTCTCGAGGGAATATATGATCAATGATTTACTGTGTCCAAAATAATAAAAAAAAATAAGAACATTTCAATTTTATACCATGCAATCCGTTGCTTAACATAAAATCCTGAGACTTGCCATCTTCCCTTTACCAATTTTTTTCAGATATATTTAGTTATTTATGAGATGTAAGCAGGCATATTGCAAACGCCACTGAAGATTGGTAACCAGGACTAAGGCAGTATTTGGATGCATCTTCATAATATCCGTACTTACGAATGCTCCAGACCGAACGGTTCATATTGCGAGCGGCTTCTTCATTATAATGACTGACGTTGAACGCATGGCGGATCCTTCCACAAAAATGTTTTTTGTAGACTCGATTAAATGTCCTTAAATAATATGTTAGAATCGTAAACAACAATTCAAACAACATTCAAATATTTTGCAAGTATTCTGTTATAATAAATTCTGTGTCGTTTAAACATTCTTAAAAAAATAAATAATGTAAATAATTTTAATACCTGGGAGATTAATTTAACTTTCAAATAAGTGTACAAGGTGCGATTTTTAAATTGTCATGATTTTATATTTTTAATTCCATGCATACGCGTTGTTTGATTTTTTATTTATTTTGTTGACTGCACAATATATTGTGTCAGTTGGGCAACGTCTCTGTGAAAAAGAGAACAATGATGTAGTTCACTCTGCTAGAAATTCGGAAACGACATTCCCGACGGCAAATCCAATAGGAACATTTCAGAGTGTTTGGGTGTCAATTTGAGTACAATGCAGACGATTCAAAATGAGTCTAATGGTAATTACGAGGATGTTGGATGCAATCACTAGTTATGGCGATGTTATGCCTCCATTAATCTTTCCATATGACCTCAAACTCAACAACTAACTTACATCAAGTGCCTTTAAAACGTAGTGCTGTTCTGGATTAAAAGTATGGCCGCTGTAAGACACTAAGACCCTATGTCCGGCAACAGGATTCAACAAACATGCCACACAATCAAGAGAATACATTTATGGCTGTCAGACAATTTCTGCGATCATTTCACCCCTGACATTTGGCCACATAACCCCTCCAGACTGCAAACCCTTTTATAGTCAAAGAAAACTCCATGTAGCACCAAAGATAAATTGATAGCAAGAATTATGCTAGCATCCAACTTCTAAAACAGGAAGACCTCCCAGAAGAGCTGCAGAAGATTCTGAAGTCGTCTTGCGGTCGTGGTTGATGTCAATGGTTGATTTTATTGAATAAATTTACTCTTGAATATTTCAAGTTACCTTTGTGTAATTTTGGTAAATATGTCTGTTAAAATGAAATATCAGTGTAATTTCCCTTTTTGTGTAATTTAGACGACAATTCATCCATCGCATGCTATATATAAAAAGACGGTTTTTGAAACTTTCTAAAAATAGATATTTAACTATTCCATAAATATTACCACGTCTGTAGTAATATATTTTAACAGTAAATTATGGTTCAGAGTTATTGGGTCATATCAGACGTTACATTAAATGAAAATTTATCAAATTAAATTTTACATATCGACAAACACATAAAAATACTCTGATTATATGATATTTGGATGAATATCCTCCGAACCGATATAACAGATATGTTATATCAGTTAATACTGGCCAATATTATCACAGGTGAAGACGACACTTGAAGCAACAGAAATATAGATCTATTGAGGAATGCTGGAATACCATAGATTGTTCATGGTAGCAACGACGTAGTTTTAAGATTATGGAAACAAAATTATACACATATGGCATCAGAAAGCGACAGGTGAAATTTATAGGTCACATAATGAGGATAGAAGTCTTGAATAATTTTATACTCACAGTGTAGATTGAACTCAAGTGGGGCAGAAAAAAACGACGCGAAACTTATTTACCGACTTGGAACAAATATATGGCGGAACAAAATTTAGGCGGTATAACAGAAAGACAAAATTTATTAAGAGCTACAAAGGACGGAAAATTTCGAAAAATCATGATAGCTAATCTCCCGATGGGACTAGGTATATTGAAAAAGTAATAATAGTACTAGTATTATTAATAGTGATGGGGACACAGTCAGTTAGCGTTGTCTCGGTAGACGCCGAAATAATAAGTGGTTATGCAGCAGTCTTTACGCTTTACTTCCGGTTGAAATTAATACACAATCCTCATTGAACATGTAGTTACTGAAAATATAGTTCCGTAGAATCTCGTCTGTGAGTCACCACAATATATAATTTCAGGCAAAAATATCATTTTTTCACCTGCAGAAATCCAAAGAGAGTTGATTTTTGTGATATATTTTCTTAGAAGTCACATTACGTTCAGTAAAGTCTGATCTTGCTAGAATAACATGACGTCAAATATACGAAATAGATAATATCACATTTGTAAAGTAAACATGTTAACAAGCATTTAACACACAAGCGGAAATAAACCAGATATTCCATATCGGAGCATCCATATACAGTTAATGAAAAACGTTTTGATGAATAAATTAATAGTGAAAGTAAATTTGATAATGATTATTACAGATCCTTCCTATGTATTTTTGATTATTCCACTGATATTAATACTTCAGGTACGATCAAAAGTAGAAATAATAAAACATATTTTAAATTAAGTTCTTTATTTTTTTCTAATCTTCAAATAATTTCATGTTTCTATATTTTTGAATACGCTATCGAAAACGAACTTTATCATGGAAAAATAAAATTTGGTTGAAAAAAGAAATATCTTTATTTCTGAAATAATCTTTTTTTCCGATTAAATATATGAATTTGCCTTCGGCAGTAAGAACAAAGTATTTATTAAAAATCATTGTTTAGTTTTGTATAGTTTTAAACTGTTCTTGTAACAGTATTTGTAATGATAACATCGTAAAAATTTGTAAGCAGGGTGCGATGGGTAAATTGCCGTCGTTTTATTTTTAATTTTGCGCCTGGGCATTGTCTGTTTATTTTATTTTTGTCGACTGGACGGTATAGTAGAGTCAGTTGGACACCGTCTGTGAGAAAAAGAGCACTATGATATTCATTTCTGTAGTTCACTGCTACCAGGAAGCAGAATTTTCTTTTTCTCCTGACGATGGCCATTCTGGCAGAAACTAGTCGAGGAACATAAATGAAATAATAATAAAAACGAAAGAATATTAATATACAACCCAGGGTATCTGAAGATTTTATTTTTTATTATTTTTTATTGTACAATATATATATATATATATATATATATATATATATATATATATATATATATATATAAAAAACACTTAAACATTTATTTCTTGGTCATAATTTATTGCATTGGCATAGTAAATACGATCAATTCATCAGACCTACAACTTCAATTTTTTTTGGAATTTGTAGGTCTGATGCATTGGATCGTATTTACGATTCCAGTGGAATAAATTATGACCATGGAATATTAGTGTTTAAGCCTTTTTATTATATCCTTACTCTGTCCTGGACATTGAGTTCTACCTGGATTCTATCCTTTTGGAATTAATTCTTATACAATATATATATGTGCGTGTATGTATGCATGTATATATATTTATACATTTTAGATATATGATTGCATATGTGTATTGCATATTTATTATATATATATATATATATATATATATATATATATATATATATATATATATATATATATATATATATATATATATATGGGAGAGAGCTGACACTCCGACGTTGTGTAATAGTTGGCAAACATATCTCATTGAATCAGTTAAGACTGAATAATGACTTAAAGCGTCAATGTGTGCCCCTACCATTAGTAATTCAATAGTATGTACTTGAGAAAAAGAGAGAGAGAGAGAAATTATTAAAACTTGAGACGCATAATTGTAACGAAACCTTTTACGTTGATCTCACCTTGGATATGAATTTTTGGGGACGACTGAACCGATGGTCAGTCACTAAATATACTGTTATGTCCGTTATCACGGTGGGTATCTTTGACAGTCAATTGCGACGAAACCTCCTCTTGGAGATTGGAGCAGTTGCGCACCAGAATCTCAAAGGGATACTGTCTCGTGCTCACTCAGTGCGAACCTTTTAGATACCCCGATGTTTCACATTTTTAATAAGATCTATAAATTCAACATTGCAATTTATGCATCTCTATCCTCAAGATATTGAGTTCTTCATACTAGAAAAAAATGATAACCTGTATATAATTGGAATTATTTTTCATTCAAGTTATTACAGTAAAAATAACAAATTTCCTAGTACTTTTTTCGATTAACAAATTTACTTAGTGCGATTATTTTGCTACTTATCTGAATGAACACTACATGTTTAGAAACATATGCAGATTTGTTTGTAAATAATATAAGTAAAATACAGTAAAAAATGATAGTGATTTGTTTTTGTAATGCACTGATAAATGTTGGTCTCACGTGACCATAATTGTATGTCAAATTATGCACTAATAACCAAACAATTGTTTCACGATCTCTGAATATCATGTCTTTAAAAATCATAATCTTTCTCTCTCTCATATATATATATATATATATATATATATATATATATATATATATATATATATATATATTGTCAGCAACCAATATACCACATAACACCCTTGAGCGCTTAGCCTTGGAGCGGGTGCAATAGAGATCAACGTATTTAAGTGGACTCAGCAATTTTCAATCTTCTTGTCTTAATCATCTTCAAGAAGCGAGAGCAAGATCTAAAAGGTCAGACAAACTAACAGTGATTTCATCTCACATTCCTCACACTTTATCCATATGTGGCCGGCTTTGTAAATCACTAACGGGTTTTAAATGCCACAAAAATTATCGCAGAAAATTTGAAAACTGAATCAAGTAAACTGTCAGATCCTTATACGTCGAAACAGACGTGATATTCCATTATCTATCTATCTATCTATCTATCTATCTATATATATATATATATATATATATATATATATATATATATATATATATATATATATATATATATATATATATATATACACAATTCAACCACTTATTCGATTAAAGCTTCAATAATGAAAATAAAAATTAAAATCTTTTTAAGCCTTATAATGGAATACTGGAATATTAAGCTAAAAACTAGCTCGTTAAAATGTTAAGACTATAACCGAAATAAGTCCATAGGGAATAAAGAAATGCCAAAAAAGACGTCTCAGTAGTGAGTTACACGGCCGTCATTGTGAATACCTTCAAAAATTCGCTTTATGTTTGTCAATATAATTGTATATAAAAGACGGGCTGTAATGTTATTCCAAGTGGCTTCACGAAGATCATTCACTGCTTGGAATGGGCATTTATTTCTATAGAACTCCTTTGCCATATTCCCCACAACAAACATTTTCAATGGATCTTGGGTCGGACGAACATGCCGTATGATCCAAAAGAATCATGTTATTCGCTATTAAAAAAAAAAATGTTTGTCCTACTGGTATTATGGATTGTAAAGAATTGCTGCTGAAAGATAAAGTGATTTCCGAACATGCCAATGTAATCAGCCACAGTTTGTTGTCCCTGTATCTCCTGAAGCTCCATTGTTTCTTAGAAAGAGATAGTAGCCCATAACATGATTGAACCTCTCTCACTGTGTCGTGTAGAAAATGTTTTTAGTTGAATATCCATTTAGTGCCAGTGACATTCCAATTGTTTTGTTTTTTTCTCATCAAAGTACAACATTTTCTTAGGCTACTCGTCGTGCCGTCACTAGAAATTCTCCTTGATGGAGTCCAAGGAACTGGTATTTACCCTGTCTCTACAATGTTATGATATGTTACACAAGGTTAAGATTACTGTGGGGAACTCAAAGGTCCAAATTTATCCAATCCCGCAATCGAACACTTTGTATTCTCTTTTTATCAGCTGAATCTCTCTCCTTAGAGAGAGGCTCGACTGAGTCGCTCTCTGCCCAAAGAGAGATTGAAAGTCGCGATTAAGACAGCGGATTGGCTGATTCCGAATGACTGGTATTTAACTATCACTCCACTGCGGACTAGATGCGGCACAAAGTCAAGTTAACGTTGAGAACCCCAGCGTTTCCATCCGGGCCACTGGTCAAAATTTACCCAACCACTGCAAAAATGGTCGCGGGTACAGTACTGGTCTATTTTTCTAAGCCGAGTCTCTAACCGAATGTCGAACCCCGACTAGGATACCCTCGGCCCGATGTGTCAGTAAGCAGCAAGATAGCGAACTGCCTGACTTCACAGCCGATTCTCTATCTGTCTTTCCTAGTTAATTTTTGTTACCGGGGGTGTCTCATTTGCTTCACAATACAATTAAAACTTCATCTACTTATAAACTTAAACATTTGACTAGGCAGCATTTAGTCATGTTTCTCGGGATTCAAATATTCCTTATTAAATTTTAATTTTTCCTTATTTATTGCTGAAAATATTTTTTTCATTTTTAGTTTTCCTTTTGCTCATTTTTATATTTCGAAGATGTAATCAAATAATTGGTTGAATTTAACAATGCAAAAAGCATATTTACTTCAGTAATTTCATTAGCCATCTATATATATATATATATATATATATATATATATATATATATATATATATATATATATATATATATATATATATATATATATATATATATATATGTGTGTGTGTGTGTGAAATACACACACCCAAAGAAAAAAAAATATACACTTAATATGCATATCCCCCTACCAGCCACCAATAAAAAAAAGTCAAAATAACCAAGAAGGGAACTCTGCGACTCATGAATCTCCACAGACAATATCTTAAAACAATTTAGAAGAGGTTGTTTAACCAGAATAAGGCCCTCCAAAATTAACGAAAAAAACCCCCAAAACCCTCCAAAAAACCAGATGAAATCTACAGATAAAGTTCCTTTTTGTTTATAAACAGTCATTCATTTCTGTAATTCACTGCTATTAACCAGCAGAATTTTTTTTTTCCATTGTGATGGCCATGGTGGCAGAAATTAGGGGAGGAACAAAATTATAATAAAACAAAACACTGTTACATATAGACACACACACACACGCACACACACACACACACACAAACAATATATATATATATATATATATATATATATATATATATATATATATATATATATATATATATATATATATGAATTGCTTACCCACAGATTTTAACCAGTCACACACACACACACACACACACAAACATATATATATATATATATATATATATATATATATATATATATATATTTGTTTGAATAAAACAGACCACTTTTAAGGTTCAACGTAATAAATTATTTCGTCACAACTTTTATAAAGGGTTGTGGATCATCAGACTTTACATCCAAATGTTTCAAATAATGAAAGGAATGTTTCAATTCCAGAATAATTTCTATAGAAAATGTTCAAAAGACCAAAATTATTAATGCAATATTCATATATGTATATGATTGTAATAGCAGACGAATTTTCAATTTTCAATTTTCATAACAAGTTTACTTCTTAGAAGCAGTCAGTTCACATAAATAATTGCAAAGTAAACGACTGATTGAATATTTAGCAAAGTGGTTACAAAACATGAACTATTCACAGAATAATAATTCACTTTAGAAGGTTTTTTTTTATTCATTTCGCACAATGATTTTAATCTTAATTAATTCCAATCAACGATGAACTGCAATGTTCATTTATCAACGATTTTATTAATTAGAGGACATGAAAAGTTGCATTTATAATTGCTCTGTGAAGTTTACTAATTCGCATCGACATTTTCTAAAAGCCGACGTAATTAAGTTTCATTTAATTTTACGACTTTTTAATGCAACGAATTTCATATGAAAAAAATATTAATACTCTACATGATCTGGCAATTTTTGGCGATTCATATAAAATAATATTCAATAAGATCTTCACAAACACGCACACAGACAGACGGAAACACACACGCACACACACACACACACACACACACATATATATATATATATATATATATATATATATATATATATATATTTTTAAACGATATATTGAATGGATAATAATATTTAGGTACATGTTATGTTTACGTTTATTTATAAATATATATTTGAGTGTCAATTTAAGATAACGTTTAACAAATATTTACAATATATGTTGGATTTAATCCATGACATTTTATATGCACTGCAAAATAATATCTACATACATGTATTCATATATATATATATATATATATATTTAATTTATATATATATATATATATATATATATAGTGAATATTGTATATATATATATATATATATATAGACAATATATATATATATACATAATTTTCAATATATATATATATTACAATTTTCAATATATATATATATAAATATTACAATTTTCAATATATATATATATATATGTATATATTACAATTTTCAATATATATATATATACATATATAACAATTTTCAATATATATATACAATTTTCATTATATGTATATATATATATACACATTTCAATATATATTTATATATATATAATATTCAATATATATATATTATAATTTTCAATATATATATTAAAGTTTTCAAAATATATATATACAATTTTCAATATATATATATATATGTATATATATACAATCTTCAATATATATATATATATATACACACAATTTTCAATATAAATATATACATACATATGCAATTTTTAATATATATATATATATATATGGAATTTTCAATATATATATTTATATATATATATATATATATATATACACAATTTTCAATATATATATATACAACGTTCAATATATATATATATATATATATATATATATATATATATATATACAATTGTCAATATATATATGTATATGTATACAATTTCAAATATATATATATATATATATATATGTATACAATTTTAATTTTTAATACCTACATATATATATATATATATATATATATATATATATATATATATATATATATATATAATGCAAGTGATTAACTGTCGTGTAAATTACGCACAAATGAAATTAATAGTGACATATCATTTTAACTGATATATTTTCCATAATTACACAAAATATTTGGAAATACGAAAGAGTAAATTTATTCAATAAAATCCTCCTTGCGTCATCTATTTCTTCATGACGTCTCAAATTCACCCCAAACATAATAATCAAGTCGATAGCATTCTGAGGAGTTTGGTGGCCAGATGCAAGGATTTCTGTGGTCGCATAAATTGTCTGATAGCAACGACTTGTTACTACTACTTGTGTGGCATCATGCAGATTAATTTTTCTCGATTTAGGGCCTTCCAGCTGCCCGCCTCCTGACCCATGGCAGCACTACCTTTTCAAGTAAATTTATGTAGGCCTCCACACAAAGGCTGAGGATATGTCGAAAGATGAATGGAGGCATACAGTCGCCATTTTAGTGATCACTCCAAACATTAAGTTGTTGACAGGATGTATCATTGATCTCTTTCCGAAAACCTTGTACTGTCCTCAGATTGGCACCCAAGAACTGAAATGTTCTCATTGGATCATCCAACGCGAATGACAAGCACTACAGTATGCCAATTCCTAATTTCCGACTCTGTGTATTACATCATTGTAATCTTTACTCAGACGGTGTAAAAATAATCCAACTAAATTCTGCATGCATCAAAAGCAAAAACAAATTATACGCATGAGCAAATTTAAACAATTAATATAGCGACGATTTATCCATTGTATCCTGTGTGTATATGCGTTTGTCTGTGTTTTTTTGTGTTTTTTTTTGTGTGTGTAAAATGAGAGAATTTATTAATTTACAAGATAGGTAACTTATTGATTATCAGAATCGGTTTTGCTATAAATTGTAATCCTTTTAAAATTTGGTTTCAATAGATAACGACTTATTTTTGTGCATCAGTAAATCACTTTAATATCTAGTTTCATTATGTGATACCCTGTAAATAAGAATTAAACGTATGTTTTATTTGTATTTAAAATTGACTGTTTGATGTCTATTTACATGCGCATATTTTGAAATCAATAATATCGAAAATATATGTATTATGAAGCTATCAAACAAGATTCCAGTAATTTTTATATTCTGTTTTATAGACGAGAAGTGATATTTGAGATGGTTTGAAGCTTAAGTTATTACTTAAACATATCTATAACGAAATAGCCTTTCAGATAATACCCAGCATTTTAAGATATAACAAAAACTTGGTGGAACCAAACAATAAGGCAAAAGAGTTATATATCATATACTATATTTCAAATGCTTGAAAACTACAGCAATGTACAGAAGAAACTTGATCTAATATTGATATATTTCTCTACGCGAAATTGAGTATACTATTATTTATATAGATGGAGAACATTGTAGTTTTCAAGAAAATCTGAAGTACATGGAGAATTAAGATGAAAATGGATTGGAGACATCTAAAACTTATGCGACACATAATGAGGAATGAAATCCTTGAAGGCAAGAAATATAGATAACAAAGTAAATAAACTTAACGATTTCTTTCAACTGAGTTCAAACAAAGTTAAATAGAGGGTAAAGAGGTCTAGCTTCTTACAGGGACGGTATGATGTGGAGAACATATTCAAACATGTCTTTGAAAATTATTGCCTGTCAATAATTCTAAATACACGTCACTTGTAAACGAATCTGAATCGCCTCTGTGTCCATAATCTAATTACGTAAATTAAGATGTTACGAATAGATGTCTTTGGATATAAAGCATCTGTAAAATGACAAGTATACCACATATTTCGGTAATGTGTTGGCACATTCATTCTCATAGGAAGATATTAATCCCTTACTTGATTTTAGCGTACTCGAAACATTCACCACACCCACCAAATTTGGAACTGCACAAATGGTTTTAAAATAGAAAATCTTGATCTTTGTTCCATTCATAAGCTTAAAGATAATTCGAATGAGAATCCTTTGCAGTTATATTTTTTCTTTCCATATTTCATCTGATTAAAGCAATTATTATCTTTGCATTTACTGTGCAGTTGCCTTCAAGGCGTCGATGACTATATCTCTTGAAAAACTCCTGTCTTTTTAACTCGAATCAATGCTTTCTCTTTATTATTTTTTACAATAAACGCTGTGCCATTTATTTACAAGAATTTCGTTAAAAAATTGCACGATGTTTGTATCCGTTTGTCTTGCTTTTATTCTGCCATATTGTCATAGCTTATTTTTGTAATAAGTTGTCGTCCTGGGTAAGAAGATAAATTACATCTAACAGTAAAGCCTCTGATTGGAAGGTTTTGAGGAACGTGGAACCACATCTTAATATCTGGTTTTTCCAGTTCCCCACTGAACCCGGGAAGTGGTAGCTGTTTGGTTTCGAGATATAGGCAAATAGTTAACCCCCAAACTTGGGGCAAAACATTATGAAAGTACAAAAATACATTTTATTGGCTCTCTGTGCCGCGCCAGGAAATTTTTCTCCCCGGAATCGATACTTCAAATATACAAATCAACCATTCGACCTTGCATGGAGTATTGCTGCCATATATTGTCTGGGGCACCTTCTGTTTGCCTCGGAGTTCTTGACAAGATCCAGAGTCAGATATGTAATATAAGTGGCCATGATCTAGCATCTCGTCTGCAACAACTCTCTCACAGGCGCGCCGTCGAATCTCTCTGTCTTTTCTACAAATACTTTCATGTTAATTGCTCCGATGAGCTGCTTTCACTGGTTCCCAGACTCCATAAATTCAAGCGCCCTACGAGGCTGGCATCCCGCTCTCGCCCTTTCACTGTAGAAACTTTTAAATGTCTCTTCTACTCCAATAGCTTCATACCTCGCACCTCTCGCCTGTGGAACACCCTTCCGATTTACTGTTTTCCTGAGACCTATAATCTCCAAATATTCAAATGTAATGTCAATCGACATCTCCAGTTACCTTGATCTATCCACTATCGACATTTCCAGTTACCTTGATCTATCCACTATCCCTCTCCTCATCCTTTCTTATATCACTTTTATCTGCTCTTGCTCCAATTCTTCTGCAACCCCCTGCATCCTAGTGGCTTCACGCCTTGCTCGGGGCGTAATGCTTAAAAAAAAAAGCAATTAATTTTTGAATAAAAGATTATTACCAGCAATACATTATTACAAGCAATATATTTTTGAAAAAAATATTACCAGCAATAAAAATCTTGTCGGCATTAAACAATCCATTGAAGGTAAGATGCCGTAAAACAAAACAAGCTAAATGAAACCAATAATTTGTACCACATATTTAAAATATTACTGATTCTCAGTAAAGATGTCCGTTGTAGAAAATTTACATTTTCTCATAATGCAGTCCGAAAAATATATGATATTCAAATATACCGAAATCTCTGCTCATTATTTAAATAATAAAGAAGAAATTTTAATAATTTTTAATATTATTTTTAATAATAAGACTATCTCGAACTATTTTATATAATTAATAATTTAATCGTATCATAAAAATTAATTCCGAGAAAATCCACTTAACTTTAAGTGAGTCATTATTATTTATTTTCCTTTGAACTAAAAGTATTGGAAATCTAAAACTGATTAAAGAATTACCAATTATCAGTGATAAAAAGATATTCTATTGTAATGGACTCCAAGAAAACAAACTTACAGCAAAGAACACAAAAATTATCTGAGCAGAACAAGAATAAAATAAATTCTCTTTCTTACATCGAATGAAAAAATTTCAAAATGCGCATATCATTAAACCAGACAGTAAAAATATTTTAACTTATTCTATTCTTTTAAGAAACCACCCGAGAGATAGAAATGACAAATGATTCAATTAAAGTTAAAAAAAATAGGAAAAAAAAAAATAAAACTGAATAAATATCGTCAGTTATAAGTCTCTTGTTACGAAAAACGGCAGAGCCAGACGATCGATCTTTTTCGTTTTTCCAAAGTAAAATTGTAAATTATTTCCATTTCTTCTGATAATGAATCGATGCAAAGTATAAACCGAGATAATATACAAAACAAACGTTCATTAACACTTTTGCCACGGTGAACTTACATTGACAACGCTAGAAAACTGACATAGCCTAATGCCAATCTTTATATTTCTTTTCAAGTCCTAGTCAAATATCGGTTACACTAGTTAGTGATGTTAATAGGTTAGCTTATAGTGCCACTTCCGAACAAGTGTAGACATATAGTACCGTACAATTTTCTTCCTGAATCTCTTTTTATTTTCCTCATATTGAATATATTGATATCTATTATTTTAATTTTATTCTAGCACATTCAGAATAGTGTAGCCAATGTGATATCGCTTTCGGTGTCTTTAAATTCATTTATTTCCGTTATATAACAATTTTCTATTTTTCAAAAACTGGCCAATGCAACCAGGAATCGATGTAAAAATGAAGCTGTGTATGTTTAAAAATGCAAGCGGAAAATGTTACATCACAGTGTAAATATTAGTCGGATGAAATCGTCTGGCATGGATGTCATCATTTTGGAGATCATGAAATATGGAAGTGAATATATATTCCAATATCTTAATACATTAATACAAAATATGTTATGATAGGTATTCATTCTGACAGATGTAGTCTCGTTAAGAGAAGAAAATTCACCCACAAGTATAGCGATACAGCCTTTTTTAGCAGTACTTAATTCACTATAATTGCCTGTACCCTTCGACTTCTACGAATAACAGTAGGTGATATAATCCCTCTCTCAGGAGATCTAGGTCTTAACTGAATGTCCTCATTTGAATCATCATATCTCCGGTCGCTCCCATACCTAGATTTTTCGTCACTACATCTGGAGACACTCTTTCTCTCCTCCCTTCCCTGTTCTTCTCTTTCATATCTCTGTTAGTCTTCTTGATCCTTCCCTACCCTTTTCCTTATTGTAAAAAATTATTACCGGTAGTAAATATTTGAAAAAAAAAATGATTACGAGCAATGAATTTTTGAAGGAAAAATATTACCAGCAATACAATTTTGAAGAAAATATATAAATAGCAATACATTTTAGAAGAAAATATATTACCAGCAATAAATTGTTGAAGAAAAAGCTATTAGCGGCAATATATTTTGGAAGAAAAAAATAATACCAGTAATAGATTTTTGGAAAGAAAAAATATCACCAGCAATATATATTCGTAGCAATACAGTTTGAAATAAGTTATTACCAGCAATAACAATCTTGTCAGTATTTAAAAACCCATTGAGATTGATATGCCGTAAAACAAACCAAACGAAATCACTCAATACTGGATTCATTCATTCTTTCTTCTGCTGTCTGTTTTTCAGCTTACTCTTTCTTATCCACCTATTCTGTAACTTCATGCTCAGTTTGAAAAATATTTTCAGCAATGCAGACGGTATTATGCTTTTCACTGTATGCTGAATAGCTGTATAATTTAAGAGTAGTATGGATAAATAATTTTCTATATAATAATTCACAGGAGAAAATGATTTAGTTTTATTTTTACCGTTTTAAATTTAGCATTCTAAATTTGATTGCATATTTTTTTTATTATTTTCGATTCAGCCAAAACTATTGGACGAAACAGATTCCAATGCACTTACTATGTAATAGTTTCTTTCGACGGCAATTTTTGTTTAAAATAAATACCAAAATGGATCACAGAATCCTTGCATAATTCTCCGATTTCTGATTGGCCAATATGTGTGTAAGATTTTATTACGCCAACGCCGTTGTGTTCAAACTTTATTTTATGCTAAAATTTGGTTGTGTTCTCGAGCCTATCACGTGAATAAGATTAATTATAAATACTTTAAAACTTCTTCATTCTTTTTTTTCTCTCCTTTTCAGACGCACGGTAATGTAATACAGTACAGAGGAGTAGCATTTTATCCCTTTGGGGAAAACGCTATGAGAAAACACACACACGCACAGACGTACGTACGAATATCTGCAAACATTCACTCCTTCAACCATACGGGCAGAAACGCTTAACATTACATCGTGAGTAACAAAATGTTTAATTCACTTACAAGTAAAATTACATCTTCTCCAAACTAACACACTTTTATACACATCATAGTTTATCAATAAGAACATTTTCCTCACTCAAAATTCCAAGGACAAATATATTTCAGCATTTGAAACAGCTGAATTACTGTCTGTACAATTGTTGTTATGCATATAAATTCCATTTACTTATGCAAATTTCTTCTTGAATGTTATACTATTTGTTTGCTTATTTTTCGTCAGCACATTTGTTAATTAAAAATTGTACCGGTTGAATTAAGGCCGTTCAACCCGCTACAGAACAATTCTCTCCGCATTTTGATTTGACGATGGCTCTTAAGTTAGAGGTTTTATGTAATGCAGCCAATACGTTTTAATTATGTACATATTTCTTCATAAACTCAGGTGTATTGTCGGAGACCAGGTTTTTTTAACCCATTACGTGAAAAAAACAAACTCAACACCCGCTTCAGAGTAGTGGCTCTTTTATCCACGACATTAATTACTTCAGGCCAACGGGAATGCCAGTTGACTAATATCAGAAACACTCGTGGCATGATCCATATGTACTCAGGTCCACGGTTTTATTTTCTTTGCGCCAAGATTGAATTGTAGTTTGCCTAAATTGCTTTATTTCTGCACACGTTGGACATTTTTAACACACTCTTCCACGTACATCAAATGGCTTGGCCAATATACCTCCATGTATATCATCGATCACGGCTTTAATTACTTCTTTTTTCCAGAAACTGTGGAGGCACTATGATATCTCTATTATATATAATTTCTTTTTCTATTGTTATTTGGGTCTTGGCTGTGTATAATCCATCTCACCCATAGAGAAATTACTCCATGTATTTATCATTAATCTCTACATAATTTTATACAACACTGGATTCTGCCGAGTTCCCCACATAAGCTGATTTAATGCTAATACTTCTGTTTCTGTTCAGTGTAAAGTCATATACTTCCCATGCTTCAACATTTTTACACTCAAAATTTAATCGGCATAATGCATCCACACGCGGAATCGTATTTTCTTTAAAATACACGATGTCAAAGTCGAACGCCATAAGCTTAATCGCCCATCTTAATATCCTGTCAGATGTGACATTTGGCAACTCGCTTGTAAGTTTGAATATAAATTCCCAAGGTTTATAATAAAATTTTAATAGAAATTTGTTTCCCAGCAAATACGTTCTAGTTCTTTCTGTGCTCCAAACAATCTCCGATGCCTCTTTAATATTCAAATAATTCGACTGATAATAGTTTTCTAGATAAGTACATTAAAAGGTGATCCTCCTGTGAAAATATTGTAGCTATAGCACACTCACTGGCATCAGTAGTTGACATCAGTTCTTTCACTAGGCCGAATATTTTAACAACTGGTTTGTTTATGAGTGACTTTTTTAACTTTTTGAAAAAGATCTCATGTCTTTTTTCTATTGAAACACGGTATTTGTATTTCGTTATGGCTCCACATGGTCACTATATCGCGGCAGATATCTCTTATATGAATTGGTTGACCATATAAAGGACTCTAAATCTTTTGTATTTTTTTTTTGTTTCTGGGTGCAGCTAACTGATATCTTATTAATGATTTCCTCATCCGCTGATATACCGTCTTTGGATTTTAGATATCCTATATACGAACCTTTCTTCAAAATAAAATTCGCATTCATATATTTATTTATATAATTGTCATACACATGCTATATATTTTTCTCAAAACTTGCTCCGTTTTACTTTTAAGGTCTTCTTTACTACCGTGCACCCATGCTAATGTCATACTTATATACAATTAAATTTTAGTCCCCTCTAGAAATTCTCGAAAATGTGACTTGATTTTTTTTAATGCAAACTGCACACGAGTCCAACTAAGTAATTCAATATGTGTATTCATTGTGGTGAATGCTTGTAACTTGCTGTCGATTTTATCTGATTATATGATAACTTAAGGTCAACTTTAGCAAAGTATCTCATACAAAAAATTCAGGGCATGCTTTTACAATGTTTGGTAACGATAAAGAATCCGAACAGATCTGATGAGTCCCGCCTACCTTATAATCGTCAGAAATTCTTAAATGTCCATTGGGCCCCAATGGGTGAATTCCAGTCACTACCACCCCGGCCTACGTTTTCTTATATTTCTAGTTCCATCATTTTTTTCATCTCAGGAAACACCATGTGAACAAGAACTTTTCGGGCTTTAAAAATACATGCGTTGAATGCTTTCTTTAAGCAAAATATTCCACTTGTGCCTCTTTAATAATCAAATATCCAGTTCTACAGACTTTATGAAATTTAGCAGCATCAATCTATCTACTCTTAATACGTTAATTCCTAAAAGGACGTTGCTTTGAAGTTTTCCATCTCTATGATGGGTATTATCTCGAATGTATTTTTTTTGTCTCAAACGTACATTTAAACTATCCTAAATTTTTTATGACTGGCCTATCAAACTGTTTCAATTCAGATTAATTTTCTTTAACTTTGTTCTACCCATTCTTCTTACTAAATTCCTCGCTATCAACGTAACATCAATTCTATTATCCACCTCCAAGAATAAAATTATTTCACCCTTTTCCCTACATTTATCCTGTGCTTTTAACTCAAATACTCCGTATTTTCAATCGGAGGATCTATATTTTCCACTTTTCCACTCGCTTTTCATATATGCATATCGTCTGGAAATGACTCCTCTTTTTCAAGTTAAAACCAAAGGCCGAATACTTATATTTGCACTTTTCATGTTCCTTATTTCAAGTTTTTAGCAGTAATGAAAGTCTCCAAAGTCTTCGGAGTCATTAACTTTTTAAAATAATCCCAATTGTTGTAAGAAGTCCAAACATGCTACCAGATTCATAATCTGAGCTTGAATTCGATCTCGAATTTTACGCTTGTATGAGATGCCAAACATGTAAATCAGTGTTACCACAATTAGCTCGTCATAGGCTAACTCTTCCACTACTTTGGAATAGATCATGACAGATTTTTATGGTTTCACCCCCCAAAAAGAATGTAGCGTCATTTCTCCTCCACTATCTTTAGTGTTTTTAACTTTTAAATTCTCACCGACGCTGCGAATCCCCTAAGCTAGCTTTCCAAATATTTATGGTTCCCCAGCGACGCCATATTGTTATGTAGTCAATCTCTCTGACAAATATAGTCTCGGGAAGAGTAGATAACACTCTCGTAGGTATAGCGATATTCCTTTTTATACAGTACCTAGTTTAAAGTATGGATGGAAATGAGTGTGCCGGAATATTTGGAAATTTGTAATATGCTTTGATGGAGGTTTTCAATAATAAAAAAATAGGACATTTGTTGGAATTACCTAAGCAAAGCACATTTACAAGGATCATACGATTATGTATCTCGAAGACCTTCGAAAATGTGTGGACCAAATGTTTGCTAAACAAGATCTCGGGGTATAGAATCACTTGAAGTATTTTCGCTCTTAGAAGATCCTTTCAACAGATAGATTTCGGAATTTAGTTATTAACGGCCAGTGTTCAGAGGCCCTAGCGGTCAGCAGAGGCGTCTTCAGGAGTCACTTCGGAAGTGTATTGGGCCTTAAAATAACACCGACCTCAAGGAGAATTCCCGTATACGATCCATGGCTAAAAATGCAGGTAAAATGATCGGTTCCCTGTCCATCTCCATTAAGTACCTGACTCCTCATGCTATACTCTAACTCGATAAGTGTCAGACCAAGCTGAAAATTGAGTGTATTTCCCCTATTTAGGCAAGAATTAACCAGACCTCATGTTCCTGTCTTGATGGAGTTCAAAAGCATCTGTATAAATAATTATTCTCCACATTCCAACTTCACTTTCTCTCTCAGACACAGACAGGCGGGTTGTGGTGTGTCTCTCAGGAAATGTGCGCGGACGAACTACAACTACTTCCGCCCGGTCTGACCTAAACGCATGGGACCAGATATGCCATTTACATAGGAGCAAACCACCCACTTTTCCTCCCTATCTCATCAGCGAGATGTAAGTTCCTCTGAAACAGCATCTTCTCGCGAACCCCTGCACTATCACTGCAATCATAACCTGTACAAGTTTTGGATCAACTGTTATCTTCCCCTCATATCCATATAAACTACAACTTATCATAATCCTCTACATCGAGTGGCATGGAGCTTGTACAGAGTGAACCGTACTGTGAATGACAAAGAAAAATATGTGACAATTATTATGGTATAATATATATTTATGTTATAATAAAAGCATTACCTTGTATCGTGCTTCTCAAAAGCATCACATTGGTCGTTTTATCTGGAAGGTTATATCTTGATGTTATCTGCCTAGAGAAGGCGATATCTGCATGCGGCAACTTTTGAATATGTCACAAATCCTACAACGATTTGACTCAAGCCTTGCGACGGATATTGTGTAGAAGGAACCATATGAGAGACGTCGACGTTGTCCTAGCAAAAAGTCACAAATCTTCACGCCCATAAGTTTGAGCGTGATGGTCTTGATAAGGCTGTTGATCTTACTAGATAACGCATTTTCTCCTAGAATCGTGACCAATATCCGAACGGCATAATTATAGCATAATCCACCGATGGGGTCTTTGGATATTGAAAAAAGGCTAACGCAGTAAAGTGGCTAGTCGCCTTAGTATGCGGGCATCATCGGATGCGTGTTGCCATCAATTTTATATATATATATATATATATATATATATATATATATATATATATATATATATATATATATATGTATGTATATATTTATGTATTGTTTTGTGTGTGTGTGTGAGAGAGAGAGAGAGAGACCTGAAATTAACAAACACATTGACGAGTAGAGTAATGCACATATTGCTATTCAAATGAAGAAGAGAAATAGAGGGGAACTTAGATAAAATTCTAATAACTTTCAGCTTTTCTTATAACCCGCTTACTGTATCAATCATTCTCCCCCGGCGGGTTATGTCTGTGTTTGATACGCTATCAAACTGCTTCAGATCATTTAGTCTTATTCCGATAATATTAAGTTATTTTCTTCAAAAGAAATCAGCGTAAAATGAAGATAAGGAAAGAGCGGGCCATATCCCCTAGGCGCGTACAAGTTATATTAAAAACATGTTCATCAAATGTTGCCTAATCTAATTGTCCGACGAATTTCTTGAATTAAGTCTTCAGATATAAGTAAAGACAGACAGAAAATAAAATGAAGATAATTCTGCGTAAAATTAATATCTATTTCTCAGCAAATGGTTTCTCTTAATATTAAGTTTCTCTGCAATTTATTGAGGATTGTTTTATTAAATATATTATGAATAAAATCTTTCCTTTTCCTCTTTTTGAACTTTTACTCATGTTTAAGTAGTTACAACATTAGAAAACTGCCTTAATATAATCTCAATATTTCACGAATTACTATCGAAATGGCATGAATTGACTACATTATCGATGTTATTTGACCTCATTTGTAAGCAATGGAATGTTTTCGTTCAAGCAATCTGTGGAGTGAATTGTCATTGTCAAATGCAAGATAAATAACAGAACTCTCCAACAAACATAATTAACAAAGTTTGCAGTAAAAAGAAAAAGGGACAAGGCAAATATAAAATATCTGGTAAACAATACATGCAAACCAAATTAACTGTAAAAAGGCAAAATTCCTCAAACTAGAAATGGACATCAACAAACAAATTCATGTTTCAGACAAGCGAGCGTAGTGTTCTGTCTTCTAGTACATGCTGGTCGGCATGGAGTCTTGTCAATGACTAAACCGACCTATTTTATTTGCAAGAAAAAATAAATAAAAGAAATCCCAGGTTACATTTGTGCTTTTGTCTATAAAAGACGATGGGAAGTGTTTTTCAGTGAACCCCAGGAATTTTTAATAGAAAAAATGTCTTTAACATCTCCGACATGTTAATTTGCAGAGATCCACTGGGCACTTGGCAAAAATGTGTCCCGGTCTGAACCTGGCTCAACACAAAACCACGTCAAAAGAATCAGTGGTTGAAGATGGGACCAGCAAGCTCTCGAATGACCATCACAAGTGGAAGCAGGTGGTCAAGAATGGAACAAAAGCGGCTGTCCTCCTCTGTCGCCTCACAAGAAGGCCCCACAGAATAAGAAACAGATTCAGCAGAAACAACGGTAGTAGTAGCAGAAGCAGCAACGTCAGAAGCAGAAGCTTCAACAAGATCAGCATCTTCATCAACAGCAAATTAAATCATCGGGAGGAGGATCAGCAACAACAGCATCAGCAGCTCGAAAAGCTAAGTTTCGATGCGCTTGAGGAGGTGGATGAAAAACCCAGACCGCAGTCCACCTCTCTAAATAGGGAGAGATAAGATGAACAGGAGGATGAAACGCAAAAGTAAAAAAAAAAAAAAAGAAAATAAGTCTGGCCGAAGCAGGAAAGAACGTGCTATCGTTCAAGCCAAAACTCAAACTGCCCCTGTTTTGCCAGTCAGAATTGAAGATGCAACCAGAACAGTAAGGCAGGAGCCTCCCCCCTTTCCCCGATAGTGCTCTCCTATCCACAAGCAACAACTCAAAATAATTTCCTTACTCAAGGAGTGAGACGATCTGTCAAGTTAACATAATGACACTTGAAAGGGCACTTTCCTCCAAGGGAAAGGCCTAATTGAGGCAATTATTTAAGTTTACATCCACACATCTATGGAAAACACAAAAGAGGTTCCCTGAAGCACCAGATGTGCTTACGCCCATACGTATTTTTTGGGGGGAGGGGGGGCTGAAAAAGTGGGATTATTTTGAATGCGGTTAAAACAACTTTTTATAATATCAGTATTTCTCAGTTAGAGTGGCCTAGCTTGAAAAAAAAAAACACGAAAACGTTTTTTTTTTCAAAGTGGGCCCTGGTGTTACTCCACCCCACAATATAGGACCCTAAAGGTGACATTTCATACGGACTGAGACACTACGTTAATTGCATAGTGATCACTTAGACGCCACGCTAATTCCCATATACATTTTCTTTATGATCTGCTTTGTGATCTAATTATTCAAAATGGGATCGCCTGTGTTTGCTCTCTGGTGATCTGTGTTCAATCTCCGGAGTCAGCAGCAACACCTTTTGTTAAATAACAGTTATTCAATCTATTCATTATCTAGCCTTTGGAAGCAATTCACTATTTTCATTTCTGTGATTGTTAATGTGAAAACCGTTTTCAATTTTAAATATCATTTTCAACTCGCCAAAACTATCTTGTTTTTCGTAATGTGTCTTTTAAAATATGCTTACTTTTTAACCGGGTGTCTATAAAGAAATCACTTAACTTGTAATCAATTTGGTATCCATTAGTAATACATCCAATTTCCACATCTGTCGTTAGTTTATAATTTTGGCAATGTTTACTCTAAGCAATAGTAATAACTGACTCTTCGCAAAATAATGTTCTATTTTAGCATCAATTTTTATTCCTGAACTAATGTATTTAAACTGTTTAATGAGACAATATAGGAACCATAGATTTAAAATGTTACTTATGCTTTCACGATAAAACTATAAATGTTTGGATGTCATTAAATAGCAGTGCTTACGTCTCCTTTTCAATGGATTGTATTTTGTCTCGTAAACTACCAAGGTATTTGCATATGTTGTACTTTGTGGACGAACGATCGGAAGAATATGGTCAGTGTAGGAAATCTCATATTCCATGGAGAGGAACTTCTTCAGTCATCCTGGCACCATGTCATGAAACAGAATTCCAGCTCGTCGATTAACTATTGTTCACTGCATTTCGCGTAACTCAGTAGAAAAGCTATCCGGCTGCTGGCAGTAAACTTCGTCAGTGATGCTCTGGTAAGATTCGAAAGAGCTATAATGGATAGTACCAATGGAACACGATTAGAAATTCATCATAATCTTCCGTTGGTGCAATTCTAGTTATGGAAGGAATCCATCTCATCACAATGCGACCAGAAGTTGATTATTCAAATTTCGCAGATGCAAAATGAAACAAAATTAAATCTTCGAAATTTGGATTTTCACTGAGATAATATGAAACGCATATATCGATATTTTTGCTTCGGCAACTTTCTTGATATAATCCGATGTTGTTCAGATGATGGTGTCAATTATCGGAGAAAGTTCATTGACTACTTGACGTAGTTGTTTTTTTTCGACTTGAGTGTTTCGACTTCAATTGTCAATTGAAGATCAGCGACCACTATCACCTCAATCATCATGACTCCCATCAGCATTACGAAACTTCAAATCAAGCCTTTTACTGTCTGATCTCAATGGATTACTTTTTCTAATTGTCAGGTAATGCTGACAGCAGTTTGAGAAGTGTTATAGTCAATCCCGAACTCATGCAAAAATGTAATATCATGTTTCTTTGTCTTCTTCAGAATGATTCTTTAAGTTAAATCCTTAAATAGAACGATATAAAATAAATAATAAATACAATTTAATCATTTGGAACGCGTAATATATTTATGGTGCAAATTTTGTAATGATTCATTAGAAAACGAAAGCTTTATTCTAAAATCGTATATTACTTCCCGAACAATCTAATACATTATACTTCCACTGCTAAACATACATTTCGAATTCCAGTCGAATCCATTATATTCAGTTACGTGCTAATACCCTTTGGAAAGGTATGAATATCCGTCTTCATCTCCCGGCTTTGGGTACAATGCAGGTCAACCCGGGTTCTATTGCCATGGATACCGAGTGGTTTACCGCAGGAAGAAATGGCAAATTATTACTGGAAAAAATCTGCCTCGTCAGACATGAATCGAAAGATACATGATCGCTTAATTGTGTATCATACATGGTTCATAACTGATTGCTGTGTATATAGTTCAAGTGAATTAAATATTGCTTATAAATTAAAGATAATTGAGTATACTGCACAGCTTTATTACCAGATACTACCCACATAAGATTTAAGCTTTTCGAGGAATTTATAAATGGCTAAAATTTATGGAAGTTTAAATAGGAGTTAGATGAGCCTGACAAGAGGACGCAAGAAATGTGAAAGCAAAAGTAAGTTTTAGAGTTAATATTATTCTTGACCTATTGATTCGAACGCAATGTTCATCCATACGCAAGAACATTTCCATCATGAATACAAAGTTGAATTTCTTCATTCTACTGATACAGGAAATTAAAAATGGAGATTTTCGCCGTACGAAAAATAAAAAAAATGAAACCTGTGATTTTCATTCCAAGACAAACCAATCTACATAACGAAGCCATATCATCCGATGAAATAATTGCTATATTATATAAAATGATATTTTTCACACAAAATGAATCACGTGCAAATGGATAAACATCAGCTGTCATTATTTATGTTTATCTGTTTTAATGTTACATTAGTTTCCGGAAATTCATATGTGCTGTACAAAAACAAAAAAAAAAATAATGAAAATTCACACTTTGGAATAAAAAGCGAGGAGAAAGAAAAATATAAAACAATATCGTGATTTATTGGGTAATTCAAAAGTTCCTTAGTTTAATGAATCAACATAAAATCTTTTTTTTAAATAATTGTTTCAAATTTTTGTGAATAAAACATTTAGTGTTTTGTTCCAATATTTTAGACATCTTTTATACAGATGTAAATTTTGATTCTTTCAACAATATTTTAAAATCTGTCCTAGCAATGTGATTAATTTGATGTATTTTGTAGTATATCATAAATAAGATTCATTTCACTAGTTGAATACAACTTGGACTGGAATCAATGGTAAAATAATGATGCCGTATATGATCATTATGGGAGATTAGTAATAAATTTATAGTCAAATAGTGATGTGTTTACTGTCTTCCAATGAATTTCGAGTTTACTTTTATTTTAGTAGAATATGACAAATTTTCACTTAATCGCATGAGTTTCCATTGAATTTATTCTAATTAAATGCAGAAAATGATCATCTGAACCACAAAAAAAATTATTATCGTGGTAGATGAGTTCCTTTCTATTGGGCCATAAATAAATTAACTCTTAGTGAAAATGGCAGATTAGCTAAAACCGCCAGACCAACAATAATAGGTGTTCTACATTTTGCAGCTTATCGTATGATTATGCATAACAGAACAATGTATACACATAGATTAAGCTGTATATAAGGATCACATGATAACTTACTTGATCAAAGTTATATTTAATTGAAATGCTCATCGAATTATACACACACACACACATACACACACACACACATATATATATATATATATATATATATATATATATATATATATATATATATATATATATATATATATATATATATATATATATACACACAAACACAGAATGTGATGAATAAATTGTCGTCTGAATTCCGCAAAAATGAAAATAACACTGACATCTCATTTTGACATATATATTTACCAAAATAACATTAAAAAATCTTGAAATACTAAAGAGTAGATCTCTTCAATAATATAGCATTAGCTTCAAACATGGCCTCCAGACGGCTTTGGAATCTGCTGCATCTCTTCTAGACGGTCTCTTTTTTTCTTCGTTGTAAGCTGGCATAATGTATGCCTTCAGTACATCTTTGGTGTTACAAGGAATTTTGCTGGTCTCTCGTTCAATTGTGACCCACACATAATAGTCATGAGTGTGGCGGTCTGGGGAGTTAAGTTGCCAAATGTAAGGGGGATACAGTTGTAAAAATTGCCTGGCAGCCATGACTTGGTTCTCCTGCTTGTGTGGCTATGTGCAGAGTCCTGCTGCCAGACATCAACTCTTCCAGCAGCCATTCTCTTGACCCAGGAGAGTAATACCTCCTCAAGTCATTTGATTTTTTTTCCATGTGGGAATGTGAGTGTAAAAAAATCCATCAAAAAAAGATGAATGTTGACATCACCGTCACTAGTGATCACTCCAAACGCCTTCGTAATCAACATTATACTATTCAACACTTTTCAAATCCTCTGCCGTTCCTCAGATTGGCACACAAACACACCGAAATGTACGCATTTGAACTTTCGGTTCGAATTTCATTCTGAGCAGTATGCCGTTTCCAAATTTCTTGCGAAGTAAATTGTGCAATGATGTTTGTTTTCTCACAGACGTTGCCCAATTGACCCTACTATATACTGCGGAGTCGACAACGTTAATAACAAACAACGCGCATGTGCGTAATTTAAAAAAAATATCTATTAGACCCTGTATATATATAGCAAACCGCCGACACGACCAGATAACTAAATGCATACATACATCTGAACCGACTGAAATATGTAGTTATGTAGCTAGATAGAAATGCGACATTCTTTCTTTAAATAAATTACAAAAAAATTAGTGCACATGACAATATTAATTCAGGAGATAATTAAGAAGAGAAAATCCAATTAAAACTGTATAATTATATTTCCTTCAATATTCAACCTATTGTTATAACAAACACGGGAGCATGACATTATATATTTGTATTTAAATATTTTATTTCCACATGTAAGTTAAAGCATTCTCACATCAGAATCTGCTGCAGCACGATTTGAACTACCTAGAAATTAAATTAAAAGAGAATTCATATCATTTCTTTATGTAAGAGTACTTACGGCATGAAAATTGACAAACTAATTCATATAGATCAGTTAGTAATCTTGAAGACCTTGCAAAGGTTATAGATGTTTCAAGGTCACGAATTGCACAATCAAAATGAATATCATCTGGATTATCTTTTAAAAAGTTAATGTTGTTGTAGAGTAGTTTTCAAAGTGGAGACTTGTATTTCACTGAGTCGGTCCTAAAACGTTTCGACGTAAAAAACGTTAGGAACTTGAAATAATAGTTAATGACGCAGCAATCAAGTTGTGTTGGTTGATATTTTAATGTCCGGTATCGACTGACTGACCAACTCACTGGGCACCCTGGCGACTGCTACTACTACTACTTATTATATGTGGGAGAGTCTATTTACAATAGAATAGGTATGTTCTAGTATAACAAATGTGCAACTCGTTAATTAATCCGTTCTAACAGTCGTCTTATACGGTTAAAACCGTTGGGATTTTAAAAAAGAATCACTGGCAAATATAAACTATATGCTACGTATCACACACCATTTGAAAACCGCGATAAATGTCAAATAGAAAGTAAAGCATGCTCGATCAATAACTCTAATAATGTGGAAATCTATAAAAAATGACGGAAGCAATCTGAGAAATTCTTGTGTGGTTGCGTGCCCATTGATATGAGCCAATTAAGATTGCGGAAAGAAATCAACAGGTAGATTAGTGACAAAATTTTCGATCAGCAGCAAGACGACACCGGAATTAGAAAGGAATAAATATTTTGTTTTAAATGACAGATATGTTTAGAAAACGTAGTCAGGTGTGTATTTTGAAGAAGACAAGATACTAAAGATAATATTAGCCCTTTACATATAAGGAAATATTTGACCTTCACTAATTACGGTTATTTTTTTAATTCTCTTAAAAAAATTTTTTTAGGATTTTTATTTGAAATAGTGTTGACCTTCGACATCTTCATTATGCCATTATTTTCATTTCAATGCACATGTTCTATTCATTTCTGTTCTTGCTGATTTTGGTTGTCTTCACGTGATGTGGTCTGTTATTTCGTGCACTTCTTTGCTTGTTAATCTGTAACCCCATTTCGCAAAGTTCAAAGAAGTATAATCTTTGCCAAGAGACTCAGTAGTGTTCACTCGCTAAATGCAATTTTAACCATTGATCATAGAAACCGAATCAATGCGCCAAATGTTTATTTCTGAACGGGTTTGCTGCCACACATTACAGGCATATTCCATTCGCCATTCTGACGTGACTATTCAATAACATGTCTAGAGATTCCAGGTTGATTTTTGGACGCAGTTTGTGATGTTGGGCGTAACTAACTCTGGAGCAGCTCATTCTATGATAGAATTCATTTTCTCTTATATAAAAAAAATATAACTGATTAATACACTGAAGTGTTTGATACGTTTAATGTTTATTAATTTCACGTCTTGAATAGATTGGAAAAGAAAAATCGATTCTCCCCAAGGTGAGGGCAAACTAAACGTTTACGATTAAGTGATGTTAAGATTCTTGAATTGTCAACAATAAATAGACTGTAAAATAACGCTGTAAAAATTGGGAAAACATCTACCTGAAAAAAAATGATTAAAAAAAGCAATGATAATTCATATATCTATAGAATTCAACAGAATCCTGCCCTTCGTAGCACTGAGTAAAGACTGTTCTTTGCTAACTCCCCTAATCCCTGTTCTGCCACCCATTTATACAAGCTCATGGGATAGGTTATTCTGATTTCCTCTGTGCATCTTGCATCCACTATATCCAAGGCAAGTCCAATCTTCGAAGATCTCTTTCATCATTAGGTGCGCTAGGAACGTTCGCTGTCTATTTCAGATACTAATTATAAATCGCCATTTTGTTTCCATATAATATAAATCTTCGTTTTTGGTTAAGAGATCAGTCCATGGTACTTTCAGTTGTTGATAGTGCTTCAGATTTATACTTAAAAGTAATTATTATAAAAGTTAATTTCACGTTGAAAATTGCAAAGGAATAAAAAAAAAAATATAATAACAAAAGCAGTGCCCGTTTCTTTATTCTTTTTATATCCGAATTCGTTTAAAATGCTAAAATGCAATAACAAAGCACAAATTGGAATTTAAAACGTTCTTATAATTATTCTTAAGGATTCCTTCTTTATCTTCTCTACGTTTAGCCGTGTGCTTTGCTTTTCTCTGGCAGTTTTTCTTCTCTGTCTTTACTGCCTATAATTTTCTCTTTCCGTATATCAGCTTGTCAACATTTCTCGCTCGCTCTCATTCTATATCTATCTAACAGCTACCTATCTACCCAATAATTAATTTTATAGAGATGAAATTTTGAACAAAGAATTATTAATTAATTAAATAATAATAATAATAATAATAATAATAATAATAATTATTATTATTATTATTATTATTATTATTATCACTACTACTACTACTACTTCTTTGAAATTCTGTTGAGTATAGATTTTATTCAGGGTCCCAACCACAGACTAAGGTCAGAAAAGGATTCATAAGTTTTTCCAGTGATCATTTTCCGTAAAAAAAGTAAAAAAAAAAAAACAAATTAATTTTGTACGCATTTTACATAGATATAGTCGTAATGTGTGAGCTTTACTTGTGCGGACATTTTTTTTCTATTTCTTTAAGGCATGGTCTAACAAGAATCCCTTCAATGAGTCCATCAGAAAAAAATCCTGTCAATCTGAGGTTTCCAAATTTAAAACTTTAAACTTTCCAACTTTATTTTTTTTTAATATTTCCACTTAAAGATCCTTGTATTTTGATAGATTTTTGAAAATCTCCAAAGTTACATTACAGTCTACTGGGGCCGCCATATCAGTAAGAAAGCTTTCTGTTCTGGTGGTCTTTGATCACGATGTTGGAGCGATTAAATGTGATTATTCTCTCTCTGTGTATTGCAAAGTCCCATAAAATTTTTATATATCTTTTCTTTTTTTCTTTTCTAGATGATTCATTCCAGTAAAAGTTGCATATTTTCAAATGCAGATATTGTCCCACTCCAACAAGAATAGTTTTATATTCAGTGGGTGCTAACACTGTGCAACCTGATACAAGATGGTCAAATGTTTCTGGATATTCATAACAGATTAGCACAATTTTTCATTATGTGTGTTTGGTAATTTCTAATTAGCAAGCCTTCATCCTGTGCTGCAAGAATAAGACCTTCGGTTTTAGAATTAAAACTGCACTATTTAACCCCTGATGGATATGGAGTTTGTCTAAATCAGCTTGTTTGGGATATTCATTTGGTATATTGCAGTTGCTGTTAGTTTATTTTTAAGCACTTTTCAGGTGGAGTATATGTATTATGATTTATTTGCATTTCTTCACCCAAATTCCCTTTCGGGTATGATGGCTTTCTTTTTTACAGAATATAGTTTCATATCTATTTCATGTCCTTTGACTCATATCATCATCCTCTCTTCAGTAGTCTACAGGTAACTATAAAGACTGATTTCTGAGGTTTTGTAAAACATTTCTTTGGGAACTAATCCTTTGTTTACTTGTCTGGGCACATACAACATGTGCGTTATGTTGATGCATTAGATAGCAACTAAGAAGCTTTCTCGTTATTTGACATCCTTTTGCTTAATTTCAGCTAATGTCTACTAAAGAATATTGAAACTGCATTAGTCAAACGGGGTCAAGCAAAATGTTTATGGGTGATATTTTGTTTTCTGAATTCACCTCGATATTTAAACCAGACGTAGACGTCTGTAGTATTATTCTCTTATTTCAGCATTATTTGGGTATCCTGTATCCCAACACCTTCGCTAAACCCTAGTTATTTATATATTTCTATAAGTTCCAGTTACCTAAATTTTTGTGTTAAAATCTAGATATATTGAGTGTAGTTCTGTAAGGGAAGGTTGATTTACACATTTAACTAATCTGAAGTCTACTCCGATGACATCATAGAAACATTTAACAGTATTGACGATACTCTTGTCTTTGGCAAAGAGTTTGATATCATCCATTTACAATAGGTAATTAAACACAGTCCGTATTTCTTTTTAACCAGAGCTATTAATATCTTGTTCAGGCGAAAGGGGGGGTTAAAGACATACTGAAAATAAATTGGCGAGTGGGAGTCTCTTTGAAAGATTACATATCGGTTATTAAAACAATTGAATGCAGCAGTACATTTGGTGAGATTTAGGTAAAATGTGGTTTTCCAAATTTCCAGCTGTTTAATGGAGTTTACTATCACCAACGAGATTTATACATTTCCAGAGCCTTACGGATCTAATTATTATTATTATTATTGTTGTTGTTGTTGTTGTTGTTGTTGTTAGTGATTGTATTTTTACACATTAGAGAAATTATAGTAAATATATATTTCATACTAGTATTATATATATATATATATATATATATATATATATATATATATATAATATGAAAAATATATATATATATATATATATATATATATATATTAAGTATGTTATTTGAAAAGTATATATATATGTGTGTGTGTATATAAAATATGTGTGTATATATATATATATGTGTGTGTGTGTGTGTGTGTAAGGGTATATATGTTTATTTATGCTATTGTCGGGTGGTAGGCTATTAATCCTGTGCAACCATTCCAATTTACTTCGAGTGAGGGGGTCATTTACAATCTCTGTGTGTTGAAAAATAAGTTCTATCCAAGGGCGGAATAACTTTGACGACCAGCTACTTGTAGTTTTGTATCAATACAATCCCCAGCAACGGGAAACCATTCGACTCTCAGTCCCAGCTCATCCTTTCGAACAATGAAATTATGAAAGATAACGACGTGGAGGTATTTAAGTCTATTGTCATTAAATCTTCGTACATTAGGGAGGCACACGTATAACAATTTTCACCTGGCCGTCATGATGCGATTGTTAGCTAAAACGGTGTAAAGGAGATGAATCTCTTTGGAATTGATCCTTCACACTGTAAAGGGAAGTCATAAATAGACAGGTGTCAAAGTGGCGCATTAAGCAAAAATAATTCTCAGGAGACTAAAACTATATGGTCTGTAAGAAAATATAAAACAAGAATTGCACAGTTTAAATGTTAATATTTTAGGCATAAGCGAAATGAATTGGGAAAACAATGGATATTTCTTCAGTGACAAATACAGAAACATATATGAAGATGAGAGATAAATGAAAGAGGAGATTAACGGAATAGCTGTCTATATATCTGAGATGAGCTATTATGTACACTATTTACATTATTCGTGCTATTTTCATCATCTTGGTCGCAATATTTATTACAACGTTTCGGCCGTTTTACGCTCCGGCTTTATTCAGGTGGTTGGAATGTCGAACTGAAACCTTTATTTCGCTCACTGGGGCAGACTGTTCTATTTAGAGGTACCATGTTTAATGGATGTCAGTTATTAGTTATCTACTGTTAATTCCGTCAAAGACACATGGCACAGGGGATAAAGGTGTTGTTTATACCCAGTGACAGGACACAACGAGTTCGAATTCAATACCCTGTTAAGACAGTGGAAAACTTTGAAAGGGGAATTAACAGTTGATAACTGACATCCGTTAAACATGGCACGTGGTACTGGAACGGTCTACCCCAATGAGCGAAATAAGGGGTTCAGTTCGACATTCCAAACACCTGAAGAAGGCCGGAGCGTACAACGGCCGAAACGTTGTAATAAATATGGCGACAAAGATGAGGACTCTAGTCAGAATAATGTAAATAGTGTGTATAACTGATCTTATTCTAAGACATGAGGTTCTGGAATTCTGCCAACAAACTGAAAGAATTATTCACGTTAAGCAGAAGGAAAGGCTTTCATCATTTTCATTATAGTTGTATATGCACCGAGAGGAATAAATACAGGCGAAGAAATTAAAAGTTTACTCGCCGCTAGATAACTCTAAGGCTCAATGCAAATCATAAGGAATTACAACCGTCAACGAGGGAACTGAATGCCAAATTTGGCAAATTAGAACTAAGAATTCATTATGAACGCGGAGAAAATGGATCAATCGGTGCACGGCGTACAATAGGTTGTTTTCAACACCTGGTTTCTAGAACACCCTAGACGTATACAGACAGGGATAACCCAGATTGAAAATGAATGTAAAAGTATATGTATACGTAATATGAGTAAGAGATAGCTGAATATCTGTGGTGCATAATAAGAAAAGAATGCATAGAAAATTGATATTCACAAGGCAAATGGAAGGCAAAAATAATAGACGTAACGCATTATAATCTACTTAGAGAGCTGGAGTAAATAGATAGCAGGACAGTGTTTAGGAGTGAAATCAAAAAGAAAATATTTATTTAACACTACAAAGGGCAAGAAATTGTAGCGAAACATGAACGCCAACGTCATCTATGGAGATGCCACAAAAAAGCAGAATATTAACTTCAAGGTTCCGTCTCCTTTAGTGAAAAGCTATTTCTTATATATCTTTTTTTTGTATAACAAACTTCTAGAAATTAGAGACTTTCCTTTGCACTTGCTGTTCTATAATATTTAAATTTTATTTGTTATTATTTGGCTTTTGTTGATATTTGGATTTTGGATGTGTGTGATGTGAGCATAGATGTGTGCACGAAGTGTACTGTGTTTCCACATGATAGAGGCCGACATACGAGAGAATGGCTGATATTAGTATTTAATGTTATTTTTAATTGTTAATACTGTAGATAGATTTATTTAACTGTTTAGCACACTATCAACGCATTATGGGTCATGTAATGCCCACAACCTTTTCTCTTAAAAGCTTGGAAGTAATTAAATCCATGTCATTCTGTTTCCACATTTGATGTTCAGCTTTTTTGCATATATATGTTTGTATAGAAATAAATACTGGAGGCGGTGATATGTGTGATTTGGGTTTTATTTATAATACGAAATAAATTGTAGGAAGTATGTATTAATGAAAGAAAGAAGTCCATGTTGGTTGTTTGGTATTATTTTAAACGGATTTGGGTGATGACACTATAAATTGTTAGTATGTACTTATTGATGTTATTTTTTTTATATAATATTTTTTTTTGCAATTTCATAGCGCTTTGTTCTTGTTTGGGCGAACAATATGCCCATAAATTGGATACAACCAGGATCTAACACACCAGGCCAGGGTTACTTGATAGCAATAGCAATTAAGGGGTTTGTTCCACGTTCCTCAAATGCTTCATCTCCCGATTAATGGTCTCGCACTGATATGTAGTTTATCATCATAACGAGGACTAAATACTGGAAATGAAGTATCTCAGAGAGCATCACAAATCATGAAGAATATTGGTTTTTCATAGAGAGGATTTTGGGTGCGTGGTTTATTGCCAATAACGTGTTTGGTGTTATGAAATTTAATAATGTGTATTGAATGTAAGTTCTTCTTTGGGATCATTAATGATATTGGTGAATTATATTCATAATGGCAGTTTTAACCTTTCTAGTGTAAGCATATATCCGCTTATAATAGGGATAAGTAATGCAGTGTATATATTTTTGTATATCACAGTCATTAATTGTGTTATTTTTGTTTTCTTTTGTAATTTTGGCAATGTTCCTCGTTAAATGAAAAAACAAACATTAGAGAATGTAGTAAATGAAAGTGAGAAGAAAGGTCTAAACATCTACAATGTAATATATATATATATATATATATATATATATATATATATATATATATATATAAAAAAAGAGAGAATATTTTAACAGAGAAAGGAAATTGTCACAAGGACAATGGAATCAATGTATTAGGAAGCCAGAAAATTCCGTTAGAAAAAGAGAAAAGAGTACTCAACTATTATGTAATATGATAGTTAATTATGTACAACCTCCTCACAGATGGACATGATGCCACAGAAATGGTGTTGTTATAATGAGTATGTGAATAGTTATAATTGTGTAATTGTGGTCACTACCTATGGTTTAATTGAAATATCTACAGCCCGTATTGAGGAAATTAGGCTTAGAAAAGTGGACAATCATAAGCGATATTGAAAGCAAGATTGTTAGTGGAATGTAAATAGCATATCAAACATGATTGAGTAAATGATAATAAGATCAAGCATTAAAATATATAGCAAAAAGTACAAATCTTACTGAGAGCAACAAACTACAGGAAATTGTAAAGAGCTGTGATCATTCAGGTGTGAATGGTCACAGCACACACACACATATATATATATATATATATATATATATATATATATATATATATATATATATATATATATATATATATATATATATATATATGGAATTATTCACTTTTATTTGTGAAGACATAGATTAATGCTTACGTAAATTTTCATTTAATGTAGGAAGCATATATCCATACGTCATATGCGAAGGTGTTTTTTCGTTCTTGCTTGATTTGTTTTATCAGTTCCCCTTATGCAAGTCTATAATACCACTAACATTCAAGGGGCTACTTGAAGTGAAAAAGAAGTTAGGAAAATACTTTCGAAGAAACAGGTAACCCAATCCTAAAAAGGGATCAACATATCTATTCTTGGGGATGCGTGTTACATCGGATGATAAGCGATTTCATTATAAACACTCAGTTCGAAAGTAACAGGTAAAACGCTTTCATTCCCCAAAAGCTTTTATTTATTCTTTAAGTTGTTCATTTTTATGAATATCTTTTCCACATATTCAGCAGAAATAAGAGGTTTGGTGATATAAGTAATTTATTTCTGACATGAGTCAAATAGAAATTTAAGAAATTAGGGGCAAGAATCGAAATCATCGACACACTGTGTATAAATTGTAATAATCCTAGTAAGAAAAGATAGAAAGTCATTCGTAGAAATGCTAGCCTAAATCTTGTGAGTAGCAGCGAGTGGCGGCTAAATGTTTTGTAATACTATGTCTATAGTTACTTCGACTGTACCAGTCGAAGTAACTATAACAGTCTTCCAATAACTAAATCACCAAGGATACAGTTACTATGTTTATTACAATGAACTATGTCAAGAAATTATTTATTCGATTATATGTTTACTTTCTAAGTTTAAATTTTCTATATTTACAAACTTCCCCCCAAATGTATTGGAAGGGAAAAAAGCTAATCCCATCGTGTTTGTTCTCCCCAGAATACATTTGGTTTTATTATCAAAAGACTTCAAAATTTCAGATATATTATTTTTTTTTAATTTTAATTTTTATTTTAAATGTGCTAAAAAATTTTGGACATAAAACATTTTGTTTTTCGAGGGAGAAAAATATTGGAATACGGGATTGGAATGTTCGGTAAAGAAGAAACTACTGGTGTACTAATAATCAGACATAGATCAGGTCGGATAAGGAATACACGAGCATTTGTTATCAGAAATATTGTGAGAACTGTGAGGAAAACTCCCCTTAGATGACAGTAACATCCGCAACAATCTTTATAGTGTAGGCATGAGGGTTTTACAATGAAACCTTAGAAGAAGACTTCAACAGAAATATAAAAGCTATAACACAAGGTGCAAACCATTCATCAGCACTAACAATCGAAATGTCAGATTGGAATTTGCTAGGAAATACAGAGATGAGCGACAACATTTCTAGAAGAATTTATGAACATATAGACTAAGATTAATGTCGACCAAAATAATAGAAAGAACAAAGAGTCGAGAAAGAAAGGATTTGCTTATGACACAAATCATATAAATTCATCTGTAATGTATAGTGGAGACAGTCTCTTGCTTGGCACGATTCTGGACAGACTCATATATATTTATTGACTATGTTAGTCATGATGGTAGCATTAGAATCAATTCAGAAGTCTACAGAAATATTTTGCCTAACAATGTACAGATAAATGCATACAAACGTACCGGAAGGAAGGTTATCTTGCATCAGAACGATGACTCAAAACATACTGTCATCACAACAAAGGACTTTCACAGGGGAAAAAAGTGGGTATCTTTAGACAGGGCAGGTCGATGACCGGACCATAACACAAAAGAACACTCATTTCTGAAGGAAGAAACACCTCGAAAAAGAAAAGAACTGAAAGCTGCTGCTTTAAATGTCTGAATAACATCACACATGAAGAGTGCAAAATGTTGGTGATATCAATGGATGACAGGCTTGATACGTGTGATGATTGCATGTATTATGGAAACAAATATTAAATGGTATTTACTTCAAGACTATGTGTTCCGTTTATATTGTTCAACTAAAAATGTGATCTGATGCAAAAAAAAGTATGCCCTAAGCAGTTTAAGAAATCTAAATGCAAGTATTAGGAAATATAAGGTGAATTATTCGATAAATGCTTGTCTCTTATTTGTCTTTTCATCTTAAAGCCAAATGATACAGTGAACAAAAGAAATTATGTCCCCCCCACACACACACACATATATATATATATATATATATATATATATATATATGTTGTGGCGTACAATTATTTTTCTTCCACCGAATGAGTTCGAATCGCTCGTCGCCACTGTTAAAGTCCGGTACCTTGTACCACGGTGATAGTCCAAGGTAGAAGCCAATAAAGAAGTATTCGAATACGGATAAGGAATAACACAGATATATTACAAACAGGAATATATAAAGAGAGGTAGAAAAGTGTTAGTACGAACAATCATGTTTAGTAGTAATTGTCTGAACGCGACCCTGTTTCGGGGTGCCTCTGACTAGACTGACTGACTCGCTCGCTCTGACTGACTGACAGACTTCTGACGGATTTCACTCCAGACTTCAGACTGAACTCGAGATTCAGACGGAACTGTAGACTTCAGACGGAACTGTAGTCTTCAGACGGAACGGTATTTAGTCACCCCCACCACGAGGGCATCATGTGGCACAAGGCCCGTTTAACGTGGAATCTCCGAGCCCGTGGGCTCGGCCAAAAATACGCCCTTTGAACCCGTATAAACGGGTTCAGGGTCGAGCCTAACTCTCCGAAAGAGACACCGCCCTTCGGCGTAGTCTCGTTCGGGTTCCTTCGTGCAGGGAGTTCAACCGATTTGCCGGCCAGCCGGTCGCCCGACATCAGACTGAACTCACTGCTTCCTCTTGAGGCGCAGTATTTATTAAGTAGGGAATATTCCATTATGTTATTATGTGTAAGATCCCATATATATATATATATATATATATATATATATATATATATATATATATATATATATGTGTGTGTTGTGTGTGTGTGTGTGTGTGTGTGTGTGCGTGCGCGTGTGTGTGTATGTATGTGTGTGCGTGTGTCTCTTTGTGTGTATGTCTATATACATATATGTATGGAAGCAGAGGAGAAATCTTTTGTCAGATAAATATTTTCGCCTCTTTATAGCATAGCAAAATCTGGTTGAAATGAGAGAGAGAAGCTCAAGTGTAAGGAGATGTGCTTAAATTGTTTTTAGGAAGTGTTAAGAAATAATACTGTCAGGTCTTTCAATTCCCATCAAAATAACAATATATAAACAAGTATAATAATAAATTTGAACTCAATGATCCCGTTATGTTTGTAAAGCCTGGTGCCCATAATGTCTAATTTTTGAGCAGCGTGAATTAGACATTAAGGACATCGGACTTTACAGAGATGACGGGCTCATGGTAGCAAGGAGCTCCACAAACTTTAAATTAGATAAAATTAGAAAAATAATATATATTTCAGAAATATAAACTTAAAGACTACAGTCTATACTAAACTAAAAAAGGTAAACGTCCTCGACGTAACTCTAGACATAATTAACAACATAGACCTACCTTAGAGAAAACCAAGCACTAATCTCTTGTATGTAAACATTAAGTCAAACCACCCTCCATATATAATTAAGCATATACCCACATCAATACGGAAAAGTATCAGCATGAACACCGCTAATAAGGAAATATTCCAACAACACAGTAATTTTTAAAACACAGCCCTAAAAAATAGCGGATACAAAAATGCTAACATAGATTATAAAAAAAAAATTGTACTAGCTAGAAGAAAAACAGGAAAAGGAAAATCATTTGGTATGACCCTCCGTTCAACAAAATGGTTAGTATTAAACTAGGACATAAGTTCCTAGATTTAATAGAAAAACACTTTCCTACTAATAGCATACTTAGCAAGATCTTTAACAAAAACACCTTAAAATTAAGTTACTGTTGCACTGAAAATCTAGAAAGAATCATAAAAAAACATAATAATAAAATCCTGGAAAAACACGCATGCCAAAACAGTATTAACAAATATCCTAAATTAAAATTAGACAAACATAATGAAAAATATATGAGATTGTAGAAACCCTGAAGACTGTCCTTTGGAAAATAAATGCCGCAAAAACCTGAGGTATACCAATGCACTATCTCATACATTGGGAGTCCTAACACTGATAGGGTATACATTGGTTCAACGAAGAATGAATTTAAAATTAGATGGAGACAACATAAAAGCTCTTTCAATAATATTAAGAAGAGAAATCAGACATCTCTATCCAAATATTTTTGGCATTTAAAAGAAAAGAATATAACACTCAAAGTAAAATGGAAAATAATAAATAGAACATTTACTTGTAAAAACTCCGATGACCTATTATGCCAATATGAAAAACTACACATTATTAAGTTTCTAAATAATTAATTTTTTTTAAACTATTGACATGAGTCAACGGTTTTCTGTCGACATCAACAAATTTTCTCATTAAAAATTATATTTCATAGTCTAATAAAAGTTTTAAAAGCTTAACCCAATCACAAGATAGAAAAAACCTTTACGAAGTCGTCAAAGAAAATTGTATTTCAGTGCAACGCCTTGAAGTACAAAACTGCCCTTTCGAAAAAATAAATAAATAAATAAAAGTTTAAATAAATAAAATAAAACAAAATTCTCTAGACACTTAACGACATATTATGGTGCCAAAAGTAATCTTTCGCGCTGACTGACCAAAAGATGTGCGCACATGAATGCCATCATTCGCTTTGAAATGAATGTTCCCACCCTACTTGAGGTTGACTTCTTTCCGAAGGTGACTGATATGTTAAAAAAAAATATCTCTTAGAACCGTTACCAAAATGATCGCAGCAGCCGTTTCCATAGTAATTTATTTTACGAATGAATATGATTATAGAGATGCGTAAATTTCGAGATTGTTTATTCCTAAATTTTCGTTTGAGGATGAAACAAGGCTTGATTCTTTAACTCAATTTAATTTAAAAAATTATATTGAGGATATCGGCTCTCGTTTTTGAAACCTGAGGACTTTTAGGTAGCGAAAGAATCATATTTGTTAAAACATAATTATAATTTAAGCTCTTCTTCTGTATGGATCAATGTTTTTTACAAAATAAAAAAAAAATACTAAAGATCTCCGGATTATTTAACTATCGTGTTCTTTCCAATTTTTCTACATATCTGCACACACACAGACACACACACACACACACACACACACACACACACACACACACACATATATATATATATATATATATATATATATATATATATATATATATATACAAGTATTGGATTGGAGTATACGGAATAAATTACAATAAAAAATATTATTCTTAAAAGAGAGCTCAATACAGAGTAGTTAAAAATAGTAATTATTCGAAAATTATAACATAAATATGATATAAATTAAAAAAATAGCCATTTGGTTCAACACTTTTGGTTTGTTATCAAGTGGTGTTGAATGTAGAATAAAGCGTAACTCTTTATTCTATAATTCCATACCATCAGTTGATAACGCATCGGATGTGTTGAAACAAAATGGCTATATTTGCAGTGATTTTATAAAATAATCCTGGTCTAATTTTCAAATATACACCCGCGCGCGAACACACACACATATATGTGTGTGTATGAGAGAGAGAGAGAGTGAGAGGTACGTGAGGCCTCCCATTACAGCATTAGGTTTTCACCCATTAGCAAATTTGTTGTTGTCTATACCTTTTAGAAGCAGCTATTTTTCACCTGTCTTTTTATATTTTCATCCATTTATATATATATATATATATATATATATATATATATATATATATATATATATATATATTTGACTAGTTTTAAACATTTAAGTTACTATCAAACGTAAAAATCTGTTTTTATCGGAATTGATAAAATTATAAAAACCCTCTACTTCCTTCACAAATCAGAATTACATCTCTCATCGATTTACTTTCCCTTTTTAATTTTTCTCACTTTTTTCTCTCCTTTTTCCTTTTTCCATACCATTTCCATTGAGTTGACCGATTAAATAGGTCAATGTCTGATTCTTACCTCCTCCTTCCTCAATATTAAAGATTATAAAAAGAAATATATAAATAAATTTTAAAACACTCCTTTCCCTCTCTAAACTCAACCATGTCTTCAAAGTGTAGTCTGAGGATCCAGAGAAAGATAAAATTATCCGGTGAAATAAATCATTATAAGGGAGCCTTAAAATGGTCTTTTCTTCTATAAATTATATATATATATATATATATATATATATATATATATATATATATATATATATATATATATATATGTGTGTGTGTGTGTGTGTGTGTGTGTGTGTGTATTTATATAGTGTGTGCATGAGAGAGAGACGTGTCACCTCCCTTTGATTAATAGGTTTTCACCCATAAGTTAATTTTTAGACTCTAATCATGAACAATTTTTTGAGGAGAGGAAGCATTGTTAAGTTCATGATTGTTTATCTCAAGCCATATGAATGAAACTGGTTTGACGAAACGTGCGAATGCTGTCGATGTTTCCACAATCATGATTTCAGAATCCGTCCTCACCAACGGTTTGATCATGCTGGCCTTGTTCAAACTTGTGATCACATCAGGTTATGTGCTCCCTAGCAGATTTGCTAAGATACGTTCAGCCTAGATACGATATAATTTGGTTAATTAAACCTAATGTAACCAATGCAAGCAGCCCGAGCAGACAAATGCATTCGGTAACGAAAGGCTAAGCATATTAGACTGATAGGCAAATCGATATATATGTTCATGTACGCGACAGTTGGAATGTGGAGGCATAGAAAACCGAAGAGCAATTCGCAGCACCTAGAGGCTTGCATTCAAAGATGCCATTTGCCGACTTGAGAAATGTGGAAAAAGGACACAGGAATGCATGACAGTTAAATTCAGAGTCACATTTAGCTTTCATATACATCACTTACCAATGTGTTCGCAGAGCCAATATTGCGTTATATAGACCCAAAGAAGGTGGGTTCAATACCTGGTTAAGGCAGTGGAGAACTTTCAGAGGGAAAATTAGCAGGAGATAACTGATAACTGACATCCATCAATACATTACATATAAAATTAATATATTACATTAAATTTAATATATTAAAGAAAAAAAAAACATAGTGACGCATTTCGTCCTTAGTCTGTCATTCTTAAGACTATTAATGTTTTTGTCCGTGGAATGAATCTTTTATTGATTTCCCATGTTTCATTATTGCCCTTACTTTGGTGGTTGAACATAATTTGTTATGGGGTCCACCCAATTTTTATACAAGTGGACTCGACCAGTGTGTAACTGGACTGCTGCCTTTAAATACCCAGAGTCAGTCAGAGTAAAGAGATATAGAGATTGTGATTGAGTTGGAGGCAGAGTAATAGTGTGAGGTAACCTATTGTAGAAGTCACAGATTCGACCACGTAGACTCTAAGGAAGTCCTACTTCGAAACTGTATTTATTAGACTGTGTGTGTGTGTATATATATATATATATATATATATATATATTATTGCTACTAACCACATTTTTGGATCTACTAACCGTTTTACCAATTGTATTATTGGTAAATACATTTAATTGTCATATTTCATTCCTGCGTTTGTCATCCTTTGGAAACCGGATTTCATCTCGGAATCCACAACAAATTGGCGACGAAGATTCGAACCAACCCGGAAAAGAAAAGATCAACAAAAGAAAAATCATCCCTCGTCGTCCAACAAGCAAATTGTCACACAAACGGGAAGAAAAAAACAACAAATTAGCGTCGAGCGATTCGACCTCACACGAGAAGAAGAAAAAGGAAAATCCTCCCCTAGACCACAACAAATTAGCTACAAATTGTTACGAGGAGGAAAAATACGTAAAATTCAGTTATCATGGAAGATTTTTAAAATATTTTGGTAGAACTGAGAAAACGCCAAAATGATCAACAATTACAATTACAACAACGAATGGAAGAAAAATGGCAAAAGCAATTATTTCAAACGCAAAAGGAAAATCAAGAAAGATAAATAGAGCTCCAGGAACTAATATTGAAAGTAGCGGGTAACAAGAAATTAGATATTGAAAAAGAAGCAACGATTTTGCAAGACACAGTGTGGAATACCATAGAGATTTTCAAATATTCTCTAGATGAGTACAAAAATTTTGGAGACGAATTTAGAAGACATCGACTGTCAAAATTGGACAAGAAGCAAAAATGCCACGTCTATTGGTTAGAAAATTAGAAACTGAAGAATATACAAAGTTCGTGCATTATATCTTGTCAAAAAAGACGAACGAATTAACATTTGACGAAGCAGTGACATGTCTTAAAGAACTGTTCAGTCCCAAAACATCACTCTTCCACAGGAGATGGAAATGCCTTAACCTGGTAAAGGGCGATAATGAGGATTATTCCACGTTTGTCGCAATCGTAAATAAACATTGTGACGAATTCAAACTAGCGGAAATAACCCCGAACAATTTCAAATGTCTCATCTTTGATCAAGGGTTAGTTTCTACAAATGATAGCGAAATGAACAGAAGAATGCTTGCAAAATTACAAAATGAACCGGTTCTAACATTACAGCAATTATCGGAAGATTGCCAGAGATGTCTAAGTATAAAGAAATACGCAAAGGATATTGAGGAATCAGCTGTTTCTCATATACGTAAGTTAAACAAAAGTCTACGTTCTTCACCCTCCACGGAAAGAAAAATAAGATTTTACGACAATGAAAAAAGATTCCTACCCTCACTGGGAAGAAAAAGAAAAATTTATAACGAGAGGAATAGTACAACATACAGGACAAATTATGACGAATATCGAAGCAAATATACCCCCCATCCACATGTTATCGATGTAGAGGACTACATTGGAACAAGGATTGCCGTTTTAGATATAAAAACTGTCTTGAATGTGGAAAAAAGGGCCACAAATCATCCCAATGTAGAAATAGAAAAGATACTAATAGAATAAGAGCTACAAGGATGCCTAATGAAGACAACATCAACGTAAGGAAATATGTGGAACTGGAAATTGTAAATAAAAAGATTAAATAACAACTGGATTTGGGTTCCGACCTCACGATAATCAACTTACAGACATGGAGAAAACTCAACAGACCTACCATGTTACACACACAAAAAATTGGCAAGTCGGATACAGGCAAACGAATAAAATTTGAGGGAGAAATAATCGTGAATGTTAAATTTCACGGCAAAAAAAAAAAAAAAAACTTAAGATATACGTCATGAATGATACTGAAAATCTAGTAGGTATCGACTGGATGCAGAAGTTCAACGTTTGGGACCTACCTATCAACTCTTTTTGCAAAAAGTTAGAGGTTGAAACATCACATACTATAAAATTGAAGGAAGAATTATATAATCATTTAAACCTGGAGAACGCGTTTATTTTAGGATGTTTAGAAACAATATAACTTACTGGTAGCCTAGCACAGTAATCAATATATTAGGAAATCTAATGTACCCAATAAAAGGCAAGAAGTTTTCACATAGAAGACATATCGACCAATTACAAAAAAGACGGGTTGAGGAGCCAAGCTCGTCAACCGCAAAAAACGACGATTCTATGGATACAATCTTCGAAGCGTTTGAGATCCAAAGACCGCAGGAAGACACAGAAGTGAGGAGATCAAACAGGAAGAGGAAATTTGTCGAACCCTTGACTATCAACCATAAGAGACAAAAGTACTAACTCCCCCCAAAAAAGGGATCTAAGGAGGTGGGTGTTATGGGGTCCACTCCTTTTTCATACGAGTAAACTCGACCAGTGTGTACCTGGACTGCTGCCGTTAAATACCCAGAGTCAGTCAGAGTAAAGAGAGATAGAGATTGTGATTGAGTTGGAGGTAGAGTAATAGTGTGAGGTAACCGCTTGTAGAAGTCACAGCTGCGAGCAAGTAGACTCTAAGGAATTCCTGCTTCGAGACTGGATTTACCAGACTGTGTGTACATATATTATTATTGCTACTAACCGCATTTCTGGATCTACTAACCGTATTACCAATTGTATTATTGCTTAAATACATTTATTTGCTATATTTCATTCCTGCGTTTGTTATTCAATGGAGACCGGATTTCATCTCGGAATTCACAACATAATGATATAGATGAACATTTAGGATGTCCATTTCAGATTTAGGACAAAAAGTGCGATACCTAAACCAATTACAATGTTGAAAGGTAAGCAAAGTATTATGAAAAAGAGAAAAAAATACTGAAATGATATGCAATATGTCATCCTTTAGGGCAGTGAATAGTGGACAACCCTCCCAGAAGAAGAAGAGAACAGAATATTGTCCTAGCAAATTATGCTGAGATTAGCCTGGACTGAACATGGAAACAGATAGCACCCTTAGAATCAGAAACAGCACACATAAACTTACAATCAAATAAAGACATTGAAATCGGGCACATAATGAGCGAAATTTGACCCAGGACATATTGAAAAGAAGAGTGAAAGAGGGAACCTACCTAAAGAGTTGGTGTAAATGCATGAGAGAACAGGGATTCGGGGGACATAACAAAAAGACAATGTTTACTAAATGTTACAGATGATGAAAAATTTTGGAAAACCCTGATCACCAAAAGTTCTACAATGTAACACATTGAATAAGTATCGACCTACTCAATTCCAATTTTATAAAATCGAATGGATTCAAATCTTAAGACTGGAGGCAATAGCATTCATGGGTTGAAATTACAGTATATATCTGGCATTATCTATTGAGAGTCTTTAGTTGGCTATATGGCAGGCACAATATGGTGCATAGACAAATTACAGGGAGTTATTAATACTGATTATGATCTTGTCCACTGTATCAAATAACAAAGTAGAGACAGTTTAACTAACAGTGGCTCACAGTATAAAGAACCCGATTCGTATAACACGGCACTTGTATGTTGTTTGTAAATGTTTTGTGTAGGAGTAAAAGAAATGTTACACTGGTTGTGGTTGTGACTAGATATATTTAAATATTTCATGAATTCGTCAATGCTTATTCCTATCGCGCATACGTTTTAAAACGCTATGTCAAATCGCAGTGGACAGGATATTTTTCGATTTTTATGTATAATTTTAAACTTCACTTTTTGAAATGGAATTTTAATATAATAGATTTCAAAAAAGGTTTCTAGCTGTCACATGTCAGCATATATGAACGAGGAATATGTGCCGTACTGCACGACTTAGGCCTTCCATTGTATACTCCTTCAGATTTCGCAGGGACGCAATCGGTTACTTTTATTAAAATCAAATTAGAATATATTTAGATGTGTACTAAGTTTAGCGGTTAACGGCACGGAGTTTGATTGGAGAATCGAGTTCAAATTACAACTGATCCCATTCTGTACGCACAAATATTCTTGTAGAGTTAGAAAAGAATGTCTTCCCCTACCGGGTAGACTCGACTCTCTACCTTTCGTTTTCGTCCGTTCAAAAAAAAAAACAAAAAAAACTCCGTATAATTCTCACAAGTACGGAACGCTGAGCAGGGAAATTCATCCTGGTGAAGAAGTTGTCTTGTGCTCTAAATGGAATGGAAAAAGGTTAACGTAGATCAAGCAAAGTACAATGAGGCGAGTCAAGAGGGTTTTTCTCTGTTACATAACTTATTTTTGTTTTAAATTGACGATATCATTCTATTAGGTACATTGTTAATTAAACTTAAATGAAATTGATTAATTATATTACAATAGTAACATGTCAAAACTTTCGTTGCATTTAGTATATCGTGTGATACATTACAAACATGTAGAGAACATGAAGAATAAAGCTGTGTAACCAGTTGACAAGTTAAAACCAAGTGAAGTAAATGCATAAAACATACTGGTTACGAAAAATAATAACATCTTCCGATTAACTGGCTTATGCAAGTAGCAACCTGTAATGAACAGGTCTGGAGACTTTTTTATATTTGATGAAAATGACCCCATAAAAACGGAAATCTCTAGGTTTGGCAGATACAGTAACTGCCGTGGTGGAAATTGACCTTTTACTCTGAACCGTTGCAAATCGACCTTTTCTTAGAAAAATTAGAATATCATCTATCCACAGTCTGCGTAGCCAAAACATTGAGGACAAAACCAAACTACGTTTATCAACCTATCTGATCACCCCAATTGATATTCGCGTAATGACATTTAAGCACGACCAATAAATTATACTTGAATGTCACTAATTCGTAACCTCTCATATCTAATCCTAATAGAATGATTAACGAGAGATAAACTAGAAAGTCGACTAAACAAAAGATATTGACGTCTCGTTTGATTACTGGTTTTTAATATGTTCAGCTTCACCATAGATTACCAAAAAATGATCACTTCATCATTATTATTGACGTACCGAATACTCTCGTCATGAATCTTGGATTTCAGCTGTACAAAAAAAACGGTGAACGAACATTTCGACAAAATTCCAAATGTTGGAAAACATTTGGATTTGCGTCAGATCAGTAGCACAGCAAAACCTATGAGAGGAATGCGACCATTTTACAGCTCACTCCTTCTCAAACGTTGAATCAAATATTTTTAAAAAGTTGTCTCACAAGAGGCACAAGCGGTGTAACGTAAAATTTTGATTACACTCAAAAAATTCCAATCAATATACGTACAACCACAAAACAAATGAAAATGTCAACTATACGCGCAGACACAAAAACGCGCAAACATTCGCAAATATATACGCATTATCAACCGAATCCCGCACAGACAGACTAGAATAATTAGACTCATATTCACTTGAATTATACACACAAACGCTGCTTCAGAGTATACATACTCGTGAAGTCGATTTAACCAATGAAAAATAAACACAAGACTAAAAATAACAGACAATATTTACATTATTCGGACTATTGTACTCATCTTTGTCGCCATATTTATTACAAAGTTTCGGCCGTCTTCCGCTCCGTGCTTCTTCAGAAAGTTGGAAGATCGAATTGAACCCTTTATTTCGCTCACTGGGTTAGATTGTTCTAGATCCACGTGCCATGTTTAATAGATGTCGGTTATCAGTTATCTCTTGTTAATTCCGCTCTACAACTTCTCCACAGCCTAAACCGGGTATGAACTCACGCTCCTTGGGTCTTGTCACTGGATCTAACCAACGGCTTTATTGACTGCGCCATGTGTCCTTGGGAACTTTCAGAGGGAAATTAACAGGAGATAACTGATATCCATTAAATATGGCACCTGGAAATAGAACAATATACCCCAGTGTTCCATCCACTTGAAGAAGGCCGGAGTGTACAATGGCCGAAACATTGTGATAAATATGGCGACAAAGATGACGACAATAGCCCAAATAATGCAAATAGCGTACATAATACCTGATCTCAGAAATATAGACGAAAATAACGGAGATCACTTTACACCTCTATTCTTGAGGAAGCTTCTTTAAAAACTTGAAATTTTAAATTTATAAGCTTTTCCTATTTTCCCCTTATCTTTTCACATATACACACATTATATATATATATATATATATATATATATATATATATATATATATATATATATATATATATAATGTGTATATATATGATAGGTTGTTTTACCAAATTCAATAGGCGCGCTGTGGAGGCGCTGATTATTTAATTATTTAAATGGAAAATTATCTCGAGTTACGCGAAAAAATGTTTATGCGTGGTAGAAACGTTTAAGAAAGCTTCTTAATTTGATATCAACTTTGATTGTGCCTTCCACTTGCCGAGAGATTTTGTGTGTGCTTAAAAGCATACTCTTCTACGATTTGAGGTGTGATTGAACAATCGGTTATTAATATGGAGAACGAGAAATCACTAGGCGAGAATGCAGGGCAATATATTGTTCAGAATATTTTAAATTGCGGGTGCTTATATTACTAAGATGATATAATGAAAATCTCTCAACTACATTAGTAATGATTGTATTTAAATTCTGATTTTTGATAATTCGTTTAAATTTTGAAATGGGGTGAGCTTAAAAGGGTTAGCACACCGCTCATACTTTTAGCAGCCATGCTAATCTGAGGCAAATGCAATAGTTTTCTAATATGGAAAATTCTGGAGGAATGTTTTGAAACTGTTCAGTGTGTTTTAGTATAGCTAAGTTCCAACATTCATGACATGAGTGTATACAGTACGTCAATGAAAATGATGAATTGGTCTTTTATTTAGTAGTCTATGAGGAAGTTGATAATCTTAAAGAAGTAGTCATCAAACGACACGCCATCCTTTTTCGTTTAGTTGACTTTCTATTTTATCTCTCGTTAATCATTCTATCAGGATTAGTTATTTAGAGCATGCGAATTAGTGACATTCACGTATAATTTATTGATCGTGCTTGAATTACATTCCACGAAGCCACTTGCGCTCACCAGGCAGATTGGTAAACGTAGTTTAATTTCGTATCATGACTGCAGATGGTCTTTTGCGAGTAGGCCTATGTCCAGCGTGCTTGGTGTGAAGGAACAAATTCTCTCCTGACAGCATCCAAAGTTCTGCCAATCTTGGAGATGTCTAATATTATCGTGTCAATTCCATCTAGATTGGAAATATGAAAATACACCAGGCCTGTGTATTAGAAGCTGTTACTCCTATAAACCAGTTAGTTAGATGAAGTTCAATTTTTTTTTTCAATTCTTTTCAGTTTTATATAATTTTCGTGTACTGGTCTTAGCTGCTCAAACGGGTATGTCGTCCAGTAAATATATAAAACTATCCCATCAGCAAAGATACGAGGATTGTGAAAAGAAGTGTTATAACACAAATTACACAGTGTTATTCATTATCTACTTTAAAAATTTGTAATTTATATATAACGAAGTCGTGTGAAGTGTTAATATTTTAAGTTGATTAATCAATTTTAATTTAATCAATACCAGATATAATTCAATGACATTGTCTATTTAAAAATAAATGGTGTCATTAAATACAGAATACTCTTGGGAAATTTGACTCACACAGACTTTTAATTGATCTAGATTAAACTTTTAAAATACTGTGTGAAACACAAGACAACTGACTCAATAAGTTAAATTTACCCGATTGGCCTTCCATAAGTTGGCGAATTTTGCGGAGTAGAATTTTGAATTCATTATATTTTTTTTACAAATAGAGTGGACGGAAACGAAAGTTATGAAGTCCAGTCTGCTATTTATTTCTTTGGGTTAATGCTAACGCAACGGCTTCAGTTGGAATTTGAGTTTAACTTGCCAGTCATATTTTACATGTCGTTACTCGCTAAGCGTCAAGTATAGACGTTTATCTTGGAAATAGATTTCGACAAAATTCCTTGATTGAGATGCTGCGATATTTATTCGACTGTATCATGAATGTTCTATTTCCTGATGTTCGTCATATTTGCCTCTTACATTTATGCCAATGTGTAAGAGATGGACATTTTTCGAAATTTATTTATATTATCATTACTTTTCAGAATGTGATGTTAATAACTTAAAATGGATAAAAACTATTACTTAACATTAAATGTTTGATTTCTTATGCGCGAAAAAACTAAGCGATGTCAAAGGAATATGTAACAGACGAATACGTAAATTTCTAGCTTCACTGAACATTAATGTTGCCTGCAAATAATAATCATTACTCTCTAAGATCTAACGAAGCGTTGACTGAGGATGCTATCATTTCTTATTCGCTTGTAAGCTGAAAATAAATTTTGAAAATTTAAAATTTAAAGCAACGCCTAAACTACAATAAGACACATTTGAGAACAACTCAACTATCAAAGAAACCTATCCAGTTATAAAGAAAATAAATAGATATTGAAAGATGTTCGTAACTCAAAAAGAACGAAATTAAGAGAAGTTCTAGTGACAACAGAAAATAGATCATGACAAGGGAAGAGAAAAAAGAAAAAAAAGAGTGAATAAAAAGTTAAATTCCTGAATGAGAGACAGAATATGATTCTCCTACAACAATAAATACAAAAGAAAGCAGAAAATGCACATATCAAGTAAGGATAGACGATAAAAGAAATAGTTGAACAGAAAAAAGTAGTCTTTGGCACAGTGGATAAAATCGAAATAGGGAATGATCTGCGGGAAAAAATAGTTAAGAATTCAACGAATACATAACAGAAATCTTCCATTACGAAGGAAAAAAATATTTAATATATATATATATATATATATATATATATATATATATATATATATATATATATATATATATAATTTTTCACTTCAAGAAAGGGTATGAGGTTACTAAGACGCAGGTGGTTACTTAGTATCACTGTATAGGAGAAAATGTAAACATTATTAAAGAAATCGAATATCTATGTAAAGAATTCAACGAATACATTACAGAGATCCTCCATTACTTAAAAAGAAATTTCATATATTATATATATATATATATATATATATATATATATATATATATATATATATATATATATATATATTGCATTGATGCAAGCATTGATGCAAGCATTGATGCAAGCATTGATTTAATATATATATATATATATATATATATATATATATATATATATATATATATATATATATATATATATGAAAACATATACATCTGTTTTCCAATAGCATGGTCCGCTTTTAAATGTCAATAAAGTTTAACCGTCCAATGATTTCATCTTTTCCTTTTCACATTTGGCGGACAATTTGGGTGATATTATTTTTCCAACATAATTGGCATGAGTTTAATAACATGATCGAATAGACAAATTAATCATTCCCACTAATAGCACTGATTTATTAACTGATTAGTTTGATCCGTTTTAATGAAACATCATTTATATTTACATGCATATACATATATATCTGTGTGTGTGTATTCACATCAATGCAACTATATATATATATATATATATATATATATATATATATATATATATATATATATATATATATATCTTTGAATACAGCAGACAACGTGATTTGATTTATTTCTTTATAGAATTTATCATGTCATATAATGTCTTTTTTTTTCGGATGATAGAAATTGTCCAATTCTTCTTTTTCTCACACTACACTTTATGTCACACTACACCTTCCTGAACTTAGCTCAATTAGGTTCCATTTAAATACTCAGGGAGACCTACCGGACGCTATTCATGATATACTTGTTAATAACACAAATATAATAGCATATTCTACACGTTAAAAATAATCGAAGCCTTATTGACAAAAAAAAAACACAATCACGAATATCAACTATGACAATGGCACATAATATTGACCATGTATTCTAAATGAAAACATTATATGACTACATGCATGCATCTATCTATTTCTTGTTAACAATTAATAATTTTAACCTTGAAAATGGCTAAATGTATAGCGCTCGTCTAAACAAAAGGACCGTTTTCATCAAATTTAACACCCGAAAAGAAAATAATTATTAGAACACATGAGAAATTGTATAAAATCTAAATCAAAAACATCTTGTCTGTCGTAATGAATGAAATGTGTATGAAGAATTGCTGCTGAAATACATTCATACACACACACACACACACACACACACACACACACACACATATATATATATATATATATATATATATATATATATATATATATATATATATATATATGTGTGTGTGTGTGTGTGTGTGTGTGTGTGTGTGTGTGTGTGTGTGTGTGTGTGAGTTACCTGTACAATCTAGCATTAAAAACAGATGTAAGATCAGGAAATGGCGATAAGAAGAAAAAGAAATCAGTGGAGAATATAATACATATGCTGGTAGACTTAGACGATTTCGTGATTTTTTGGAATTCACCGAAATGATTAAATAAATATATAGGACATAAAATAAAAGAAAAACTCAACAGATCTATCATCATAACCCACTTATGAAAACTTTCACATAAAATGTTGGCAGCCCATTCAATATAAATATTCTGTTGTACATATTTGGAAGAGATATTAAAGTGATTGTGATTTTCTAAGCTTCTTTAGAAGAGGAACAAAGACGAAAATATGAGGCAATCACTAAGAAATCGTACTGACTTTTTCGTTGTATTTGTTTTAGCAAGAGAAGCTTCCTGAAAATTTTATTTCGCTTTCAGATTCGCTGTGGGTATTTGGCTTGAAGTCGTTTAGTCGGCTGGGGCTGTAGAAAAAGCTGACTGTACCTGTGCTGACCGGTAAGACCCTACCAATGCATCCGCTTGTTTGTCGTGGGTGGAAATCCAGAATCCCTGATGTTTAAAATCTGCAGGCCAATCATCCTATTCTCGGGGTATATAAACAGTCATGTGATAGGCAACACTCCTCTTTGGTCCTCGTCCTGAGTTTGAATTACATCCGCCAGCAACGTCGCTGACTGAGATTTAAGGGAGGAGAGAGGAACCGCATCTTAATTGTTCCCAGGTATACCCTGACCCGTGGAGGTAGGACGTGTTAGGGACCCAGATATGGCCAAATTGTTATCCCCCCACAATGTCGGGTGGAAACACTGTGAAAGTACAAAAATAGCTTTTTATAATAAAGATAACAGCAATATAATTTTGAAAAGACAAAAATATTGCCAGCAGTACACTTTCGAAGAGAAAAATATTACCGGCAATATATTTTTGAAAAAAAAAATGCCAGCAATACATTTGGCTACTGACAGAAATTCTCCTTACAATTATACAAGAAACACTGATTTACAAAAAGCTTTATTCCAACGAACGCATATTCTATTCATATAAATCTGTCCTAAAAAATTGTCGCCATTAAATAACCCGTTCAGCAAGATATGTCAAACAACAAAATAAACCGAACTAATCTATTACAGGAAATTAAAAGGCTCGCTCTGCACGTAGATGCAGACGCCGAACACAACCACACAGAGATACTTGAAACTGTTCAAGCGCACAGAAAGTTATACAAAGATCCCACGATTTTCACCACGTTAATGTTCACCGAATTCAAGTTGCCGTCTACCTACAGAGTGTCGGGATCGATAGATCTGCCTTTTCCAGGTGCTAGACAATGTGATCAGGTATTGGATCGAACGCTTGGCTGTACATGTTACAACACGTTCTGAAGTGGCTAGATGTGTAGTAAGATAAAATAATTATATTGGATGGTATAAAATGATAAATGAATGTTATTCACAGAAAGAAACACATGTGTGAAAATGAAGAATCGAAGAAAGAAATGACTTTTCATAGCGTTACATTAGCAAATGTAACGAACCATGAGAAAATTATATATATGGAAAAGTATTGTAAATGTTTGGAAGTTCTTTGATTTTTTCTATTTATGCATAATGATGTACACATGACTGTCAAAGAAATAAAATGCAAATAATTCCAATATATTTAGATACATTAATGAAGAAAATAGGTTTACAATTGAATTATATCTAGAGAAAATTCGTATTCTTGTTTGATTTGAGAAATTCTTCTAGGAATATTTGAAATGTTGCAATTGAATCAACGAGCGAATAGAACGTTCAGTGTGTGTTACGCACATGGGTAAGCTTCCAGAACTGGCATGCCTGTAAAATAAGTTTAATGATCATTTACAGCATGGATGCTGTTAATTGGAGGGGTTTTTTTCAGCAGGATATTCACCATTGGAACGCCTTTCAAAATAAGTTACATTTCTTATGGAATAGTTTATTGAAAATAAGAAGATCCTATTCATCTGTTGGAAAGAATGATACTGTTCAGGTGTGAATAATTATTATGAAAATATTCCCGTTGAATTAATATGAATAGTAGGGATAATTTCTTTATATATTTTGTTTAGTTTCAGTTCTTTAAATCCTAAACGGTTGTCTTTTTAGTCTGTATTTCCTTTCACATATGTCTAAAATATCTTTAATTTCAACCAGAATAAGAAAATACTGTCTTTAAATCATTCAGAATGTATATTTTGTACTGCATGCGCGACTGATTATTCTACTTCCACACATTCATCACAGGGATCTAATGACATGAATTTTAAAAGTGATAGAAAGTGGAGTATTTCTAAAAAAAAAAAACACTCTTTTATGAAGTGGTTTTGAATTTTGAACTCATACTGATTATTTTAATTTTTCTCTTATTTCTAAATAAAGCGATCACATAAAAAGATTATATATATATATATATATCTTACTTATTATAAAACGCAGGTTGTGTGTGTGTGTGTGTGTGTGTGTGTGCGTGTGTGTGTGTGTGTGTGTGTCTGTAACGTTTATATGTTGGATCGAATTTCCTACATTTTTTAGCCGATTTCAACAAAACTTCACAGGACTACATAAAATTACCTTGTGGTGGTTCTAACGGTACCGAAAATGTGAAAAATACAGTTGTTTTTTAATAAAATTAATTTGAAAACACGATTAAGACACATCGTGAGAATGAAAGGGGGAGAACTCACCCACGAAAATTTAAACAAAAGAGCATAGCATGATGAAAAAGACGCCGAACTTGATGAAAACAAAATTTTATCGTCTAATGTTCATATTATTATAAAGAGGAAAGATCAAAGTATTTGAGGGGTATTTTTTTTACATTTTTTAATCGTTCCTAGCACGTCTGAAATTTTCGTTAAAAATATTGTTTTTTTTTGGTCAAAAAAAGGGCAGATACTCATTTTCAATCATTTTTTTCGATTTGATAAAAAAGATTAAAATCTTACTTTGATATTCTTTTAAAAGTCAATTATCATTTTTTCAAAACTGATTTTAATAAAAACAGATATTATACTGTTTATTTAAAATATTTTGAACCAAGATTAACTTAGCTTCTGTGCCGAAAAAATGTAATTTGAAAATAAAACAAAGCAGGTCATAACCTTTCGCGTCGCTTGACGATTGACGAAAGGCACACTCATGACGTTTAGATAACTTACGGGAGGAGAATTCTTTCTACGGATGGAAGGAAGTGAAATTATTTAAGTGAACAAATTATTTACCTTGTTACTTTTAAGGAAAACTTTTAGCGCTCTAATGTTTTTTTATTTTATTTTTTTTGTACTTAGCTTTCATTTTTAGGTTTACGATGCTTTATGGAAAATATAAAGAAATTTAAAAATAAGACTGTTAATAGTGAGATTAAATTTCATAAGAAAAAGGTATCTAATTAATTTAGGTACCTTTCTTATGAAATCTTATCAGAAGTGTACATAAAATACTATAATTTTATGTACATTTATTACATTTTACTGTGTTATTTGTATTTCCATTCATATTATTATTAATTTTGATATTTCATTTATGCAAAAATGTCATAACTGAGATTAATATAAAAATAAGATCATATAAATTAAAGTTTAGCAGTAGTTAAATTTCATAAGATGATACTGTTACTTGTAGGTACCCTTCTCAGTTGAAATTGAAAACTCAAATTAACTTCTCCATAAGTGTTTCGCAAAAGTAAAGGGCTTAACAGCGGAGAACAATGCTGAACTCAAATAATGCAACTAAATTGTATTCTGGTTGGTCTTCCGTACTTGATAATTACTGTCCGACTATAAACACAAAAATTACATTTCTTAATTACCATGGCTAATCTGATTGGTCCAAATTATACAATTTTCAAAGCGCTAGACAATGACAATCTCACACGGACATTTTTGAAAGGTTGATGCTGCTTTTAACTAATGTTAAAATATTTTTTAAATTCAATTTAAACATTTTTTAAAATATTTTTAAAATTAAAGAAATAAGAAATAATTGTATTAAAAATTCAATTTTCATTGAAAAAATGTTTTGCTTTCAGAAAATATTGTCCGTATTCATAAAAACAAATTAAAACAAATAAAAGCATTTGAAACTAAATAATATATTTGTCTTATTGAGTTTTGTATGTTACAATTCACAGCTTATTTTCAGGTACGTTGGCCAAAACAAAAAAAAACATGATTTGCATTCTTCAAAGCCTTGTGCTTTTAATTATTGTAATCACTAAAACCGATGGTCTCGAATTTCTAGAGTTTTTCATAAAATTAGTTATGGGGGTGTTAATAAATATAAAAAAAATATTTCTGCCATGACTTTAATAAAAAAAAAATATAGTTATAATAATTTCGATCATCTGTGAATAGTTTTTGAAAGTTTCATCAACATCTGACAATTATTTTTATTTTTGCAAGATTTTCCAAATTAATATGTGTAAATACAAAAATATGCGCTAAAAATTATCTATGTTATTTACTACCCCTTGTTGCGACAAAGAGAAACGAGGTTTTTTAAATCAAAATTTAGAATATTCTAAAAAGATGGAAAAATTTTTAAAAATAATTAAAAAAAAAATTTAGTCTACCCTCTACATAAAAAAATAAGCATTTTGACGATAAAATTTTGTTTTCATAAACTTTGGCGTCTTTTTCATCAGACTATGCTCTATGTTTTAGCGATTCCGTGGAGTGACTTAGGTTAAAAAACCCAGGTTGTTTATGTGTGTGTGTGTGTGTGTGTGTGTGTGTGTGTGTGTGTGTGTGTGTGTGTGTGTGCGTGTGTTCCTTTATATATGGGATCGGATTTCTTACATTTTTCAGCCAATAAACAAACATCCACTTTTTTTTTTTTTTCAGGTAGTATTTCTTATTGTCTTGCACACTTTTTTTCTTTATTTACATTCAGAATGCTTTAAAATTCCATTTACAAGACAATTGTTTATAATAAAATTCTATTCACCAATCGATAGACTCAAAACGATTGAAAACAATGTTTTTGTTTGAATTTGGGTTTGACTAATTCGTAAAAAAAAACAAAAAAAAAACTAATTAAGACATGCGTGTCCATCAACCTTAAACAATAATCTTTGTCAATTTTATTTTTCAGTCTTTATGATGGTCGATACTTGATCTATCTCTTACTGTTACATCCCCGGGCAACGCCGGGCTCTACTGCTAGTATATATATAAAGAGGCAGAGACAGAGAGAGGGTAATATATATGCGATATATTTATATGTTATATCTATCTATGTCTCTCTCTCTCTCTCTCTATATATATATATATATATATATATATATATATATACCTACACACACACACACACACACACACACACATATATATATATATATATATATATATATATATATATATATATATATATATATATAATAGAATAGATAGAGAATAGAATAGAATAAATAGAATAGAATAGATACAACATACAGAATAGAATAGATAGGTAATATAATACATTGATATGACTCAATACTGCATTGTGCTCTACTGACTCGGTCGTAAAAATATGATTTGTTTCAATAATCAACCATGAGCGTTTGACAAAAATGCTTACTGCATGTAAAAGATTTATTAAATTCAGAAAACTTGCATGCCTATATATATAAATCCGGTTGAAATCTCTAGGGAAAGTGGGTTTAAAAAACAGCGCCTTCTACTGCTATTAAGCATTACACTTCAAGCAGATTGAATTGAGTTTTCCCCTTGGGTATTTCAAATAGAGATAAACGTTAAAATTCCCTTCCTTTCTGCCGTCCGATTATGGCCTAGAAATTAGATACCTGACTGATGTCAAATCAGTCGGGTTTCGATGATAGCTTGAAGCAGTCAAACGTCTTAGAGTACGACTCAAAGTTTCTTATTTTTGACAATCAACAGGTACTATGGTTATTTCCTCACTGTATGTAGTTGATCGTATCTCTTTATTTAGACAATTTCTCTCTCTCTCTCTCTATATATATATATATATATATATATATATATATATATATGGAGAGAGAGAATTAGAGGGAGACGGAAAAGAGACTTTTGAGCGAGAGAGAGCGCCCGATGTCTCAAAATACGGATAGAGAACAATATCTAATATATGAATTAATTTCTTTTCAACCAAGCAAATGCCAAGCATTGAATCTGTTTTCCTCTCTCTCTTAGAAAATCGACAGTAACGTTTACATTTTCTTGAGAATATGTCATGTTTTTTTTTTTACATTAGAAACACACACACATAATAACAGATCGAGATAAAGAAAGAGATTCAGTGTAATTTTAAGCGTATATTTGTATTTAAATAGAGAAGGCCTGGAACAGATCCTACTGAATAACCTAGTAATTTGAATGACCGTGGATGGAGTATTAATGAGCTATCGACTCTCAGCAATTGCATATTTTGTATCCCCAGCACGCGCGTGTCATTATTAACTCGATTTCCTTCGCCCAGATTTTTACATTTCTTTTTCCGTTTCATTTTCATTTTATTTTCTCTCTTCGATTGAAGTGTCAGCCATTTATTTTCGAGAAAAATTGTCCTGTTTTTACTCTCTTCATTCTAAACATATAATCCTTTAAAGAAAACCTCTAAAATTTGCTTTGTGGATTTCATATAGTTTCTCATATCAACCTTTGTTTTTCCTCTCTGTCTTCTACTATTCGTTCTCACCTTCTTTATAATTTACCTCGCTACTTTAAATATATCACGTGTCCCACTAACTTTTTTTTTTTTAATATTAAGCTATTTATATACTTTTAGAAGAGTTTCTTAGAAATGCGATATAAGTAATGTTAATCTTATTACAAATGTGAGAATTTCATCTTTAGATGCCACGGAAAGGCAGATGAAAATATACTCCAATAACGTTAACTTTACGAAAGTGTTGTATCAAAAGAACTGTCTGTATGTTGTAATTTAATCCCAAAAAATAAATGATTGCAATATATGTTAGCACCTAAAATCTATACAATATTGCCAGTGAGCATTTTCGTAGGAATAAATATATATTCCGGATAGAAAACTACAAAGATATGAGGAATCTGAGATCATAGTTCGAATTCCAGTCAAATCAATTACATTCACTTACGTGCTAATACCCTTGGGAATTATATGAATCCTCTTCCCCACCCCAGCTATGAACAAGAAGCAGGACAGACGGGATTCTATAGCCTTGGATGTCAACTGGTCTACGATAAAATAAATGGTATCCTACTGTGGGAAAATATCTGCCTCGTCAGTCATGTATTGAAAGGTAGATGATTTTCTAAGTGTGTATCACATGTAGCAGATAACTGACTGCTTGAAATATCACTCCTTAATGCAGATTCATCTAAGGAATGTATATAAATATATAATATATCGGTAGTGGACGCTCTCGTCTATTACGCCGTATGAGGGTCCTAACGATGAAGTTATTTCATATAAACCGATAGGCTGTCTCCATTAAAATGACCACGATTTATGTAGAAGCAATGATAACATCGAAATTTTGCACAGCGTGTCACGAATATTAAAAACAAATCCACTCAGTTTTAGTATTAAGAGATTTCATTTACCTAAAATTTTTCCATAGACTAATATCTTCCATGTAAGTTAGCCCATAACTAAAGGGAAAGTGTAAGAAAATTTTGCCGCTCTGCCATCCTTCTTTGACTTGTTCAGCTTTTTTTCACTAAGACTCAATCAGGTTAGCTGATGTTACACTTGTTTCTATTGCCTTCCATAAGCCTTGTGTGTATCATTTTTTAATACTAGCAGCAGTTGTTTTTGTGATTATATACACATTACACCCTTCTGCAAATTAATTGAAACAAAAGGAATAATTATGTTAATATTAATATTTTTTTTCGTATTTTCCAATGAAACATGATTCGGTGCACATTTTCGTACTTCGTATGTCCATTCCACGAAGTCGTTCCTTGCAGATTGACGACGGAATGCCGATTGGATTTAATTAGTTGAGATTCTGGGCCTGTCTATAATAATTTGATTTACTCATCGGTAAAGTTTGCCAGTATGTTCGTACAGCGTTACAATTTTAGTACACTTTCTTGAAGTAAAATCCATCGCAGACAGTGGTCGTAGGACAACTAATCGACAGTCTAGACAATAGTGTCTCGGTCTTATATGCATCTGATGCAATTACGGATGACCCAATATATTTCAAGGTCAAACAAATTCCATCAGACAACCGGAAAATAGATTCATGTTAATGCACACCACTGCAAAAATCTGAGGAAAACATAGACATCTATTACACCCTGTCACACAAGTGGGTCTACGACTGACCGTATGCTGAAAGAAATGAAACTAAATAGTTGATTCAATTAATTTGCACATGGGTATAAAACCTTTCTGAGGTAAACTGTTCATGGTATCGTCATGATTGTTCGGTTGAACGACATGGCTCACTTCACTTTTTTTTATTCATATGTGAAATGATTATCGAACATTTTCTCTCAGATCTTATTCTATTTGTCCTGTTTATTCAGGACATGGAGAGTTATGGTTCTCAATATATCACTGTTTTTTGTACATCTTTGTAAGTTTTCTTTACATATTATTCTCCCTAATAAACTGTTCTACCAAACCAACTACACAAGCATTTTACGTAAGTCATATTCCTCAGTCCCGATAGATTTCCCTGTATCTTGTGATACCACCAAGATGTCATTCCGATTAATGTGCCTCCGACATTTCAATTGTCTCTTTCTGATTTTAAGTATGTTCGAGTAAAGCAGTCGTTTGATTTCTTTATATTTACATTTAGTCTAGATTAATTTTTCGCGTTGTGTAATTGTCCCTGAATTTTTTAACATACTTTCTATAGTGTACAACACTTAATATATAATATTACATATATAGGTTGTGTAGATATTGCGTATTAGAAAATGGAAGACAATGAGTTCCCATTATTTTGTAAAATGGAATACACGCGGACATTTCGAAAACGATTTTACTACGATAAAGCGAAAGAAAGAAGAATAGTTATTTTCTACTTTAATATGATTACAAAATCGCCACAGTAAATAAGACATTATTGCAAAGTATTATATTTTGATATTGTGGAATTGAATTTACATTATAAAAATGTTTGCATGTATTTTCAATATTTTTCTATCATTACAGACTTGCGTAACTCAAGAATTTTCACGTTGTAGAATTTTTTTTCTCAGAAGATTATTTGGGAAGTTTTCATTTTTTTTATTTAAAAAAAAAAAAATTATTTTGGCTTCACGAAAATCAGACAGGCACCTGCTCTTCTTGCCGTGATCGATGACTCCGGATAAAAAAAATACTATCAGCTGCTTTTAATGTTTTCCTGTCGGTGATTGCACCTGTCCCACACATTAGAGAAATTTAGGTAAATTTCCAAGGAAATAAGTGCCCTATCGTATTATTCCAAGGAAATAAGTGTCCTATCGTATTATTCTATGTCGCATTACTCTTATTGCCTAAAATATCGTATTATTCTTACTGCCTAAATATTTCCAGTGAGTTTCAATATATATATATATATATATATATATATATATATATATATATATATATATATTATATATATATATATATATAATTTAAACATGTAATTTCTTACTACCAATATAATGGACATATTTCATCTACTACTCACCTGTTGAGAATATATCTGTTGTTTCAATTTATATATTTTTCATAATTTAATATTAATTATTGTAAATTTAATTAATTTTATGCTAATTGAAATGCATTCGTCAACTCTGAAATTAATTGAAATACATACGAGAACATTCATTTCTGTTTTTAATCATTTCACCTCGAGCATGTCTGGAATGCCATAAGTACTCAGGCGTTACAGACAGTGAAATAGAGAAAAGACAGTATATAGGGAGGGATTGAGCAAAGAATAAAATCTGAATGGGGTTCAAGAATATAAAATATGGCGATTGACGATGAATTTAAATTTTTGAAGATTGAAATTTTCACAGAAGCAAGTAAACGGAAGGGATTTCGACTGCAAGAAGAAAACGGTTGGAATAGGTGTGGCCGTTATATTTAATTATTTTAACAATAAAAACTCATCCGCGCAGTTGCCATGAAAATATTTGTATAAAAACAGAGGGAATCCACATCACGTCTGTGAGAAAGTGATTGGAACCGAGATGACATTTCAGGATCGATTTCATTGCAAATCCTTCTTGATACGGGTGCTGATTTCGTCCTTAGCTTGACCAGTGGCTGTAAAATTGGCGCTAAGATATTCGAAGCTTTCGACCTCTTCCACAGTTCCCCATCGAGGTTTACAGCCACTCGATCAGGTAGCGGGTAGTTCGCAGAGAGAATTTTCTTCTTTTCATCCCCCACCATTTTGGCCATGCGACTGACCTCGTCGAGTGTATGCTGGACCTCCGCGTAGGACTCAATAAGAATTGCAACGTCGTCGGCATAATCGAGATCGGTGATGGAGCAGTCCTGGCCAACTCTGACACCCACGAGGCCAACCATGCTATTCTCCAGGATCCAGTTACTAATCTAGGAGATAAGACGTTCCACAAAGTTGCGAATCTACGAAGCCATGGCCAGAACAATTCTTCTCTATGGTTGTGAGACCTGGCCACTGCGCAGAGAGGATCTTCATAAGCTTGAGGTTTTCGATCACTACTGCCTCCGCCGTATCCTGTGCGTGCGTCTCTCCGACCGGATCCCCAACTCGTCCATCAGCGCCAGTTGCAACATTCTGGGCCTGGGAGAATCTCTGCTTAACAGGAGATTCCGGTGATTCGGCCACGTGCAGCGGCGGCCTGGTGATGAGTTCGTCCGTAAACTGGTGGCGCCAAACGCACCCACAGGTTGGAGGAAGCGCCGAGGTGGTCAACTCAAGACGTGGATCGCAATGGTCAAAGCAGATATGGAACTCATATCCGGGGTCCAACGCTGGAATCGCGAATGGCTCGATCATGCCGTCGATTTTGCTGCCGATCGACGGGGGTGGATGGCCTTGACGCGCGATACGGTTAATTCAACTGGAGCCGACTCAACCCACACCGGGTGAATACCGTTACAAGACAAGACAAGATCCTTTTTTAGATTTTGTTAAGAACATCGAAATGGATAGCAGGGGCACAAGATCAGATATGGTAAAATTATTCAATGCTCGGCAAAATTGTATATTTGTAAGTTTGCAAGATGGATTCTGACGAGAGAAACTTTTGGCATGGCACAATGAACAAAATTTCCTTGCAGTAGGTGAAGCCATTAATTCAATTCACAAGTCAGTTGAAAACGTGAGGCCAAGAAGGCGTATTGAGACACTCTGTAGGAGTCGAGCATCAGCCATGCTGATGGCGGGCGGGGAAATTTCACTATGATGGTTTAATGAGAACAATTTATTTTTTGAGGTATTAAAATGTAGAAATCATTTCATGTACACATTTTTTGTGTTGGGGCATTTACGAGCCGAATCTAAACTCTCCAAATGAGTTATCTGAAAGATTATTCCTTGAAATAATTTATCAGTAAATCGAACCCGGTATTGGTTTTTTTTTCATTATTATTAATTGGTATAGATAGGCTCTTCATACTTACCAAAAGACTAGCTGCTCATCTCCTGTTTTAAGTTTAGGAAGTGGTCCTGGTGACTTTTCTTTTCTCGGCTCTTAAGGGTCTTACTGTCAGATATTCTTTGTGATATGAGTAAATAATTTTATCATAAATATATGCGTAAATAAATTTATCATAAATATATACAGAACTGTACAAATTCTATATTTATCAGGCAATTTGAGAATGATCATATTTGATATTAATTCCTCTGTTAGAAATATATGAGATTCATGATGTAAATAATGCATACAAGCATAAATTACAAAAATTAGATTAATAATTAATAAGAAAAAGAAGAAGCGATGTCCACGATATTTTGGTGTGGCAGTTTCAGTTATAGTCTTTAAGATGAAAAATATTAGTACTTCATTTTGGTCAGATCACTTGTAAGCAATACGTCTCGTTAATCCTGGTTCGCATAGGGCAATTCCTCGTGTCTTGTTATGTCTTAGATTCAGAAATTTTTAACCCGTGTCTAGAAAGTTAATGCCGGCATTTACGGTTTGTCCATATCGCTGGAAGTGGTTAGAGATCATATGACACTCCATTTTTTCTACTACAGGAACATTACCAATGAATGAAAGCTCTGGGCTACGCTGTAAATACATACTTGGTGCCATGAGTGAAAATGATTTATTTCTTACTATTCAACTGGTTATGTTCAAGTACATGCCTATTTCTGAGGCAATGGGGTTAGTGGATATCGCGAAGAAACTCGATCCGCCTTTTCGTTTCACGCAACATTTTTGGAGCGACCAGTTTAATGTTTTCTGTACGTATTAATAACGAAAAAGATTATTCAAATTTTGGTGAATTCGACGTATCCTGGCTTTCATTCATGGCTCTATGATCTTCTGTCCTGCTCAACAAAATGTCTGACATATCTAAAAGTCCACCATTCTTACATGCTTAGAATATTGCTGCCACATCTGGCCCGGTGCTATATACTTAGATATTCTTGATAAAATCCAAAGTAGAATGAGAAATATTATCCGCTATCTCGGCTTCAGTCACTTTCAAAACGCCGTAAATTTGCCTCACTGTATCTTTTCTATAGTATAAATACTTCATGGTCATTTTTAAGATGAGCTCTTCCCTAAAGTACCTATGCTTTATGATGTTAAGCACAGAAGTCGACTGGAGAGCTCTCATTAATTTATAGTTTTGTTTGGTAAATGTAACCGTAAGTTATATGCCATTAGTTTCTTTTCTCGGAATTCTCGCTTGTAGAACTCTCTTCCGGTTCTATGCTTTCCAGTCAAATTTAATCTTCATATATTTACATCCAATGCCTGTCGCTATCTAGTGTCATTATAATTACCCTTCTTTTGTTCTCGCTCCTTATTAATGTTTCTGTTTTCTAATTTTTCTACACCCAATAACCCCTTGTGTCGTAGTGGTTTTCAGTCTGGTTTGGGGTGAAATCGATTAATCATGGCCTGACAACCCACTGTTTTCAAGAAACAAATTATATTGTTTCTTGTATGCATATACATACGCAAATTGGGCTTATCTACGGTGCATTTTTCAGATAGATCCTAAAATGATTTCCCATTTTAAAACGAAGCCAATTAAACAAATAATTTTAATGGGGAAAGCTATTAATATTTTTCTTTTATGTGCGATGTCCCTTCACATCTTCCTTTCCCTTGTAGCTCTTAAGAAATTTTGTCTTTTTGTTTTTCCAAAATCTTGTTTTATTAACCATTTACTCAAGCTAATCAACTATGTCACGTGATGAATTCATCTTTCTCTCTTTCCATCAGTCTGTCTTGTGAGTATCAGACTTTCCAAACCTCCATTCCTCATTACGTATCCCAGAAATTCCAACTGGCTCTTCTTGATGTTAAGTATAGGTTTGCTTCTTGTTTCCATTTTTTTTTCAAATCGTTGTCGTTGCTCACGTGTTTGGTCGATGGCTTCCTCACCATCTTTCTTTTGAACCACATTTCAGTTGCGTGAAGTCTCTTCTTTGACTGTGAGGAGATTACGCAGAATTGGCTGCCATAGAGAATTAAAATTCTACAATAAACCGATTAGTTATCCTATATTACGATATCCACGATAACCACAGGAAGATAAAAAATAATTTAGAAGCTGTTTTCAGCTGGACGAAAAACTAGATTAGATGTATTCCGCATATTTTGATAAGCATTTACAATGAATATCTTTCATTTTTCTATAGTAATTTCATTTAGCCTAATTAAAATGAACAGCATACATGATAAATCCATTGCAATTCATGTAATTCAAAAATGTATTCCTAAACGAAGAAATACGTCACTAAATTCTAAACGTAATTATCTGTATTTCCATATTTTTCTTGCTCGTATATATAGCCAAATGTAATCCAGTTGCACAGACGAATTGAATATAAAATGATTATGATGACACAGAATAAAATCCTACAGAAATGTGGTTCGTTATATTCAGGATGTTGATTTTTTAATGAGTTAAGGTTTTTTGGATATTTAAGGGTTTGTCTACTGTATTAACAATGCCATCATATCAGAATATAATCTGACAATAATATCTAATATTTAAGAGTCTATGTAATGTATTGGATTTGTCAGGATATCAGGATATAATCTAACAAATTAATAGTGTAAATTAGCTGTAGATTTGCTAAAAAAAGAAAGAAAAGATAACTACATCAAAATAATGTGGGTAAACTTATGAATAATCTGAAATTAAATAATGAAAAATGTAAAATAATTACATCACACAGACTACACACACACACATACATACAGGGGCAGACGGACACAGAGAGGCATAAACACCGCCTGCCCGCGCACACAGACACACCCACTAAGATAACAAATCATATTACAAGCAGTTGAGAAAGTTAATGGACCAGTTACGCCACCATAACTTGAAGTTATGGAACTGTACAGAACATTATCTTTTGAACTCTGACAAAGTGGAGCAACATGACTTTTTGGAAAGAGATTCATTACTTAGGTTTTACCATAAATATGGACGACTTTAAGCCTGACAAGGATAAAGTGACGGCAATAAAACATTACAAATTCCCAAGACAGTTAACCAGGTTTATCGTTTTATTGGAATGCATTCATATTCAGGCGCTTTATTAGGAATTTTTCAGGAATGTCAAACCCGCTAATTCAGTTGACAAGAAAGAATGGCAGGTTCAAGAGGACGGGTAGTTGCCAGCGTGCCTTTGATCTTTTAAAAGATAAACGTTGTTCAGTATCTATGCTCGCTTACCCAGGTCTGAATAAGCAATATAACCTCTAAACAAAAACTTCGAATTCAGCTACTGGCGCGTGCTTAACGCATACAGAATGTGACGAAGTTGCTAGAAAGTCCCTTTATTTTCTATCTCACCATTATGCGACACGCAAAAACGCTGGCCGGCTATGGAAAAGAAAGCGTTTGCTGTTTACGCATTACAAAAAATAGATTACTACTTTCATAATGCGAAATTTATAATATCTACTGATCACAAGCCTCGTCAATACATTTTGAAATCGCCATTACACAAAAAAGGGATTTCAAATGTAGGCCCTTAATATCAAGGGATATGACTGTAAGGTAGAATATTTAGCAGGTAGAGATAATGTGTGTGCATCAAGATCACCCAACCCACCAGTTATTTTAAGCTATTAGACATATTGTAATTCCCCATGTATAATACGCTTTCATCCATAATACACACCCCTAATTTTGTGCGGAAAGTGTGGGAAACGCATAGTATGCACCTCTTGTTTGGCAATCAAACACTATAAATTGTACCTCACCAATTTCATTATGGTCAGCCTTTCCTACTCTTATAAAAATGATTTTAAACATAGAAGAATAATATTCTAATTTAGTTTTATGATAATTTTTATTTCATTTTACATTTGTAAGTATTGTTAGGTACATATGATTGTATTTGTCAACCCTATGACGTCGCAATCACCGAATGTTAGTCAAATTGTTCGTGGTGAGTGGTCATTTCGCAACTGAAATCGACCTATATAACAAACATTTTTAATGATTTCTTAGAGGCTGTGCATAATACGCACCCCTAATTTTGATTATTATTTTTTAGATAGAATGAGTGTTATACATGGAGAATTACTGTAGTTGATCGAACGTATCAGCTAGCAGTAATTGATCCCAATGTATTCGAACCGTATGATTTCGCATCATACACTCTGGAAGTTACAAATGAAGTGAAACAACAAATGAAGGATGTAAATATAAGTGCAGAGCAAGATGTAGATAATGACATTAAGGAAGTGGAAAGAAGCATTAAAACAGGTAACGTCGGTGTTATGAAGGGAATAAACATGTTCTGCTGGTGTATATGCTTTATTATTTATGAAATCCAGACGACAAAACTATTTTAACATTGCATGTCTGAAATCATCGTCGTTTGAAGATTATACGACAGAACCATTATGAAAATGCACACGTCGGCATAAAGAAGAGAGCAAGATTTATGAAACGGAAATACTTTTGACCTGGTATCTATAAGGACATCGACTGTCACGTTACAACGTGCGTCCCATATAATCCTTTGCTACGATTGCAGTTCATGCATCAGGAACCTACTCGTGCTCATTATCAGGCAATCAATATATGGTTAGCATTTGCCGTTCCACAAAAAAAAAAAAGAAAAGTATTCATCGATTATTTATTGATAGATGATTTTTTTTCCTATTTTCGGTGCGCCATTGCAGATAACCGCACTGAAAATGTAAATCCCATTATAAAAGAAACGCTGCAAAAGCTGAGAATCGATCACTTTACTACTTCCTTTCACCATCGTCAAATAAGTTTTAGAGTGGAGAGCCTTCATCGTACTTTGCACGACATATTAACAAAGAGCGTACTCTATAATTACCGATACTGGGCTTTATATTTGAATCCGACGCTGGGAGCGATCAGACTCAACGAAAATAAGACAACAAAGTTCTCGGCTTTTAAACTAATATACGATAGAGATCTGGTGTTACCAGTAGATAATTTTGTACAATGTGGACGACATTACAATGGAGAGGAACCTCACCAAATGGCTTTCCAGGAACAACATAAAGCTTTTGTTAGAATAAAAGCAAATGTATCTAAAGCTAAGAGAAAGCAACAAGAATATGCGGAAAATAAGTGTAAAGAAATTAGCTTTGAAATAGGAGAACCAGTATATATTAAGAACCAATGGAGAAGACATAAAATAGACAAAAAGGTGGAAGCTATATCATATAGTTATAGAAATAACAAGATCGGTTTCATATCAATTTAAGGATCTGCTTACGGGTGCAGTTACAAAGGCAAACGCTGTCGATATTCGCAGTGCAACGGTCGATTAATGGAACATTCTAGAAGGGAGAAACAGACCGATGCGAAAGGTTACCTTAGCAGCACCTATGAGTGAATGTGATTCCGAGGGCGGTATGAGAGTAGATCCGTCACCCAATATAATCAATAGTTTGCGGAGGATGCGTGAAAAACCCCAAGAGCCGTGCATCTGTTGTAGAGATCAGTGATACAGTGAGAGCGTGATTATATATCCTTATGCAGTAATTATTTAGGAGTCCGAAAAAAATAAATTTGAAATACAGAAAAGTATGTATCTGTGAAAATATTAATATAGCTAAGTGTTTTTTTAAAGAAATTTCTCGACTGTGCGTTTCAAAAATCGACAAGTGATAATGAAGGAAGAGAAGTTGTAATCGAACAGTAGTGGAGGGAAAATTTGTTTTTATGTTTAAGAAAGGAAGAGAAATGTGAAAATATCAAACAAAGGTCTGGCTGACGAGAATATTGATCTTCCGAAATATAGAGCTTAGCTAATTTTTTTTTTCAATGAGATAAGTTCATGAGTGAACTCAGGAGGGACTTCAATGAAATTGAACGGATGCTGATTCTAAGTATTAATGTCGGCTAAAAAAAAAAAAAAAAAAAAACGAATTTGTGGATAACAGCACAGAATGGGAGTGTTCAGAGACACATGAGACGAGATTATTTCTCGATTTTCTGCTGACTAATACATAAATCTTCTTAATATATCACCAAATGGACACGAGGTTATTTTAACTTTTGTTTACTTTTCAAGGGATACCTATTTGAAATGATATTCCTGTTTGGTTATATTGTTAAAATTGTATTTGTTGATTTGTTTGTTGATTATTTTATGTGTATTGTGAAACCCTAAATATTGGATTGGAGAGCGAGGAGCGATAGGACAAAGGCAAACAGAATTAACGAAGTGAGCCCGCAGAAAAGAGATAGACGAAGGCCATTGAATTGTGCACTTACCTTCAACACAACTTCCATCGTTTAAAGTTGCAACGTACTACCAAAGAATAAAATCATGTTTACTAGTAGAAATTATTTTGTTCTCTATTGTTGGTAGGGAGCGGGTCGAAAGTTATTATTAAGCCACAAGTGTTTGACTGAAATAAGTGGAACCTTGACAACGAACCTGGTGTCTCTTCTGAGCTTCAACTCAAGAAAAGGTATTTTCTGCTCTACTCCTAATGCAGTAAGGAAAATATAAATATCCAGTAAATTAATTCAGTGGTTTGCGTCTCCCATGTGAGATGGCAGGAATTGATCTACCAGGATTCCAACGTTAACCAAAATACACGGGACATATTTTCTGACGTCACTAATGGAGCACAGATTATAGTCAATACATAGCATGGTTTTCTGATTCAAAGTGTTTTAGGTTGATGGTAGGTCTCAGGTTTCAATCGGAAATCTTGTTAGAAGGGGAAACGTTTTCAAGCTTGATTGATTCTATAATTATGTTTATTAGGTTTTTTTTAAGTTTAGTTAGACATGCTAGGAACGTTTTACATCACGACCTGAATTCCTGCATTGCATTGTTGTTATTTGCAGTTATTCATGGGATATATATATATATATATATATATATATATATATATATATATATATATATATACTCATAAATAATGATGGCGTTCTCTTGCCAGAAAATGCACTGTATCATCCCGTAAAACTTGATAAGAATTGGGTTAAGCAGCAAATTGTTGAATTCTGACAAAGTTTGGGGCCACCAAGCGAGTATTTATGGAATGTGAGGAAGAAAATTATTCGCGCGTAAGACGTTCTCGCTGCAAGTCAAAGACAGCTTTCGAAAGGGTATAATTCAAAATCCCTTCAGTGATCTTCCGACCTTTACTGGAGTCGATGTCATTACACACACACACACACACACACACACACACACACACACACACACATATATATATATATATATATATATATATATATATATATATATATATAAATAGATAGATAGATAGATATACAAATACATATTCCTTAATCGTACACACTCAATATCGTACACACGCACACACAAATATGCGTAGTATTTAGTGGAAAGTCTCAATATCCGTGATAGAGTTAGAATAAGCGGTTTGTAACAAACTACTATCCATTCAACTGCGCATTATATTATAGTGATGGAGAATAGATGGTCTCATGCATTTCTCCACGATATTTGGGCGACCGTTCCTAACTGCTCAAAACAGTTACATCTGTACATACGTCCACTTTTATACATACAGACATACGTTGATAAAGTTTGCTCCAATCCTCTATACGACTTTGTATTCCCATGCATAAAGAGCAGTTTTTCATTTTTCTAATTATTTTCATGTAGCTCGAGCCATAGCTGTGAACATCTAAATGTATATTTAGATGTTTATTAGATTTTTAAGCTTATTGGGAGCAATACTTTTCTTTTTCTTTTGATCTAACAGCTTAAATCAATTTTGAATATATGAGTCTTTCATTACTTCAAATATTAAAGAATTGAGGTGGCTACAGGAAACGGATTTATACATGAAATTCATTCATAAAGTGTAATCTTAATCATTGATAATTTATTAAACGTTTACGGATGTTTCGGACTTCTGAAGACGAATAATACATAATCGATACTCGTCTGCATTACTGCAAAAATAGCTTAAATTTCAATGATTTTTTTTTCAATTTCCTTATTCTATTTTATTTCCTATGATCAAACAACTCTTACATATAACAATAGCTATTTTAATACTGAAGAAGAGCTACACGATAAATCATAATTATATAAAAATTAAAATTACTGGTAGTTTCTATAGTATTGTGTAATATAGAAATATATAAAACATTTCTCTGTAAAATATGCGACACTGAAATGGCGGAAGGTATTATTGCATAGAAAAGAAAAAAATCAAACACCTACTGAGAGCGACATGTGGTGAACGTTGAAAAATACAGTGTGTATAACGCTTCTGCAAGATTCAGTACAAGAAACAGAATAGTTTTCACTTTTATGCAATAAAAATATGGCGACCTAACATGTTACATGAATCTGGGCAGGTTTTGGGCGATAAACTTTGTGGCACCATTTACCGAGGCAGAAAAAGAAAAGAAAGAAAAGAAGGAAAGGAGAGGCTAATGACCGAATCATAGAGGATAAGCAGAACACACACACGGCTAAGAGACAATGGATAAGGGATATTTTGATAAGTAACAAATGGCGAAAGAGTGTCATTACAATGACAGGGAAATTCTGAGTAAAAAAAAAAAGGGAAAGAAAGAAAGAATCAGATATGTTTTGGCGACGGCTGTGTTATCTAAGGATATGAAAACAAACTATTGGTACGGGAAGGCGACTTATTATCAACTACAGACCGACTGTCCAAAGAAAAATTCAAATGAAAATGTTATTTCGATAAGTGACGAAAAACAGGCAACTAAAAGAACTTTGGACAGATATGAAAAATTAAAAGCCACCCACAAGTGTCCGCTGACCGATTTCCTTCGACGGAACATCCTTGGCCTGCGATAATAAAATTATGTTGTCAGAAATATGTACCGAAGGGAAATGAATGGGAATTTAGAAATGTCTTTTCGGGGCGACGGTTGGCCGTGTTAAGAAGACCACCCATTCTGATAATTGGCGATAGAATAATTGACGGAGACCAGGTGTAGAGCAAGAGTTATGACCACCGCCGTTGCGGCTAGGGAAAATGATAACTCCGATTAGGAGGAAGTAAAAGGAAAAAAAAAAGAAAGATAATTTTTTTAGTTAAGCAAGATATTTTTTTTCCGAAACAAAGCCGCGGATTCGTCCACGCCCGACTAAGACATCATTGGTCAAGTGGTGATCACGTGACGCACGAAGGAGGAGGAATGATAATTTTTTTTAGTTAAGCAAGATATATATTTTTTTTCCGAAACAAAGCCGCGGATTCGTCCTCGCCCGACTAAGACATCATTGGTCAAGTGGTGATCACGTGACGCATGAAGGAGGATGTCGCCGCCTCATCCAGAGTATAGGTATGAGAAGCTGCTACGAAGAAGTGGGGAGGGCAGTTCACGCCCTCTGAAGTATAGTGAGAAGGTGGGAGTGAGGAAAGGTTCCCAAAAATGGAAAAAAGTGGAAATTCCTAACCAGAGAGGTGGATATGCATTTAGAATTATCGAGGAAACCCCGACGCCGTCAGAACCACCCCGGTTTTGGTCGGCGTCCATATAAGCGAAGCCACAATGAGAAGAGATCAGTTCCAGTAAGTTCCAGTAAATTCCTTTCCAGAAAAGTTTGAGTTGAGTCTCCAGTTGAAGCCGCCTCGCAGATAGCTGACCAAGATTCACGCAAATTCCGGACTCCTCTTCAACCCAAAAACAATTATTTTGAAGAGCCACTTAGATCCAGACCACCGAAATGAGTTTTTTTTCGACTTTCGTCCGAAGACACACCAAAAAACCTATTTCTTAGAGAGCAAACAACTTGAAGCGTTAAAACTCGCCTAACGGAGAACGACGTGTCACAATCCATAGAATGTGTCGGGAGATAGATGCAGTCCTATGTATTGAACAACTAGACTAAAATTTGTTACCTTTTTCTTTGATACTTTGAACTTTTGAGTTTTCATTTTATTTTCTTTTATGCATATTGTGTGGTATCACCCCGTTGAACTCGGTTTGCATTACGGCCCCAACCACTGATTGATCTCGTCTGCCTAAGATCAATTCACAACGTGGGTAGGCAGACTGGAGATCAATGCATCTACCTTGGTAACCAGGCGTTGGAAGCGAGTTGGGTACGACGAGGCTGATATCAAATCTAACCAGATTCCCACCCGAATCACCAAAAGGTTAGAACGTCACATTTGGGTGCCGCGACCGATACCAAGCCAGTTGGTCGTCACAGGACGAGACAACACGACTGACGCGACAGGCGGACGTCACGTTTGGAGCAGCGACACCCGAACGGAGCAGCGAGGAGAGAACAGCTGGCGCTGCGGCGAGGACGTCACAATTGGTGTTGTTTAGGGACGTCGCAGATGGTGCCGTGGTAGACCAGAATAGAACGTCACAGTTGGCGCTGCGACCAGGGGACGACGTCACACTGTAAAACCGAATTTTTTCTATGCTCTGTATTTGGTGCGCAGATATTGCCATTAAATATGTGGTTGTAGCGTTTGTAAATTTTTAGAGAGGATGAAAATATTTTCTGTTTCCGATATTTGCCATACATAAATAAATGAATAAGTCATCTTTACGATTTTCTTCTTAAAATCATTTCTGGAAGAACTCTGAGCATTTGTACCGACAGTGGAACTTAAATCGTTGGTTATCCATGATATTTTGTTTCACCTGCAAAACAAGTAAATACTTTCCCCAGGTGCTGTTTTCAGAGTCTCTTGATAAGCAATTCGAAATGTTTTTTTTAATAATACAAAAACTGACAATTTCAGGAAATGAAAAAAACCCAAAATACACAGTTCTCCAAGAATGTTTAAACCTTTGTGAAAAAAAAATGAAAAAGATTCTGATAAATCATTCGTTGTATAGAAAAATCTAGTGACTGAAAAGAAGTTGATTTTTAAATTTGTATTTTGAGTTGAAAGAATAATGGAAGGAAACGTTCAGGAAAATAATATTTCAGGTTTGGTTGATTAGCTGATGAATTTAGTTTCAAAATCTAGCTTATATAATTGAAATTAAATATTTGTGTTTATGATATTCAAACCTTTCTAAATTAGAAACAAATCCTCATCTAGTCTGTGGTAAAAAATAAAGAAATAAAAATAACTAATTTGGCCCATGTGTAACTTACAGCGATTATTACGATGTCTTATAAACATAGTCAATAACGGATAATATATTACTTAACAGTTTTGTTCTTCTTATATATATATATATATATATATATATATATATATATATATATATATATATATATATTAATATAATGTTAGATTATACATGAGGGTGGACTGAAAATTACCTAGGAATAATATGAAAGTGTGATGTTAGACGTTTCTATTCTGGCATTTATCTTAATCATCTTCGTCTTATTAAAAACTGCAGTTTAATTCAAGAAACTTTGATATCAGACTGTTCAACGAAGACTTGAAAATTGACTAGAAGCGATTTCCTTTGATTATGGGAAACATTTTTCATCGTGGTGTTACCAAGTATCTGCAGAAGTCAGGTTTAGCCTTCAAGGACATGCATGCTGACATGTCTGCTGCTCTTGAGGATGGGGACACAATTTTAATGAGGGTATAAATATAGGCAGCTTAACTTAGGAAGGGAAGAGAGAGTCTTGAAGATGACCCAGAGTCTCGGAATCCAGAATCTACCACCACCGAGGAAAATATTCATCATGATCGCAACATGGTGATGGATGACATGCAACTGACTATAACTCAAATAGCCAATGCTTTAGAGAGTCGAGAATATTTTGCACAATGAAATTTCTACCTCTTCTGACGCCTGATCAAAACAGTACCAAAACATCTCATTCAATCATAAGCCTACGACCTTTGCAGTTCCCACATGGCAGCAGATCATTCCTCTGACCTAGATATGACTATGCAACGGGTGAAAACGTTGTGTTTGCATTGAATGTTTCGAAAATCAAAAAGAAAGTCCTTTACACCAACACTGATCAGACCTAGAACTGTCACCAGTCGCGGGGAATGGATGACCCCGCGGGGTGGGGAATGTTTTGAACGCCTATTGAGACTTAAAGTGTCTAGACCTCAAGGTCAACTGATATATAGGACAATTTGGTTAAGATCTACAAACATGGTAAGTTTCCTGTATCACTTCAGAAATTACATGATACTTTCTGATATCAGAAAGCTTCGCGACATCCAGATGAAACCGAAAATGGTGTACTGGTGTTAAGGAACTATTCAGTCATCTCTTTTCTTATTCGATAGTGACCAAAATGTGTCCACGTAATTGTTGGCACCGAATATTTTCAAACCTACAACACCTTTACCAGACACGATTTCTCGGTGATCTATCGCTATTTCCATGTAAAGCTTTAAGATGCACTGCACTACTAAGTTTCACCATTCCTAACCTTAACGATTAAGACCCGCCAATCCAAGCAAATCCTCTTCATATTTATTTTTGCGAGATCTATCTTCCAGCTTCTCCCCACGAATCACTGCCTTATGAAAACGAGTACTAAGTGCATTATACTTCTACACTCACTAAAACCTTAAGCTTTTGTAGTGTATGATTAACAGCTATCTTCCACACATATTGGTTGTGTCCTTTACCCTGGAAGACTTGAGAGGACCTCGGACTGTTTATATCAGGAAGAGTACTGGAAAATAAAGCATATAATATTACAGTCGAGGAAAACATATTGAAGGTAAATCAATCCATTCTCTTTGTAATTCCTGACGAAATTCAAGAATTGTACATAAAATAAACTGAAAGAATTTTCTTTCGTTCCATCATGTCTCCTTATCAGGACCGCCAGATATGTCGTAGTACTTGCGGAGTATTTTTTGTAGATTGCTCATCATCAAAGGTGGGTATTATCATTCTTGTACATCTCATCGCTACTTTTTTAGGAATGGCTGCAGAACGGAAACAAGCGTATTTAAGATGTATACAGAAAGGTTCATTGAGAATGATACCAGTGCAGAAACTACGTGACGTAGGCGAATACACTACCTCAAATATATTGCCTCCACTATACGTCGCATAGAAAGCAGACAACCGATTGCATAAATTAGACCCTAATTGCAACAAAGAGTGCCATTTGATCAACTAGTAACACAAGTGGAGACCTGCACAATATAGTACGTATGCATCTGAAATGAGGCATAATTACCTGTAGTTCTCGTAATAGTAAACTATTTTTGCTGGGCATATTTTCTCTGAAATATGCTGGTGACCCCAGTTTAACTACCACTGTTATGATTGCAATGTGTTTATTCGCCGTCTTTGATTGAGGAATCGGAGAGCCGAGTTCAAATCCCGTCAAATCCATTACTTTCACTTACGTGCTAATACCCTTGGAAATGAATAAATACTCTACTTCTCCCAACATCTATGGGTAAATAGTAGGACAGACTGGGTTCTATAGACTTGAATGGCAACTAGTCTAGTAAACGGAGAACTCCGAATTCAAAACCTGCGGAGGGTCGTTTGGGGACCTTGTTGTACGTAGTGCACCAGGTCGCTGTATTCGACCGTTCAAAATGTCTAGATTGTTCTACACAAAACCTTCACCACTATAATGAAATCTCATGTGCTGATGTCAGGCTGTAGGTTCCTAGGAATTGATCTGCTTTACCATCATACGTCGACTAGAGAATCTAGTATATGCAAAATAATCTTCTATTTTAATATGAAATTGATTTACGGTCTAGGCGTCTTTACTTGCAATTGGTTGATAAAATCGTAGCACCAACAATGCGTCATAATCTACATACACCCCAATTCTCCAAGATATGCATGTAGCCTCACAGATGATTCTCCAATTCTAGCACTGCTCAAATATTTCTAAGGCAAGAACTTCAAGATGCATGGAAAAGAACTGTGTATCATTTTTTTCTGTCCATAAATGTTTTTCTCTAACAATTTTTTACATTCTCTGCATAGCAACAAATCTATCTATTTATTCCAGTGTAACAATATATTATTATTATTACTATTATTATTATTATTATTATTATTATTTATAGTTATGAATGTGTAAATATATGTATATTATACATCGCTTTCTCTTCACTGATGTAAGGATATTTTTGCATATATATTGATGTTATTATGAACTTTTCACACCATCATCAACCGTATGTCTATTCGTTTGTATATATATATATATATATATATATATATATATATATATATATATATATATATATATATATATATATATATATACACATAAACACACACACACACACCATATGTAAATGTTATAGTGTTTTACCTCAGGACCACATTACTAATTATTTCATAGCCTTCGGGTATTTCTGAAGCACGAGGGATATTAATGTAAATGAATGATCAGTCTTCCACATTTTTATCAACTTTTCATGCGTAACTGTTTGTCGCAGTTTCTTAGGTATTCTCCCATAATTTTACATGCACATTTATCGAAATTTACATCTTCCCTTTCGTACATATATTAAGCGTGGCAATGGGGGCTTCAAACTATTCCTATGTTGTAATTCATATTTTGTTAGCGATAAGCAATCTCACTATATCCACTCAAAAGAAGACAATTTTTTCATTTAATAATTTGTGATTGAAATGTTTAGAATATTATTAATGACATATAAAGTTTGTATATTGGGGTTATAGGATATGTGAGACATTTTAGTAAGCGGTTGTGTTATTCTTCCATTTGAAGAGATGGTAAAAAGCAATGGAATACCCTCTTCGACATTTGAATAAAATTGAAGATGTTATAAATATCTGGTTTATTAGAAAAAAATAAAGGATGTATCTTTGTGATTAAAATAAAAATAAACATGAAACTAAAATCAACAATATTCCGAATGCGAAAATTGCTTAGATTAATGATATCTCTATAATATAGATATACTACTTTAAAGACACTATCTCCACCTGCGATGGATTTTACAATTCACATGAATTAAAAGGTTATTTTTAGCTGATAAATCGCTATAATAGGCTCAGGTTGCGTAAAATCGTGTATTTATCCCCATCTTTGACATATATTCAACCCACGTCCATTAGCACACCACCCAGATTTTCATTCAAAATTGTCCTTCTCCAAAGAATGCTATATAAAACATGGATTTTTTTAAAAAAATCATTTCACCCCAAAGAAAGTAATATAGCCAATATGACGCAAGTGGTTACAGAGTGTTACAGAATATGACAAAAAATATTAAGGAGAGAGGACAATAAAAAACGGCAATTAGGGAGATAGAAGATGAAAACATACTATTTAAAGTTTTGACGATTAATGTTGACTGGGAAGGAAGAAGCCGGAAGAGGATTCCACAAACGTGAAGTGGGATGGAAGTAAGTTTTAGCTTTTCAAATTTCTGTTGTATCTATCCACTACAAATTTAAAATGATCATACCTATTGTCCATTCTAGAACTCTGTTCAAATGCTTAGATTAGAAGAGAGGGATTTATATCTTTCCAAATGATTTCATTGCTAGGTCAGCTGACAGTGGAGTTGCTTTACATTGCTAGACGAATTTTCTCTCCCGAATCTAACATATCTATAAATCTACCATTCGCCCATTCTTAGAATATTGCTGCCAAATGTGGTCCGGAGCTATCGCCATATATCTAGAAATCCTTGATAATATGCAAAGAAGAATCAGTATTGTAATATTGGTTCTCATCTGGCGTTTTGGCTACAGTCACTTTCCCACCGCTTGAAGGTGTTTCTGCTACTGGGACTTTTCTATATATACTTCCATGAAAACTGTTCGGTTGAGCTCATCACCAGTGTAGATAGACTTTACGAATTTAATGGGAATCCTAGACTGGTGACAAGGTCTCACCAATAGACAACTGAGTTGACTAGATTTAAATGTAATTTATATGTTTACTATTTATGTTCTCATAATTCTCGCTTTTGAAACTCCCTTCCGGGTCTATGCTTTTCAGTCAACTTCAATCTTCAAAAATTCAAATGCAATATCAATCGCTTTCTACTGTTCTCTTGAAAATTCGTTCTTTATTACTGCTCCTTTATAAAGTTTCTGTTTTCTCAACTTTTTACACCCAGTAAACAATTTTTCTGACTTGCATGGGATGAAATGCATTAAAAATATGATTCGTGTGCATCTAAGGGTAAAGAACTGAACAACGTAAATATCAGAGTCCTAAAGGCTACCAACTAATCTACTCATATCATATACAGACTATAGAATTTGTATTATTTTGATGTTTCTTATTGTCTTACCGCTCTTGTTTTATGGTAGCCACTATGATAATTTTATTCCGTTACTTGACATGTCGCCTGTATCATTCTTTTAACATCCCGTTTGATATGTTAACTATACTAAAAACCTCCATCATGATAATCACCATTGACGCAAAAAATCAAAACATCAAATTAATATTGTCAAGGGATTTAAAAATCCGATTGAAGAATGACTCTTAATAAAAAAAAACGTTCAAATATATGTATGAGTTTCATAGCTATAATATGGTCACTTCATTTCTATTAAAACCCATAACAGCGAACACCAAAGAATACCACATCACAGAAAACTCTTAACACTAATATACAATACAATGGAAGGTGTTAGAAAGTACTATATATGCTAGTGGCAATGCTCATTAAAATGAAGCCAACGCGATTAACCAATTTACATCTAACAACAGACCCAACATTCTAGATATAGTAATTAGAAATATAGAAAACCTTAAGTTTCATCTGAATGAGCAAAACATGAGTGCACGAAACGTCAATACAAACGTGAAAAAGTCTCCATGCGATTCACCATTTATAAATAAATTGGCAACATAAATAATCAAAACAACTTATTTACATAAGGTGAAAATTCTTAGAAATAGTGAAACATATGAACTAAATGAAAATATTTCCCAAATTATTTTTACATTTTTAAAACTAAATAAAAAAACGAACAAGCAAAATTCGTTGTTTTTAATCAAACACGCATACATGAAGAAATTCTACCCACATATAGAGATATATTTTTATTACTTCAAACGTCATTTTGTAGTGGATAGCGTTATTGCATTCGAGGCTCCGTTTAATTTAAATAAAACATTTTGCCTACTAGAAAAATAGTGAAAAAAAAATATTCATAAAATAAGTAAAATTTGAAATTCCCAACACCTGTCGTTCGTGATCATGTGTAGTCCTGCCAACGTAAGAAATTTAGTCCGATATAGTTCCAAACGACGAAACGGATCACAAGGATTCCTTTGTGACTGAAGCTGTACCCCGATTTAAACAAAAATAGGTATTTCTGAGAGCTAGAATTCTGATGTGCACTACAGAGAGTATTGACATTTCACCAAGTATTTCCAAGAATGCCGGCTTTGACCCAAGAAGAATCCACTGTGGCAAAAATCTCAATTTGAAGTTTAAAGATTTCAGTCCGAGAGATGTATAGAGGAAAATCACAGAGTAGGTCCCAATCAGCTTGCTGCTAACGGACATGTCACTTATTAATGGGAGGTTCGGGTTTAGTAGGTGACTGGAAACGAATATCAATAGATACCACAGAGTGATCCTGGTTTACAAGAGGACAGTGTTGCGAAGCTCAGCAGGATCAAGAGGGGGTAAGGAATAAATAAAGTAGAGACAACTCTTTGTCGGTTTTACTACCTAAAAATTTAGGGGCATCAACTTGTGGAGTAAAGGAAAAAATATACTGTCAGATAGTATGTCTAATATACAGACGTCCTGGGAAGAGTGGGGGTGATTAAGGAAAAAGGGATAGCTAACATAGTTTAGTAATGAAAGACGGAAGCACATGAAAGAGTTGTCTGTGTCTTCGAGAGACAATTCCCTGTCCATCGGAATATTATATCGGATATAAACACCAAGACCATGCAGGTGAATGGTGGAATCTTTTCGGCAAATAGGAAGATAGCCTGGTACCAAGAATTCATTTGTCGCAATAGAAGAATTTAAATTGGTTTCAAAAAGGGTAAACATATTTGGCTACCGTTCCAAAATAAAAAAATGACACTACAGAAGTTGGAACAGCTACGACGAATATTGGAGAAAAATGTTTAGTGGATAAGTGGCTTTTTGTTTAATGCTTGACATTTATTGCGTTTCGTTGTTTTTCTATGAGATGAGAAAAGTTTACCATAATTATCAGTAAGAGAATAGTTGAACGTAATTATCACTATCTCTCGTCCATTTAATATAAACTCACCAGGGCGTAGTTGAGAACGTTGCAAATGTGGCCTCATGGTCTCCCACCGAAAATACGTGTCTTTCTAACGACCAGTGGGAAGCAGCAGCCATCAAACTGCCAAATTGGTACATTCATAATGGAAAGTCACAGCCATTGATTAGTCTTATCACCAAATAGTTATGCCATTATAATCCTCTCCATCTGTTCAAAAGACCTGTTCCTAGCACGGAGGTTTGGGCGATTTTTTCGAAACACTAAGTCACGAGAGGTTGCCGAAAAAGCTGTAGAACTCAAATAGGTTTGAGGATGATTACTGCAGGATTACTATTTTGGAGGAATATAGATATATCAATAATAATTTTAATGGGAAGTATGAACAATGATATTCATTTTAATTTAATTAAAAGCAAAAATATCAAGTACATAAAATACGAAAGAATTCATATTCAGTTATGACTTATAAGTTCTGTTGTCTACTACCAATTAAAGAGTTGGGATGATAGAATTTAATTCACTGAGAAGTAACAGGAAGCCCACTCATTCTAATTTTAACAAATTGTGGGAGTGGCTGAAGTAAAAAAAAATTAAAAATTAACAGAATGGAGAAAATAAACAAAATGGGAGTAAGTATTGGATGTTATTTGCGAATAACGGTTCAATTGCTTTTTTCCAAGATTTAAAATAGTCATTTTTAATGGTATATAACGACGGAATTGAAATGTATTTTAATTCCCAAGACCGAAAATATACAACAATTCTTTACTTTCTTTAGTTCTTTTAATAAGGGATCTATATTACTTATTTTCTTTTGACTTCTTTCAAATTAATTCGAGTCTTTCCCAGTCACCAAAGATAAGTCAGCCACATACGATAGTATGTTGTTGAAGTTCATAGTTAGCTGGAAATTAGGAAGTCTGAAAAATGTTTCGCATGCAAGAACAGCTTGAGAAGAACATATCAATACAAAACTTACGGTTAGATCCAGCAATTTCAACAGTGAATATATCAGACATTGTTGTTAATAAAGTACTGTGTTTCAGTACCTGAGGTCGAGGTACCAAAGTGTAAATCTCAGCATAAAAATTACATTGAAAATCTCTCTATACATATAAAAAAATAAATCTACATTATAGCTTTGGGAAAAACGACTGTAACCGAGATGCCAGTACAGAGCCTATCATTTTGCAGATTCTTCTGGATGTTATGAATATCTTTATATTCAGTGCATCTACCCAGACAGATGTGGCAGCTTCAAGTAAATTAATGAAATTATGATGAGAAATTATTTATCATTTTATTGTTATAATAATTCTAGGACCTTCTCAAGTATCCGCGCTGTCATCAATGTTAAAGTTTCTTTTACTCTAATTTTTACACTACTGTTTTTACTACGGTTATAAACGCAAAAACAACGAGTGTAACATGATGACCGGGCTTCTGTATATATATATTTTTACGATGAGAGTCCTTGATATTTTACGTCGCTTTTTCTATCATCTGCCAACTGAAACAATATATACGATGTCGCAAATGGATTTCCTTGTCAGCATACTGATTCACACTTTCTCTTGGGATAGAATGGTCGGTCTAAAGTTGGGTTGCTGACTATTGATTATCTTGTGTATATTTTTACAAACTAAAATCCTATAGATAATTCACAGTTCATTAAAGTAAACATTCCCACGTGTTTATACTCTTTGGGGAAGAAATACCTCACACATCTACCTCTAAAATATACCTCCCACGTAATTGTTGGTAAGACATTAGTAGCAATAGCGTTTTTTTTTTTTTTTTTTCTCTAGCAAATGTCTATCCTGCAGGGGGTATTTTTGAAATGCATATGTGAAGTATTTCTCTCCCAACCTGCTTTTAATTTTGTTCAGTTTTTTGCATTAATTTATGAAGTATTTAAAGTATATCTTATCTTGGAGTCGATATATGCAGTTTCTCTGTGTTTGACTAATTTGTCCTTTCGGGAAATTGATTTAGAAAAATATGTTATAGTTTGCATTGTAAAAAAATCTTCTAAATTTAGGTATCATCTTTTGTATAAAAGCTTAGATTTTAGATAATATATCTTTTTTGAAATTCTTAATGAAATACATATTTAAATCTTCCTCTTTCGGTGCTGATTTTACATTTGCTGCTTGACTCCTGACAAACTTAGATGACTGATATAAGCAACTTCAGCGATATTATTCTGCCACGATTTCGATGTGTTAAGTTATGTTATAACCGATTGTACAGAAAGTTCAATAATGAAGAGTTGCCAACGTCTTTTCCTTATTATTGTTGGACGATCTAATCACAGGGTGTCAAATACGATACAACATTGTTAATTTCCTGACTCATCGATGCATCAAATTATGTCCAGCCGAGGAACTATTTTGAGAAATTTGCTGTTAATGCTGTCTATATACATGAAGATGCTGAAAAGTCCTAAGACTATACATTTCAAAAATATATCCGTAATTTTGTAATTTCGTGAGCATTTCGGAAGTTGTTCGGGTGTGTAATTTCCCCTGACACTTTTGTATATAGGTAACAAAATAGCACATATTAAGTAACAACAAATTAACATAAAAGTCACGACGGAAATCTCCATTGGCAAAACTATATTCCCAGTATTTATGTTTGTATTCGATTTACATTTCTTCTGCTATTAAATATGACGGTCAAATCACACTGAAATCACTGCTTCTCATCCGATCACCGATGTCAAGATGCTTCGATCCTGTTAAGTACTGGAACAGGGTACCATTTAGTGATACAAGGTATTGTAAGCAACAAAATATAATCCATAATATGCTTCGTCTTTAAATTGCTGGGATCCGTCTTTGTTGCTATCCGATTGTCACGATTTCAAACAATAACATTTTTTTAAATAAAACATAAAAAGCTTATTTTCTTCCGGAAAAGTAGAAGCAAAGCATAATTTGAAATAACATTTATATATTCTTTTCAGTGATTGACAATGAAAATGAAATATTCATTTTTTTTCTTGAAGTGAAGTTTTTTTTTGTCAAGTAATTAACTGTTCATATTTTTATGTGAGAGACTTTATGTTAATCAGCCTAATATGTTTGTGAATTCGAAGACTAACGCTTAGTAGGAGGCTAGTGGTTAATCCATTCTATTGTGTGCGTGACAAGTCCGATGTCCGCGGTTCCTGGTTGCCTCTCTTCCATTATGTGGATGCGTGTGTGTGTATGTGTGTGAACGCATATTTAGATCAACCTGACCTCCGTAATTGTATTGAGCACCTCGATGAAGTAATCTATATTTATATCGTTAAGTTGGATCCCAAATCTAATTGCACATAGCCGTGTGAAATTGTTGGTCACACAAGATTTTCATTGGTTAGAAAATAATTTCACACAGGCGAGCAAAAATCTTTTCTTGAATTTGAAGGAGTTGTGAAGGATTTATTCTTGTTACTTTCTAAATGGTCGGAAACTAATAAGTCGTAATTTTACAACTACGTCCGCAAGTATTTACTGGTAGTTTCCCTTGTAAGAATCTTTTATAAAAGAAAAATTCTGGTGAGATTTTATTGGTTGAAAAATATACAGTCATATTAGATTTAATTCCTATAAAATAACCGACAAAGAATTGATAAACCGTGAAATGAACCAAATCGAGGCAATTCTATTTTAAAACGGTTGATCTTCATGGCAACATGCTGCTGTGTCTGTCTAGTTAAAATAAGAAATTCAACGTTTGGCTTTTAAAGATGATGGAATATACTGCTAGCCTAATAAAAGAAAATATATATTTCAGGCCCAAAATTAGTACATACATTTAATAAGTGATTGTGTCAAATTATAAAATGGAAGTGTAAGCATTTAAAAAAATGGGGTGTTTGTGCATGTTGGTGCAAGCCTAAAATCAGATAAATATCAGAATATCGGCAGCCAGTCTGCTTTAGATCGCTTTTACAAAAGCTAGCAGAATTGCGTGAAGGCAATATCTAAGGCAAGTTAAAAGAAAATATTTATAATCGATACTAGTTTCAACATGAAAATATACTAGAGAACAGACCGAAATATGATATAGGTTGAATTCTTGCATATATTTCCAAAAATGATAATGTCTAAATAAAGTTAAATTTGTATTTTCTGACCTGAGTTCACCATAACATTGATACATTACTACTATAATAATATAATAGGTGGTGTGAGAATTGTTATTTACCTAGAGTTTTATTTTTCATAATGTATAACACAAACACGTACGACCACACACACACATACACATATGTCGTTGACAAAAATTTGAATGAGAATCTAATGTAGTGCTAATTATGTGAAAATTTTAAAATACTTTTAACAAAAAATATTTGATCGATCAGACAGAAAAAAATGTATGTTACATGTACGCTATTATAATTCATTTGAAATAAAACCCATTTATGATAAGGTCTTTGATTGGTGAATCATGTTAATATAAAAGCTTTTCTAAATTTCTAAAACACACACACATATAATATATATATATATATATATATATATATATATATATATATATATATATATATATATATATATATATATATTAGAAATATTATATATGAAGCCAGACATTTAATATCTGCGAACACATCAATATTTGTACATGTAAATGCTAAAATGTTAATTTGTTGATTTGCTATAAAGAATATAAAATAATTTTTTAAAATAAGCTTTTGCACTTATATCCAAAGCCGGTAGCAAATACTTATAATACAAATTGTAACATATAGTAGTAGTATTGACGTTGCAAGTAATATTGAGTAATCAAATTTTATAATTAAATTTTATTCCGATGATTATGTAATATCTTATTTGATATTTATTTAAGTACAATATTTATTAGGAAAATTCATGTTATAAAAAGAGCTTTTAATTAATCGAACTGAATTTTGATATCATAACTGGTTCAACAATTTTTCCCGGTGTTTTGTATCCCTTATATGTAGTACTCAGCATAGACTCTGTTCAGGGGAAGAAAACATGTAAAGAAAGGCCAGATGACCCGTGTATAAAGTAGGAAGAACATTTTCGAACCATTCAAATGACGTTTGTCAATAGCGGAAATTGTTTAAATGAGAATCTAAAGACCACAAATGTTAAACAAGAGTGATGGAAAAAAATGTGACTGTTTCGCTACGCAATCCCAAATTAACAAATGAGGTGTAAATGAAGTCTTAGCTCTGTGTTTTCATTTCATATAATACTCCGTATATCACGAAAATATATCGTTAACTGACTTTAAAAAATATTAATCAAACAACATCGGTATAGAATATTGAAGTTGACAAAAGAACATCTATCATGGAATGCTGGTTAGAAGTAAAAATTAATTTCTAGTGATTAATTCTAAATAAAATTACATATTAATACAAGAAAATATGTCAAAAGACTACTGAAAAAAAGAAACGTAGGATACACTACAAAGACGGTCGAATTCAATGGTGAAGAGATAAATGATTGGAATTGCGACCAAAGTGATGTCAAAAGAAAATTTGAAAAAGTTGATATGAATCCAAAGAGAAAATATACATTAGTTTCATACAATCTAACTTTATAACAGACTATTAAGATGGAGTAATTCTTCAACATCGCGGCTCTTCTTGACACACATTACGTGCAACGAAAGTTATTGCGGTTGAAAACATTCAAATTTGAATGACTGGGCAGTGTATACTCCGGTTCCCAATATATTTCAAAATGCCTTGTGAGAACGGTGGTCAAACGGATACCAACCAATATCCAATAGCTTTGGGATTACTGCCAAGAAAAAAGGGGAAAATTAAAATAAGAAAATATAGACAATTGTCAATTGAATGCCACATAGGATTGAGGGAATTATTCGAGCCAACAGGCAGTAACAATAATACTATACATTTGTTGTTATGTATTTTCTATAATAATAAAGATCTTTTTGCCAAAGAAATATTTTTTAACTAACGAAATACTGAGATGTGGGATTTTCTCTGAGGGTTCAGTATATTTGCATTGTCGTATGTTTGCAATATTTAAGGTGTTCTGCTATGCAACACACATCATTGGCGATCATACGGTGTATATTTATTGAATTTGAAATTCAATTAGGGCACTAGGCCAAAATGTGGATGGTTTACGCCTGGTCTTTACTAACTATCTTATACCTAGCTAATCTGATTCACGACCCATTCACACATTACAGTTACCACATTCACGTCGCCAATCAATCCTCCATCCACCGTACTGCCGCATCCTCTCAAGGGGTACCTACAAAATGCGCCCCCATGCCTTAAAAATTTGATGATGATAAATTATTATATATAAAAATCTAATAATGAAGAATGAGTGAGGAGGGAGATGAACCCAGTAATAAACTAAAACTCAACACAAAGTAAACTAAACGTATCTGATGTTAAGTAGTCACGTCCAACCCTCAAAAAAGAGAGTCCGCTTTTTTCTACACATTGGCCAAAATCAGGAACGTCTCTCGCTACGGGAGTGGGAAAAGGATAAAGAATTATTCGAGCATGGAAAATATAAAGCTGTTGGCGATCATACGGGGAGCATTTTTCCGACCCTCATATTTCATAAGATATAGTGAGAAAAAAATACTGCTAAACACTCTGGATTATGGTTTAAAATGTACAATAGTACCTAATTAACCAAGATGGCGCAAACGATGTCCTTAACTATATATATATATATATATATATATATATATATATATATATATATATATATATATATATATATATATATATATATATATATATATATATATATATATATATATATATATGAAAGTTTCTCCAATTTAACCAGCAGAGAAGACAATATTTATGAATAAAAATGACAATAGGAAAACTTATTTTGCTTTGATAAAGTCAACATTGGACGAAACGTGTCAGGAATTACCAGTTTTTCTATTTTCATTTTTATTCTTAAATATATATATATATATCTATATATATATATATATATATATATATATATATATATTATCTCATGAAAGTTCATAATATCTCATCCTTAATATATATATAAAATTATTATTTTGAGGCGTGGACGTGTCCTATTAATATCTCTTTTGATTTAGTTTGTTTTATTACAATCATTTATTAGTATTCAGGGTTAATTTGTTCCCCCTCATTTCATGATTCATGATTTTTTTATATATTTTTTTGTTTAGAGATTATGGACTTTCATGAGATTATTATACCATAGGGTGTTTTGTAGTTGCCCTGTGACTTTGTAGTATTGCGGTATATGCAGGATTGAGCGGTGAGGAAAGGTTTTTTTTTTTGTGGTAAATGGATAAATTGTTTTGTATGAATGGGTTGTGATTGTGATTAGCTAGGACTAGGATAGTTAATGTAAACCAGCCATTCCCCAATTTCCCTTTAGGCTTGTGTCACAATTATTGTATTTCTTACAATGATTAATATATTGTTATTAATAAATTACATCGTGCAGCAAATTATGCGGAGATGCGGCCTGTCAACAAGTGGGCGTACCTGAAAAAACGGATCTAATTTTGAAATCACCGAAATTCGTAATGATGCCAGGGCAACATCACTAATGACCTGTGCCGTTTCATTTTATAAATTTATTTCAAGAAAGTAAAATAACTAACAATTTTCTTTTAATATGGGAAAAGTATCATCTGGCTTGAGAATTATAGAAACATATCTTAAAAAGATTATTTCTTGATTTATGTCCAGATTCAAACTTTAAACATGATACCTTTGGATTGATGCAGTTTCCTTCGGTGAAATAACCAATACGGGCGTGAAGGAGTAAATTATTTGATCGCAGTTCAAACTCTAAGTAATATATCCTTCATATCTTCATAATATATATATATATATATATATATATATATATATATATATATATATATATATATATATTTTTTTTTTTTTTTTCATGCGTAAGAATACTAAGGCATGTTCTTCAATGCAGACTATTTCTCGCATTTTCCAAAAGTCCCTAAAAGTCTAAGATATTATCAAATAAATTATCTATGTTCTATAATTAACCAATATTCGAACAAATACGATCCAAAGAAAAGAATTAAACTTAATTTTCAAATAAATCCCATCGAAAAGAAAGCTCAACAACCACACTGAGTACAAGATTAATGAAGGATGTGTGTGTAATACGGACGTAATAGAAGGTGGACGATATGAAGTTGATGTAAATCAAGAGGACATATAACAATTAGCCATTGAATGAAGAAAATTCATTGATCAGGACGCTATTAATTGGAGAGATTGTTCGAAAAAGTAGCTGTTCTTGTGAAAACGGTGTCTCTGTGTAACTTTTCACTTGCAATGAGAAGACGGAGGAAATGAGTGTGATCCAACTCCACGGGTGTAACGTTTCGTGTCCTTGCTGTAAAGGTCGGTATTTTATTGACTAATTAAGGGAGATCATCAACATAGTTGTCATGGATATTAGCGATGGTGTAACTATAAGTTTACGATGTTGTGTCGCTGAGATAGAGGAATCAAGTATAAAATAAACTTCAAAAAATAACCCATAAACAATTTGGAACGCTATCAAAAACGGTAAGTCGTGATTGAGAAACTCCAGTCCAACATCAATACTCCATTATTATGTAATATGACTCTTGTGAAATGAAACATGTTAAACGTAATAAATTATTTAGTGGAACGACAGAATGAACCGACAATAATTCTAGCATCTTTAGCAATTGATCATACATATGACTCTGCTTTGAGGTTGGGAGTGAACTTGATACCCAACAGATATTCCAATCTGTCAGCCATATTGGGAATGCAGTGGTATACACGTCGTTATTGGAAATATTTTCTGTTCAGTGAGGCTGAAACGAGGCATTTAAAGTTACAAGACGGTTTTCCCCATTGGGCTGTTAGATCAAGTTCAGAAGAGAAGTCTTTTGAAATATTCCGAGTATTATGACTGTAAACTTTGGTAGCCTCAGAATAGATTTTTGCTAATATATGGTTGTTGCTAGTTAGATCGCTAAGAAAAAGAAGAAAGTAGGTCGGACCAAGCAGAAGCCTTAGGTCGAAGACAGCTTTCTTTCAATGGCCTTCAAATATTGGATATTTCCAAAAAAAGTAATGCTAATATCGAAACAGATCATTTAACAAAATAAATAAACAGAAAATAAATGACTGTAATAGAATTTCTAGCAGTACTTACTTAATTATAAATATTAAATAATAATGTATTCATGAACATTGGAAATTTTTAATGATGTGTTTCTTTAGTCTATATCGTCTAGTAGTGTTTATAGTATATATGGAAAATAATCAGAGACACCCATTGCCATTATACTCATTATGAATTACGAACTATAAGAAAAACAAAAATAATTAATTATATATTGCTATTATTAATACAAGGCTAGCTAAAATATTAATAACCTTTTCAAAACATAATTAATGTAAGCTCTCACAATCATGCGAAAATAAACTCATAACCCCCCGGATTCCAAAATTATTTTTAATTATTTTCTTCTATTTTCTCCATCATGATATTCCTTCTATAAATGATGAAAAGCTAATTCTCACGCAAAATAACATTGGCTGCTGTCTTAGCCCGGAGGAGGCGCTAATTTTAACTCATAATTTGTGGAGCAGCACTGTTCCCCGTCTGAGATCTACATGATCTCAGGTATATCCTGGATATCTCACACTTGTACAGGGTCTACTACATCTTGAAATCCTTTAGAATTTTGTGATTTTAAGAGAAGGAAATCAATGATTAACCAAGATATTAGATTAAACAGCATGCACTATAATAGCACGCTAAATGCTATCACAGTGAGGTCTAATGCTTTAATTAGAATATAATCAAGTTATGTCTTATAGACAATAACTGCAACAGACAATAGTTCACCAATGGAACGAATCCCGTTAACACCGCCTTTTCTATAGATTTACTATGTCCCGTAGTCTCACATAATCTTATAGTGTTTGTTTGCTATAATCATTCATTATGATTTTGTGCACGGATGCAGTACTAAGTCCTTCAACAAATATAAATTGTTTAACAGAAAATTACTCTGCGTAAGTGTTGAAATTGATAGAGCGATCTAAGAAAGAAATGGGAGGTAGATCCACACAAATATTTTCCTGTATTGTTTGACACGTACAAAATGAAAAGATATAGTAATTATGACAAATATATTTTAAGTGAAAATACCACAGACATTACTTTTGAGGAGCCATCAGTATCAGCCGAGTTTGGAACACACAGTGTAAATCTTCCGTTTATGGAATGCACACATCAAATAATTATGATTTCTCATCCTCACTAAGTTAAATAATATATCTTATCAGTATTAAACAAATTATCTTGTTTTTGCCATTTTTGCCAGTCTTTCAAGCACTTCAAAGTTTTATTTTTATCTTTCTGTCTTTCTCCGATAGATAATGGATTCTGTTGATACTTCTTTTATTGCCGTTATTCATTGTGCGTAATATGGTGGAACGTACAATGTCTATGTATATATATTCTTCCATTTGGTATTGTTAATATTTACTGACAACTATAAATTATCGATATTAAGTACTTCTTTAATTTAGGTTTCTTGGAAAGAAAGTACATTAACGTTATAATTATCAACGTCCCAACACAAGAGATAATGTTATATTTTTACAAGTTCTCTCTCAAATTACATGTCTCGATGCCAACCAAATGAAGATATTTACAAAGTTTAATTACGTAATTGAATCCATCACATTAATATATTCTAATTAATAAGTTTTGCATATAAAATATTTGTGGTTATAACATACACCCCCCACACACATATATGTATATTTATTATATGTTTATTATAATAATTTATAATAAAAACATTTTATATCGGTACACAAAAGCTTTCACGTTTCAATATTGTGTGGGTAATTCCTCAGGCAAGGGTAGGTAACTGGTCATAAGATGAGGAAGTAAAATCATAGTATTGAAACATGAAAGCTTTTGTGTAGAGATTCAAAAATGGATTCATTGTAACCTCTTATAATAAAAAATATAATAACAATATTTAGCTCTACTTTGTATTGAGCACGTTTTTTAAATGTAATTATTCGAACTGTGAAGTTAATCTTTCTCTCAATTGGATATATATATATATATATATATATATATATATATATATAAGATATATACACACTGCAAGAAATAACATAAATAATTTTTACAAGAGTACAAGATGATTATTCGCTTAGAAATATCATAAAGAAATACACTACCACAATTGACCCGAACAGAAATCAAACTGTTTACTATACAAATGTAAAACAGCAAACCACTTCATCAAATATAACAACTAGCGAGCTAAATCAAAATTATTACGACCGAACATTGTTTATTAGTTCAAATGCTCCTTAAGGAACTATATTCCTGATCAAACCGAATACATAAAAAATTACATCGGTCACACTGCGAAATGCCTATCCACACACCTTGCGTTGCACTTATCCGACCACAGCTCTGATAAAACGTAATTTAACGCAAAGACACACAAAAACTTATCTGACTCCATTCAAGACATACAAGTCGAAAATAAACCAATATTAACCTCATCCACATGTAAAATTCTTTGTATTTATGCCACTGTAATAGAAATGCAGGAAACTATAACATTCCACCGGATCACTACGGGTAATTTGGGGTGTAGATAGTTCCCTCCGGACTAAGTGACTGGCAAACGAGGTTAGTGAATACTCTAAACTTAAAAATATGAAGGAACAGATATTTTATAACAGCAGTCATTAGGATATAAAATGCGCAGTTAATAATTAAAAAATATCATTAGTGAAAACTGCACTCTTACTTCCCAAGTATGACCTGGATCTAAATAGGCTGAAAAAAAAAACAATCAATAGTCTAAAAAAAACAATCAATTGTCTAAATATTCTATGAAATTTTATGTGTATTTTTGAATCAGATAACAACATTGGTCTTAGTTTGTAAAAAGGTCTGCACTTGAAAGACAATACCTACAGATGTTAGCGATATGTTTTACTTGAGAAAGCAAACATTACCTCCAAAATGATAAACCACATTTAAAGTAATAATAAAAATAAAATAAGTGAATAATTAGGAAAGCCTACAGGAAAAAAATATGAGTGTTTTCTAAAGCATCTTGTCTAAAATCAGAAATGATGAATATAAAGGAAAATTATAAAAATAAAATATTCGTGTGAATCACGGAAGATTTAAGAGAAATGAGGGGAAAATATGAATTAATATATCTTGAATCAATATGAAGATATTTTGAAACGAAATAGGGGAAAAATGTGTCAGTAGTGGTTAGGGAACACTTAGAAATAAGACGTGTTTCATATATATATATATATATGTGTGTGTGTGTGTGTGTGTGTGTGTGTGTGTGTGTGTGTGTGTGATTATTGGCTAGAGTCGGTTTTTGTGAGCAAAACCGTCTGCTAAAATGATTACACAATCGGTGTTTCAGACACTTGCTGAAGCCCATTTGTGTTCCTTCAGCGCCCACAGAGACCTTCAGCGCCCACAGAGACCTTCAGCGCCCACAGAGGCCACCTGCAACTATTCTGATAGTTTCTGGAAGTGAGTAATTTAAACAATGCCAGTAGGCTCAAACGCATCGTCACGATATCTGGGAAATTTGTGATAGTATAAACATCAACGGCTTCTGAACTGTTCCGTAAATTTCACTCACAAGCACTGGATAAAAATGAAGGAACCGTACGTTTGGATCGCCTTCGAAACCGATAACATGTCGAGATTCGAATATATATATATATATATATATATGTGTGTGTGTGTGTGTGTGTGTGTGTGTGTGTGTGTGTGTGTGTGTTTGTAATTTCAAATATTTAAAAATAATATCCGTGTTCCCTCGTTCCAACTATGTCAGATTTCTACATGCCCAAATTTTGCATGCAAATTTTAAACAAGCTATCCAGAAATTGTCACTGACATCACGATCTCACTTGTCCCCTTAACAACGTAGGAATTTTCCAAGCTTACACAAGGACTCTACACACACACATGTGTGCATTTAAGCAAAAACTTACACGGGCGCAGACGCGCACATATATAAAGGGAAACACACACACATATATGATTTCGAAAAAATATCTTTCTGCTTCTTAATGTAATGTAAACATAGACACTCCTTTAAGAATGGATTAAATTCTATTTTTTTTAAATTTATTTGTTTAAATGTTATTTTGATGGATATTCATAATTTGAATTGATGATATGTTTTTTTACTAAATAGTTTTTATTTACTAAATAGCATATTTAAATATTTCTATAATATAATATGTGTCCGTTTCATAAAGACATATATATATATATACATGCATATATATATATATATATATATATATATATATATATATATATATATAGTCGCAACACATTAATTCCATCTGGACATATGGTACTATTTTTAATATTCTGGCCTGTTGCGTGTTATGACGTCATAAAACCGCATCTTGAAATTATGACCTGCGTCCGCTATTCCGTTATTCCGCGACCGCTATCGATGCATAGCAATTTTCTGTCAATATAACAAAATATTATCTTTGATGGTGAATATCTTTGATAAAATATCCGTAGAAGTTGGTTCATGTGTGTCGAAAGCATAGATCTAGGATCAACTTAATAAAGAAAAATCCAAAAGTTGCGCAATTTTTGTCTTTATTTTCATGCGAAAATATACGAATATTAGAATGTCTCTTGATCAGATATAATAGACATTCATTGTCTGCTATATTTAACAATATATATATATATATATATATATATATATATATATATATATATATATATATATGTGTGTGTGTGTGTGTGTGTGTGTGTGTATCGGAATTATTCTTTCCTTATAATATATAATTTTATGATTAATATATAGTAGTGTAGCATGATCGTAAAAATGACTGATTAACTTTTATTCGCTGCGTTATATTGTTGATAATTGGTTTCAGTGTTCTTAAGATCATTTTACCTGTGCGTTCTGTATTTGGCATTTCTTTGTTTTCCCATTCTGCAAGTAATCTCATTTCTCCATCTATTGCGTTGCTCTTCTGTTTATTGTCGATGTTTTTTCTTTGATTCGCCTTCACACATTTTCTTTTCTTGCATTATATTTTTTCTAAATCTTTTCTCATAACTTTTCTTCTGGCATTAGCTATTTCCTCTATTTCATTTTGTTTTCTCTGCTCTCTCTCTCTCTCTCTCTCTCTCTCTCTCTTCGCTCTCTCTTTCCTTCTCTTGTAGACTTGGTCGTTGTCACAGGCATGTTCTTCTCCAATTACTGCGTTATTGCTTCACGGTGTTCCATCGATGCTTTCGAATATCTTTGCCTATCAGCGATTCGCCGTACCTCTATCTCATCCTGAGACAGACGTAATCGCTGCCTTCGCTCTCGTTCTAATCTCCTCCATCCTTCAAGGGAATTTTGTTTTTTAAATTGCTCAATTATACAAAAAAATGTAAATTTAGGGAATTTAAATAACATGTATAGAACAATATGAATATTGAATACAAATGCAGGACTAAGGTATAAGGAAATAATAGGGTACTTGTAATTACACATACAATATAAGTAATAAATGTATATCTCAATAATTATTCAATTATATTTTCGGATGCTAAAAGCATGTAGAATTTAGAATATCATAATTCACATTTTCAGATTAAATATATAATGAATAATACATTTTCTGCGGCTACGTAATTAAAAAGAAACGCGTGATACATTTGTTTGAAAGTAACTGTTATTTTTAAACAAATGCGATGATATCGATCGTCCATAGATTACACATGGTTTTATATAGATGGCCTTTGGATCAATAACTTTCCATATCAAAATTTTATGAATTTAATATAATAATGAAATGAAAATATCCGTCGGAAAGTAAGAGATTAGCAACGGAACCGGAAAAGCAGCGGTGTCAATAATTTCTTTGGAAGACCAATTTGAAACAAGACCGTCATTTATTAGAGAAAGGTATCTGAGTGCATCAACTAACAGGCTTGAACAAATATAACTGCAGTCTAAGAAACGTGGGCGTGAAGAACTGATTAACTGAACGGTTCATTTTGATCGGATATTCAGTTTGTCTAAATGAAGATACATATTTCATGTCTTTATTATAATCCTTTTGTGATGTCACCCCGGGCCCTCCACGCCCATTGCTATCCTGTGTTATCCTGTGACGACCAATGTGATTTGGTATTTTTCGGGGCACCAAATGTGACGTTCTAACCCTTTGCTGATTCGGATGGGAATCTGGTTGGATTCGGTATCAGCTTTGTCGTTCCCAGCTCGCCTCCAACGTCTGGTTACCGAAGTAACTGCTTTGTTTCTAGTCTAACCTACCCACGTTTTGATTTGATCTTAGGTAGAAGAAATCAATCAGTCGCCGGGTCGCAATGCAGGCCGAGTCTGAGCAAAGGTAACACCGCACAAGTATATGTAAAAGAAAATAAAGTAAAAACACGAAATGTTCAAATGTGTTAAAAAAAAATAACAAATATTTTATATCTGGTTGCTGAATACAGGACATCGTCTTTCTGCCAAACCGCTAATATTGATTCGTGATAATTTGCGTTTGTTAGGCGAGTCTTAACACCTTAAGTTGTTTTTTTAAGAAACTGGGTTTTTTTTCTGTATCTTCAGGCGATATTCGTAAAACTTGTTTTGGTGGTGTGAGTCTAAGTCGTTCTTCAAAAATAAATTGTTCTTGGTTAGAAGTTGAAGTCGGGATGCCTGGATATTTTTCAGTCAGCTTCCTGCGAGGCTGGTCTCAGAGCTCACAGCTCAACACTGTCTGCGTCTCTTCAACTGCAACTAACTTCTCTCTGACTGACTCTTTGACTAACTTACTCGCTGCGACTCTGCTTATATGGACGCCGACCAAAACTGGGTGTGGGCTTTTCGTGGTTTGGGGTTCCTCGATAATTCTAAATCCACAATTAGGATTTTCTTTGTTTTCGGACAGGAAAATTTATCACTTTCCATTTTTGGGAATCCCATTAGTTTTTGCTTTAGAGGGGTTCTTAAGTGTATCGTCCTCCCAAATTCTTCCTTTCTCATATTGGTATATCACACCAATCCCCTCAGAGGGTATCAACAAGTTTCCCTTCTTTCTCATAGTGGTATCTCACACCAATCCCCTCAGAGGCGTCAACAGGCCTCCCCTCCTTTCTCATAGTTCATCTTCGCCTAACGCTCACGCCACCATTCAGCCAATGAACGCCCAGCAGCGTGGGTGTGGCTAGACTGGCCTCAGTTTAAAAATCTCACTTAAAGGAAAAAAATTATCTTCTTTTTTTTTCTTTTTTCTTTTTTCACCAGACCCCTACGACTCGTAATGTGGTCCTTAATCTCTATCTTAACCGAATTTCATCTAGAATTCGTCAACGAGATTTTCGTCAAATAATCATTTGGGTTGGTCAAGTGAATCTCTTTTTCTCCTACGTGCTTCCGTCGCCAAAATCTGTCCAGGCAACAAATTCTTAACATGGCCAGCTCTGACATAATACAGGTGTTTTTCCCAAAATCAAATGATATCTCCGAATGATAGTTAATGGTTTATTCTTTCCCTTTCTCTTTTCCCTTTCTTTCTTTTTTTTCTTTGGCGGTGGTCTTCAGCTGATGTCTTTCTCGGTAAATGCCTGCCGTGATTACCATTATCTCTTAGCATTCCGTCTTGTAGGCAACTTGACCAATTTGAAATATTCATTATTGCCATGGACAGATGGCTATCTCTTATTCGCCGCCCCGTAACATAAATTAATTCGACAGATCCGAGATCTTACGAATCTCCTATCTTCTGCGAGAGAAAAAATACTTTTTCTTTTCGCAAATGAAAATAAAATCTTCTCACTTTTCTTTGTTAAAAAAATAACATCGCTCGGTATGTCTTTTCGTGATAGCTTCTTATCGCCTTAATTATTTCAGCTTCTCGCCTTAATTATTTCTCGCTATTAATTTTCACGCGACCGCTAAATGGTGTCACATTTCAACTACAGGCGAAAGAGAATTATATAAATTCCTGCACATTCATAATTATTATAGGATGATAATATATGATTCTACGTTTGTTCATATGCGATACGTTTCTACGAATCTGCAATTATTTGCATACAATTCTATACTATTGCGAGACAAACAAAAGAACTGCATATATATATATATATATATATATATATATATATATATATATATATATATATATATATTTGATTTTTCTTTCTTGTATGTGCTATATCTGTTATGTCATGTGCGATCAAGTATCTCAGAGCGTTCGTCATTAATACTATAATTTTTGTTGCTCTTCTGCCAAATATTCACATAAAAAATGTTTCATACGTATGTCCCTCTGACTATTCTATTACCAATAGATTCTGTGAGTGTAGAATTCTTCAAGCGATCTCTATTCATTAAATGTTCTTAAAATCTGAATTGATTCTTTTGGTTTTAAATTAAGTGTCTATTTAGATTCAAATGCTGTATATAGTATTCACAGTAGATGTGTTTGCTGCTTGAATGCAATACTCAGGCTTGAAGATTAAATTCAAGCATGAAACACACTGTCAACATTCAGTGTTAATCTCAGTTACCACTCATATATTTACATACGCTCTATTTCTAATATTTATCAATGTTACTCATAAATGTGACATACCTGAAAATTATATTTATTATTATATGCGTAAGTGTGTGTGTGTGTGTGTGTGTGTGTGGTGTGTGTGGTGTGTGTGTGTGCGCGCGCGTGTGCGTGCGCGCGTGCATGCACGGTCTCGATCGCGCCTGTGATCGAGTGTTCGGTCCTGTGTACGATGGTCTCTATCGCTTATTGGTGATATCATTTCAACTGTGGCAAAGATCACGCTTCTAATGTTTTTCGAATATTCATATAGAAGAGGTTATAAGTTTACTTATATCAAGGTACGAATTGTGGATAGAAAAAATAGACGTTAATTTATATTTATTTTATGTTGGTGGACAAGATCTGTGATATGAAGTCGATATATATATATATATATATATATATATATATATAGATATAAAATACTAGAGTTCAAAACATCCCATCCCAATATTTTTTTAAATTAGCTCAATAATTAATTATTTTGCATTTATATAACACAAGATCATGTAACGTTGTTAAAAAAGTGAAACTTCATATTTTGATTGTTATTACATGAAGAAAAAAAGTATTTTACGATTAAATTGAGCTCGCATCAAAATATCCTCCTTTAGATTTGATAACTGCTGCTCACATTTTTGGTATTCATTGCAAACGTTTCACAAAGTGTAAGTTCGATAATTGAATCCATTTGTTTATAATTGACACTAAGAGCGGTTTTTCATTTTCGTTTTTATTGTTCCGTCAAGTTCATACCATGCTAATTCTGGGTGAGACTTCAAACATATATATATATATATATATATATATATATATATATATATATATATATATATATATATATATATATGCGTGTGTGTGTGCGTGAGTGTACAATTTCAATATCAGAGATTACAGCTATTGGAACATAAGCATAGTATAAAATAATATACTTCAAAATTTCTCCTGATTAAAGCAATGTTGGCAAAATAAGAAATGCATGAACGATAAATACTGGAACACCTGTAAGATAAATGTCATTTGATTTTTACTACCGTCATTTCAATTAAACAACTTGGAAACTCGAAACACTTACATTATTTTTTTTTCTTTTAGTTTTATGCTATCAAGACTCATAATTAGTTCTCGCTGTCAAAATTGCCACCAGGCACTGTGGGAGCACGTAGGCTTCCTTTAATATCACCAATAATTAATCTAATTTCTGTGTCATGTATTTGCTCTCTCAGCTCTTACTCTTTAATTTGTATTGTTTTCGTCATAGACAATAATAAAGAAACACCAATGAACTGAAGGTCTAATAATATTCTTCTCTTTCTTATTACTTCATCAATAACGCACACCTGCAAAGAAAGCTTCATCCTGATCTTAATTATAAAATCACGGCTTCCTGCATCCATGATCTTTGTGTTTACATATTTGTTTCGTTGATTTCCTGTTTCCAGCCTTCGGGAAAATTGATGGTATTTTTTTTTCGTTAAAACTAACTGAAAAACAATTTCTACTAAACTAGGATTTGCTGGAGATGCGAAAGTGAGATAAGTACTTAAAGGGAAAGGAAAATAGGATAAAAATCTATATGTTCGTTACTGGATATGAATTAACATTTGTTCGAGGAAGGATTTGTATATTAGGATATAGCACAAGAACGCGACAAAGAAACCTAGTATAAATAGATTTTACGAGAAACATTTCACTCTCCTTATCTTTGTTTTTATCTCTCTCCCTTATTTTTTCACTCTCTATTTTCTCTCTCTCTCTCTCTCTCTCTCTCTCTCGAAATATTCTGTCTGTGTCTCTGTGTTTCTTTGTCTCCCTGTCTCTCTCTCACTTTTCCTTTTTTCCCTGCCTATCTCTCTCTCTCTACACGCACACACACATATGTTCTTCGATGGATACATTGTCGCCATTTCATATTGATATAAAATTGTTTCATTTTGATTTAGTCGACGACACACTATAGTTGTGTCAGTTGCGTACCGACTCTGTGTGAAGGAACACAATGACACAATTCCTTCCACCAGAAATTTGGAAAAGGATGCTGTACTGATTGTCATTCTTGTCGGAAGCCCCAATACGAACATTCTAGAATGCTTGGATGTCAACCTGAGAAATATGCAGAGGATTCAGAATGCGTTGGATGAGTCTAATTGTGATTACGAAGGTATGGCAGCTCGGAAGACTCACTCTGCTAGTTCTTGTAAGAAAGAACTCCCGAGTTTGTTGCCGAAAGACGCAGACACAACAAGGAGGCCTTCATAAATTGACATCAAGAGGGTGGCTTCCGGTAGCCGTTATATCTGGCAACGTAAATCTACTCAATGCTACACAAGTAGGAGAATCAATTCAAGGCTGTCAGACAAATTCTGCAACTATCTCACCCCTTACATCGCCTGATGTAAGGCTTCATGTAACCTAACTCTCCAGAATGCCATCCCCTTGATAAGTATATGTGAGGCGCAGTTGAACGAGAGACCAACAAAACTCCGTGACACCAAAGATGAACTGAAGACAAGGATTATGGCAGTATTACCCACCCTAATCAAAGAGACAGTCCAGAAAATCTGCAGCAGATTCCGAACTCGTACGGAGTCTGTCGTTAAAGTCTATGGCGATAATATTGAATAGATTTACTCTTTAGTATTTTAAGACATTTTTTCTCTAATTTTGGTAAATATATGAGTTAAAATGAGAATTCGATGATTTTTTACGTTTATGCGGAATTTTGATGACAATTTATTTATCGGACAATATATATATATATATATATATATATATATATATATATAAAAGAGAGAAAGAGAGAGAAATAAAGATAAATTACTATTATTAAAAAAAAATTTAGAAATAAATATAACTGTATATAAAGAGGAAAAATATAAGTTAAAACAGATGATTGGTAATAATGAAAAAAAAAAAATTTTTTTATAATGGAAAATGACACTCCAACTGTAAAGCAAGTCCTAAAATATCAAATCCGAATAATTTCACATAGATGGTTTTTGAGAACAAAAAAATAATTATAAGAACAATACTTTCTCAATGAACAAAGACATATAAGTTATCAGAGAACCAAAGGTCAATTACTTGGAGTCTCTTCTTCATCTGTGACTCGAATGTCCAATATTTACTAACTCATAGAAGGATTAACATTGCAGAACACTTCTGTTCTGTTTTGTTCTTAACTAAATATTCATATTCATTAATTTTCTTAGCCTTTGTAAGGTATCTGTCACTATTCTGATGTGACTTCGGATTTCACTATCACATTTTAGTTTCTCTGTTAAAACACCTACTATATATTTAAATTTTTCTCTTCCATTTCTCAGCCCGCATCTTGGACCGGTCCTCTTTGTGACAATGAAAGACCAATTTCCGCAAAATTCTGCGGCTGAGATGTCGCGATAGCTATATAAGGGCCTCCTCACACCTTAATTCCGCTGTATAACATATCTTTACAACATTTTTCCTGGAAAACAAATAGAGTAGTAACCAAGTCACTCTTAATTGTTCCATCTTACTTGACGCAAAAATCGTTGTGCTGTTAAGCAATAATAAATATCCACACTACGCTTTCTTTTTGTAGCACAACTAGATTGTTACAGTTAAACCCTTACTTTTTACGTCACTTATAAATCATTCGACGGAGGCTACGTTGTTGTCCAGTGAAGCCACGCTCTTTATAAATTTTTAGCACTTCAGTATATTCTCTTTTCGAATTACATGATGTATGTCTTTGAGGTATCATTTTGTAATGTTTAGGAAATGCATCGAATGTTTTATAATGAATAAAATCCCTGTATTGATCCCATTGATTTATGCTTTGTAAAAATATTTCCTTATACACTTGACATAATCATTTTAGAATATTTTAATTTGTTTTAGTGTGTTTCAGCATGTACAAAGCCTTGGAGCAACCCGAGTTAGTACTACAGAGCAAAGTTCACAGCTTATGCGAAGAGGGTTATATAATGTTGAAGCTTAAATAAGCATGGAATAATACAACACAAAATGTACGTTAACAAAATGTATTGAAACAAAGAATAGGTACACAATATTTACAGTTAGTTTGGTATATTCTTGGGAAGACTGTTCCTGCATAATGGGTTGACTAAATCGCAGTCGGGCAGAGTCTCTGGATTCAATTTCTTAATCTCTACTATCTTCCCCGTCTTCCGGTACCAACCCATATTTATATGGTCGGTAGTCCGCTTATGTAAATTAGGTGTATCATACACAACATATAATAAGCAAAGCATAGCTGTCGCACAATGCGGAAAGTAAGGAGCGCCTAGATATGACTGAATTTACTACTATGAATCAATTGATCCTGCGTGACAAGTTTGCTAACAATTACACTAAGTCGAAGTGTCCGAGTTTATGCGTAGATCTGTGGAAAATTATAGGTTAACGCTAGGCACAGTTAGAAGTCATAGGTTAACGCTAGGTACGGTTTGAAGTCTTAGGTTAACGCTAGGGTCAGTTGGAAATGATCGGGAAACATCACCGTGGGTGTCGGTAGGGGAGAGTAGTCGTTCACAGTTAGAAGCCTGTTGAGTGGAACTTACTTCTCACAAATGGAATATGGATGAAATGAGGGTGGTTCGGTACAATGCGCGCCGAATGGAAGGTCCTACCTATCAAGGTTAGAACTGGTGGAAATAAGAAATGTAGTCATTATGAGCACTTACCATGGAAGTAGCGATACGGAACCGAGAGTCTTGCGACGTTTCGTCTTTCAGAGATGGGTTGTAGGTTGAAAAATAACCCATCACCCAAAAGAACGTGGAAATGCTTTTAAATGTTTGCTTTTATAATTAGGATCTGATTAAATTACCGTTTGTGTAGTTCACATAATTTTGATGCTTTCATTTTTTTTGTTGTATCGCCAACCTGAAATATATTCGGCATAATTTTTCTGTTTGCTATTTGATAGTGTGACGTCGTCCCCCCTGGTCGCAGCGTCGACTGTGTCGTTCGATCCCGTTCGCGGCGCCAGCTGTTCGCTCCTCGCTGCTCCATGTGTGACGTTCTAACCCTTTGGTTAGATGAATACCAGCCTCGTCGTTCCCAACCCGCTTCTAACGCCTGGTTACCAGGGTAACTGCACTGATCTCCGGTCTGCCTACCCACGTTGTGATTAGATCTTAGACAGACGGGATCAAACAGGGATTGGGCCGTATGCAAGCTGAGTCCAACGGGGGTGATAACACACAAGAAAAATAAAAACTCACAAGGTCAAAAATATTGAAGAAAAAGGTAACAACTTTTTATATCTAATTGCTCGTTACACAAGATTATTCCTACCTCCCGACCCGTTCTGTGGACCGTGGCACCACGCTTCTACCAGACAACTTTAAGGCTTCGAGTTGCCTGCTCTCTAGAAATTTGCATTTCGGGGGTGTGGTTTGGTTTCAACACTGGGCGCTGATCTCTGCTTGTCGTTCACGGTTGATCTCTCGCGCCGTCCGCGGCGCAAACTCTCTGCCTGTCGTTCACGGCTGATCTCTCTCGCCGTCCGTGGCTGCAACTAAACTCTGCCTGTCGTTCACGGCTGATCTCTGCTGGTCGTTCACGGCTGATCTCTCTCGCCGTCCGCGGCGCAAACTCTTCTCTCTTCAGAGTCTGAATTATTGGTCACTCATCCCGCCGTCAGTGCGCGAATTAACTTCTCTTCGGCTTGCTCTGATTCCAACTTCTCCACTTAGGCCAAACGGGCTGCTTCACTTCGGCTTCTCTTGCCCGCAAGGGGGCGAATGAACCGGGCCCACCGCCCGCGCTCAAACTCCCTCGCCGTCCGCGGCGCAACTCTGATTTCTGTCGGTTGGGGTCTCGCTTTTATTGATGCAGTCAAAAACTGGGGTGGGTCTGTTTGGCGTCGGGAATTCTTGATAATTCTAAATACGTATCCACCCTTCTTATTTCTGATTAGGGATTTTCCATTTTCGGTAACTTACTTTCACTCCTACTCCCTTACTGTGCCTCTGGGGGGTCGTATACCCGCTTCCCCGCTCCTTCGTATGTCATGTGACCGCTCTCGGCCAATGGGGTCCTGGTCGGGTGTCTTTCCTCCTCCTTCATGTATCATGTGACCGCCTTCGGCCAATGAGGCTCTGGTCGGTATCTTTCCTCCTTCCTTCGTGACGTCTTTAATCGGGCGTGGACAATCCGTGGCTTTGTTCTGGGGAGGAAACACCTTGCTTAAAAAAACAAAAATTTAAATTTTCGTACGTGACCGAAATGACGCTCTCGGTTTCTTTTACACGCGGTATTTGTCAAACAGTTTATCGCTAATTGGATACGATCTAAGAAAGGGATTTTTCAGACTGGGTTGCGTTTTCGTGAACTAATAAAAATACTTCACTTTTTCTTTCGCGGCCAAAGGCCTGATAATAAAATTTTTCATTATCTCAAAAAAACATTTTCAGCCAACATCATTCTTGTGTGGCTTTATTTTCAATTCTGGAATGGTCTGGGTTTTCGTATTAATGGTTTGCCTGCATATCCTTAGATAAACTTCCCACCTGTTACCTATCATATTTTTTTCCATTGTCTCTATACTTTATTTCTTCAACCAAATTGATAACAAACTTCCATTTTTCGTGGACACGGAAGTAGGTCATTTGCTTGACCGGGATATCTTCCAACATCTGTTATGTATCAATCGAGCGTGTGTGTGTGTTCTCTCATGACCTGGTTTTCGTATTATATTTTTTTTCTTTCTTTTTCTTCTTCTTCTCTTTCTCTCTCCCAGATCGCTTGAACACAATTAAAGAATTATTCTCAAAACCCAAATATTTTTCAGCTCTAAATAATTATCAAATGGTTGACAAAGCGTAAAAAAACAAATCATATATTTATGAATATTTCTTTTCAGCCTGCCAACTTATGCATGGTGCCAAAATAGTGAAGTTACATAATAAGCACTATCCAATAAAATTGCCATGTAATCAACGTCCATGAGTTCTAGTAAGTAAACTTTCATTGTCATCGTTTTCTCAATTATCGTGAAATCCGGTCTTGCAATTCAGTTTTACGTTTTCCATTTCCAAACATTTTACGAACGCTGAAAAAATACTCCGCACAACAGCCATATTCATTTATTCATAAGTATTTCAAGTATACTCGCGATATATTTATAATTATCTGTACTGTATTAACGAAACAGCATAAAGAGAAGTATTTGTATTTTCAACGGAACTATTTAATGTGTACCACGAAACATAACAAAAAAGTTAGAAATCCTAACAGGATTTATTATTGGCGATTTCATACAATATATGTTAAGAAGACTACAATCGTTGTGATAAATTAAAAACAAAAAAAAAGACGTGAAAGGCGACTAGCGGAGATAGAAGAAATAATTAAAATTGTTAAGAAATGATAAGAAAACGGAATGGGAAAAAGTGTCATTTCAGTAAAGGAATTACACACTGAAAACGGCAGCATTAATCGGGTTAGGAAATATACTAGTTTAGTTAGGGTTAGATGTAGTAATGCTAGCAGGTTCAGAGGCCGTTAAGTGGAACAGGGAAATTTGCACTCTCATAGCAATATCGTAACAGGTTTCAAAAAGGGAGTAATCGACTAGAGGGTTCAACATTCAGTGTAAAATTGAAAATTCCATGGAGAGAGCAAATAGAAATTTCAAAACAGACACACAAAACCAATAAAATTATGCTAATATTGAATTTGGTTCAGTAGGGAGAGAGGTACAATGGAAGAATGGATAGCTGTTCTGATTGAAGAATCGGAGAGCCGAGTTCGAATTCCAGTCGAATCCATTACATTCACTTACGTACTAATACCATTGGGAAAGGTATGTATCCTCTTCTTCTTCCCCCAGCTATGGGTAAATAGCAGGACAGACCGGGTTCTATAGCCTTGGATGGAAACTGGTCTACTGCAGAAAGAAATGTCTACCTACTGCGGGGAAAATCTGCCTCGTCACTCATGTATAGGAAGATATATTATTGCCTAAACGTATATCACACATGCTACATAACTAACTGAGGGAGAGAGGGTTGGTTCTTAAAACGCTAATATGACACATGGGCAGCAAATATTTCAGCGAAACACAGTAACTGAAGTAATTGAAAATTGTGTACATAGAAAGGGAATCAGAAGTGAAAAAATATCAAGAATGCTCGTATTGAAAACAATTATGATTATCTGGAGGACCACGATCGTCACTTTCAAAAGAGTTGGGAAAGAGACGGAGTGAAAGAGAGAGACTAATACTTACTTTTCTCAGTATATTGTCTGTTAGTTCCGTGATATCAAATTAAATTAAATATTGTACGTTTATTGGCATCATGATATCAAATGTGACATAAGTCGAATTTAGTTTCAAAAAGGAAAAATTTTTTTAAGAGAAGTTTAAATACGATAATAACAAGATGTACTGAATTCATCCACAATGGTACCAAAAGAGATATTGCACGCAGTGTTACACAAAAGCGTCAGACAAACCAGGTGAATTAGCGGATTGAACTGATAAATGCCTCCTATTTCACTAAGTGCAGATTTTACAATTTCAATGGATGACAGTAGCTGTCACGTAAACATATTTCCAGCACAGCTACGCACACATGGGACAATCGATGACACAAAAATAAAAATGTACGGACATCAGTAGGTGAAGAAGTAAAGTGTTCCTCATATTCTCGCGAGAAATATAACCACGTTGGGGCAAATCAAAAACGACACAACCCAAAGACGATATCTACTGGTGATATTCATATTAGAATAAACTATAATTTTGCGTAGGTAGGATTTAGTCTTGTGTTCTCAGTCGTCTACAGAGCTATAGTATTTTCAACGTCATGTTTTCTCGTTTATTACAACTTATTTTTGTTGAGAAATGTGTGATCAGTTTGAACATTTTGAATTGAAATGATTTTACTTTTTCAATTCGTTCACAATTATAGACATTATTGACTGCTACCAACAAATCAGCGTTGCATGCATCCGTTGCTTTGATACATTTTCATAAATATACGAAGAAGATACTCGAAAAAAAAACAGAGATGTGGTTCTACAGAAAGATACTGAGAATAACATGAACCGAACATTTGTGTAACGACGAAGTTCTAAAGCCGATGACAACAAAAATGACACTTATTCATAACATCGGAGAGAGACAGTTGAAATTTCTGGTGCAGCTGATAAAGAAAGAAGGCTTCGAAAATTAAATCCAGAGAGGAGAGATTGAAAGTAAGAGAGACAAAGGGAGGCAAAACATAAGCGACATTGAAAGCTTTAATGAATGGCGGAGAAGTTTTGGAAGAGATGGCGAAAAGAAAAATTTAATAAATCCACAAAGTACAGGAAATAGTGGAGTGATATTATACCCAACGTCCTGAAGGGACGTGACACATAGAATAATATATTTAATGAATACATGGTATGTCGGCTAATTGCAATCTGAAACGTCTATTCTGTGCAACATAAATAGACATTTCTGATGACGTGGCACTTTTGATGATAACAGCATTTCTACGGAATCAATTCCAATAAGTTTTTTCTAGGAAAACCACATAATACTCCTCGACGTACTAATTGCAAACGTTGTTTTGCATTATTTGATACTTCCTTGTTGAATGTTGCTGAATTTTTTGAAAAAAATTATATTAAATCCTTGGAGAAGATGATAAATCTGCATTTCTATCAATGGTCTAGTGACCAGTTATACAGACAGGCAGATAGACACACGCACAGACACAGGTACACACAACACACAAACATACACACACAGACTCGTATATGCAGTTCGTGTCAGATTTATTTGTCTGCTCCCATAATTACGTCTAAACCTGTGAACCAACTAATTTTCATAAACATGTTATGTGTATTTTTCACAGATTATTAAATAATAGTTTTGTCCGAAAGAAAATTGTATTTTCATGTCAACATTTTTGGCCCATTAGTGACAAAATCAACTGCATGAACATTATTCTCTGTTAATGCCTTTAATCGAAATTGATAGTTCCTTACAAAAGTTCTTCTTTAATGTGCCCTTTTCTTCATTGGGTCGTTGGCGATCATGACTTTCAAAAATGCATATCCCTTCAAGCATTTATTAATTCATGTATTTGTGTTACCTTTCCTAAATTCAGTTCTGTCATTCATTCACACAACATGCTAATTAGATTTTTTTCCTCTGTCCCACTTGCTTCCAGTGAATTCTGTAATTATCCAATGTTGTCCTCTTTATTGCAACTAGAAATTTCAACTAACTCTTTCTGACATTAATTATAATTATCATTTTTTACATTTTGTCTAAAAATTAATTGTTGCTTATTCTCAACATCCTTTCTAAAAACAGAGTTGTGTTGCTTCACATCACTTCATATTTTAGAAGAGTTATAAGCATCCCTTGCCATATAGGCGGGTTGATATTGCGTAAAAGTTCAATGTTTTTGTTGGTTCTAACGAAATTTTCGTGTTTTTTTTTAATATTTTACTTAGCTTACGGAAGTGATTCCTTTTATGTCGTAAAAGGAAATATAAATGTTCATCTGTTCCCTATTATTTATTATACTAAAATGTACACCATGCGAAGTGTTGCAATTCGTGAGAAAATAATCCTATTGCCGGAAAAATTCTTAGAACGCATTTTATGGAATAACATCCGTAATATAATCATGAGTTGCTAGAAGATATAGCAACAAACATCTATCTATTCAGCTTCTTCATTTAAATTTCTAGAAAGAAATAAAATAAATTGAGGTAGATATGGTGTATGGCCTATTTTTTGACGAATTTATTCGGCAGGAACATGTGAAATCCTATCGCATCATTCGCCATATTGGATAATTCATTTTCATTGTAAAACTTGGGTCGTTTCTTCCTAATAGGTTCTCGTAATGTTTCAGGAGTTCGAAAATCTGCATCTGTTCTTTGTTCATTTTTAGCTTCGTCCACTTCTTCTTCAATATTGTCATTTAAATCATTCGTGATATTGAAATATTTTAAAATATGACTGGATATCATCCACTGCATATGTAACTCAATAACGGAACAATAATAAATGAACATACATCCCTTGTAGTAATTGGTGTCGAATGATTAATATTGGCACGTCTTTTATGAAAGCGGAACTTTTATTAGAAGTCGAATATATATATATATATATATATATATATATATATATATATATATATATATATATATATAAAATGACTCCCGTCGGTTTCGACGTATGAGGATCCGACAGATTGATTTAGTTATGAACGTTTGTGCGATAATCTTAAGTGGCATTTAAGACCCGCTAGTAGTTTAAAAAGGAGGCCACATATGGAGCAAGTGTGAGGATTGTGAGATGAGATCACTGTTAGGTTGATTGACCTTTTTAGATCTTGCTCTCGCTTCATGAAGATGATTCAGAAAAGCAGATAGAAAATTGTTGAGTTCACTAAAACACGTTCAACCCGCTCAAAGGCTAAGCGCTCAAGGGTGTTATGTGGTATATTGACTGCTGGCAAAATGCTTGTCTCAACACACACACACACACACACACACACACACACACACACACACACACACACACACACACACACATATATATATATATATATATATATATATATATATTATCTGTTTGTACCTTATTTTTATAGATACAACTATTTAAGTAAATGCTCTGTTTATATTAAAGAGTATTAAAAACATCATTCAGTCAGAATATCCAGGAAATTTCATAGAAAATAGGTGTCCTCTTTCCTCTTTTGCTAAATGATATAGCACGTCAGACTAAATGACGGTACTCTGTAGGATTCAGGAGGTTCAATACCTGTCAGAGGCCACTTTGATTTACATGTTTACTTGGAATTTTTCCTTTGTTTGTTGTGAGGAACGTGGCTCTTAAATTTGTAAAATTACTTTTATACATTATATATATATATATATATATATATATATATATATCCGACAGATTTTTAATTCATTTCTTACAACGTTATTTTTATATTTTATGCTCATTTGAGTAGATGCTCTCTTTTTATTCATTTATTAAACGGTTTGTATATTTATCCACATACATCAGTCTGATTATTCGAGTAATCTCATTAGAAAAAATATGGTATATCTCGCAGGATTCGTCCCCAAGACGAAACCGTCATTGGATCGGACCTACATTAGGCCAATATGGTCACACAGGACCACTTAATCAAATAAAGTCCGAAAAGAACCTTCTGAACACATTTTCCCGATTCTTGAAATATGCCTATCTGTTTTTGTTTTGTATTCTAACGTAAACATTTTTTTTTTAAATGGATTTTATCCAACAGGTTTTTAATTTATTTGACTAAATATTTTTTAACAATATTTCTCTAATATTTAATCCGGTAGATGTAAATAAATATTATGTTTAATAAATACATAAATAAAAACAGAAGCTATGCTCAAATATTAGTCGCCATTTAAAAAATAACATTTAAAGTATACGACTTTGACGTTGGATGTAAAGTCATAAAGTGCAAACGGTATTTCACAATCTAGTTGGATATATAATTAATTATTTGAAGAACGCCAGAGAACATCCAAACAGTGTATATTTGTTTCCTTTATTGTGGAACACTTTGTAAAGAAGGGAGCTGGTCATATTTTCAAACAATATTATTAAAGATACTCTTGGAATAATGGGCAGATTATACGTGGTTTTAGTTAATCTCCTTCTACTAATGATGATGATATTTTCCATAATTTTTGCTCTGTTTACCCTCGTGTTTTCAGCGAATATAATACTAGTATTTATAGCAGTTGACATGATAGTCATATTGATATAATAGACGCAGTATCGGAGATAGTATTTGTATTTTAGTTGTAGTAATACTAGCAATAGTAAGTCTGTTAATATTTGCAATTTTCGTAAGAAATATTAATACAGAAGCAGCAATATGAGCATTAGTGCTTTCAGTACCAATTATTATAGACGCAGTATTAATAGTTGTTTGTTTGAAATATTATGAATAAACAAATAATTGTGGTCGGGATTGAGCGACCATATTAATTAGAATTTTAGAAAAATAAATTGTTGTGTCATGAATAATTGAGAAAAGGAGAATAAAAAAAATCCTTTGATATTTGTTTGGGCATATAACAATGGATTTGCTCGAAAAATAAACTCATACCAATAACAATTATTATTTCAACCAATGAATTTAATGCGGTATGTACAGTTCATTGAAGAGGAAAATTAGGCTCGCCTTTTACTAAAGGTTTTACTGTTTATAAGATTTATGAAATCATTCTGAATTTATTAAATGTTAAATATAACGCAAATGAGAATTACGTCACTCATTTTTCATTTAATATTTTATTAACACATTTATTACCCACATATTTACATGTTATGATATACAAATTAACATGTGTCGTATACACATTACAAATTAAATATTACACACACACAAGCATACATATACACACACACGCGGGTGCTCACACGCAGACAGACAGACAGACAGACACACACACACACACACACACACACACACACACACACACATATATATATATATATATATATATATATATATATATATGTATGTATATATATATATATATATATATATATATATATATATATATATATATATATATATATATATGTATGTATATATTAAAAAGATTAATTTAAATAATAACCTTTTGTCGTTTTCCCCGACTTCAAATTTTCTCGGTAATCCATTCATTATTGTGTTCTTATATATCTCTATATATAATGCAACTACAGCACTTTCTCGTAGACTCACTTGTCATGTTTCCGTATGAAATAGTATAGTAGCAAATGGAAGCGGATATCAATATTTATGATAATATAAGTCACAACAATACTCAGCAAAATAGCATTTTCAAAAGATTACATAGTTTTAACACTGGTGTATATTTTCTGTGATTGGGTATTGTAAATATTTATAATATTTTCATAGTTCTGAGTGTTGTCCCCATCGTTTTGCCATATTCACGCTGTTTCGCCCGTTGTACGCTCCGGCATTCTTCAGATGATATACGCCCGACTATCGGAACGTACCCTTTATTTCATCCGCCGGGGTAGATTGTTCTATTCCACATATCGTTTTTTGGATATCTCAGTTTCTGTTATTTCTCTTTGTTACAGCTGAGTTGAACAGAAAATTGAAGAGCTGAGTTACTAAAGGGAAATAACTGCAACAGAGATACCCAGAAAAGTCGGACAACGCGGAACAAGATCAATCTAACCAGGTGGATGACATAAATGTTTCGGTTCGAAATTCCAAAGTATAACAGCTGAAGAAGACCGGAGCGTACATCGGCCGAATTGTTGTAAATAAAGCAATAAAGATGAGGACAACATTCCAAAAAATGTAAATAGTTCAAATACAGGGATTTGATTCATTTGCTTTAAGCCAAAACCATAAATATTCAACAAACTATGTAATCATTCTAGAAGTGTTCTTATAAAAGGTGTTTGTCTTTTTCATATATATCTAACAATTTCGTTCACGATAATCCACTAAAATTTGTATCTAAAAATATATATCAACATTCAGGCGACATTATAAATGTTAAAAAATGAAATTCAAACTCTTCCCACTAATTCAAATAAACATTGAACCGATTTTGAATTTCATATAATTTCCCTTAATCAGGAAAATTGAAACCATCCAAAAAGTTGATGTTTTAACAATACGTAAAATAAATTTTGAACATATCCTATAAAAGATATAATAATGCAGAAAATTCAATAACCACCAAGAAAAAAAATTGCCTGTAGAAGATTTAATAAACATAACTCCCGTGTTTTCTTCAACAACATTTATTTAAATAAATATTTGCTAAGAGCCAACGTTGCTGCGTATCTTGAATTTGGAATAACTCTCAATGAGTTATTTTGCGGTGAAAAAGAATATATATATATATATATATATATATATATATATATATATATATATATATATATATATATGCACGTATATGTACATACATATATATGTACAAATATATACATACATATATATGTACATATATATATATATATATACATAGATGATATACATATACAAACATATATATATATATATACATAGATGATATACATATACAAACATATATATATATATATATATATATATATATATATATATGCATACATACACACGTAGACACACACACACACACATATTTATATATATATATATATATATATATATATATATATATATATATATATATCCACACATATTACAAAAATCCAAACCGAGTCAAAAGTCGAAATGCATACGTGGTTTTCATCTTTACCTACGAGAACATTCGATTAAATGATGTCATGTAGCAAAATTCGCATTGTCTTTCAGTTTTTTCAACCATTAATTAAAAATTAGAGATAGACGCGTTGTAATTATTCATAAAGTTACTGTGCATGTTTCACGTTAAATAGAACAAATAATTTAGTCGTAATACTCTAATCAAAAACCTAATTTAACGGTGAGTATTTGAACTTTCTGTCATTGTTTGTGATTTTTATCGTTGTGAAGGATACAGCCAAATCTGATTTTCTTTTAATCTAAATCATTCAAGTTGATTTTCGTTTTCAAGAGAAAAACTTTAATGATTTATACTCTTAATTTATTTTCTGGTATCAAGTGAATCTGTGGAAAACTTTTTATTTCAAATTAGTGAATTTCACCGTAATTGATTGTATCGAAACAAATGGCTTGCAACAGAGGCATGAGAGATTCAATGAAACGCCGAGAGATCAGTCTCATTACTTCCGATCGCATCGAGAGGCCGCTGGGCCACCCTGCCAACCGAGGTGAGAGCAACGACAGCAGCATTATAATACAAGCCATTCAGCATTATCCGTTGCAACTACATTACTCCAGGCGCCACTGCGTTGATTGGATTACCCGACCAAATCCAGCTTGACTGTCTCCTCCCGAGGCAATGGACAATGGTTAGCTAAGAATCAATAGCTACTATGATAATGGGGAAATTGCTTCCTCCGAACCATTAAATATATCTGTCTGTAATTTAGATTATCAATTCGATGTTGCCTTTCTCAACGTTTCACTGACCTTGTGTGCTAATCATTTCATATATGTCGACCCTGTATATATTGAAATTAAAAACGTCTGGCATTTATATGTTAAAATGAACTGGAATTACAACTCTTGATAAATATAATGGAAAATAAACAACTTCCTCTCAAATTATTTAAATTTTATTACAACAGCATATTTTTTTCTCTAGCAGACTACGTGATGTGCGTGATTTTCCAGTCATATCTATAATTCAATTTTCTCTTAAAAATGAAAAAGAAAGAAATGTCAAGGAAAATTAACGTTGAAATGTAAAGCATTATTTAGATTGATACGATTCTTTTCCACAGTATTTTAAAACAACTAATTATTTTTAAATGTCATATAATTGTTCGGCTGCGCACTCCCCTATGCTATGCTCATTGACCCCTTTTATTTGTCAACAATTTTTTTCTTTATTTTAATTCGGCAATCCCTTCCTTCATTAGGTGGTCAGTGATGTCAGTTCTCTGGTGGATGTGGGGCCCCTTTCGTTTCGGGTGTGATTTTCGTATTTGTTTTGTGTCAGAATATGTTTGAGTGAGTGCTTGCGATGAATGAATTAATGTTTTATATTATTTAAGTTACGCATTTATTTCGTCCATTTAATTGATGTTTCTGTCATATTTAAGTATTTTGATGGGGGATTATTATTAATATTATTTTGTTTACATTCTTGTAAATAGGTTTGTATTCATTGAGGCTAGTTTTTAATCTGTGGTTTTATTCCCCCTCTTAAAAGAAAATGAATTGTACATAAAGTGGTCTAGTTGAGACTTTCATGGAAATACTGAGACATTATGGTGGGTATAGTAAGAAAGGTAAGTAAGCATGCGTTGTTTTGGTGTTAGAATTGTTTTGGTATGTTTGCGTCAGTGTTTCTGGTTAGCTAAGTTATCTTTAAGACAGAAGACGACCGTACTCTTTCCACATTTTGGCCTTGTGCCTCATTTCTATGTATATATCAGAATATTTATTGCTCTCCCCTATGCTACGTAGACTCTTCGAATTTAAGCGAAATACACGACTGACGATGCGGTCTCGCCAATTTACAGTTGAGCTGGCTATTTGCAACCGTGAATTCTATTCTAACTGATTCTTTTCTCGCACTTCTCAATTGCGGAGCTCCCTTCCGTCTCCATGCTTTCCAGCCAAATTTAATCTGCAAAATTTAATGCAGCGTCAAACCCTATCGACTGTCTTCCTTTTTTTCCTGCTCCTTAGTAACATCCCTTTTTCTATCTCTTCCAACCCAGTAGAAGCTCGTTTTCGGAGACGAATGAAGAAGACGCTGCTATGTTAATAGGATATGTAAATGAAGTGATATATTAGTTCAAATATTGATGGTGAGTTTTGATTCATTTAGTCTCTACGTTATTTACTGATGATACGAGAATGACGGATTATGTGTTTTGATAAAATGAATCAGCCAATATATTCCAAATTAATGTTGCACATGTTCGATATTAAAGTATACATCCCCCGCATACACGGGAGCTACAGTTTAAAAGACATATATGATAAAAACCGGTGGGCGCCCCTAGAAAGTGTAATGGTTAGCAAGCTTGTTTCGCTAGAAACATTACGATTGAGTAGTGAGATCGATTCTCTCTGGGGGCCCCATAAGTTCGGCTTTGTTCCACATCTAAGCTACGCTTAGAAAATCACTGTGCTAAAAATCGTTACTGGCAATGAATTTATTTTTCTTTACTATTTAAAAATATGTATATTTAAAATTGTATCTGCTTATTTGCATAATTTAAACACAAGTTTTATTCACTTCATTTTCAATTTTAATTTAATTAGGGTATTAGTTCAGCCACATGATTAACAGATGTCGGCGATATTAAAGTAATTTAATAACTTTATTGTATGTTTCACATAACACTGACTTCATATAGTTCGGTTTGTACTACATCATTTTGTGATTTTAAATGAAAGTAATAACATTAAATTCTTCCTAATTATGTAATATTTCTCTGTCATCCAAATGATTATTTCAGAGATTCTCATCACTCTTTTGTTAACGTACGAACGTTATCCATACATGCATGCACATTTATATCGATAAATATAAATAAATTGTCGATTTCTGGATAGATCTTTATAAATTTGAGTGTGTAAAATCACCGGATCTCTTTTAAAACATATTTACCCACAACATTTTCTGTTTGTAATTATACACACACACGCATACATACATACACACACACATACAGATATATATATATATATATATATATATATATATATATATATATATATATATATATATTATAAATTAATTGATTTGAAATATTTTTTTCGCTACACCATGTTTCAAATATGAAAGCTATTAAATATAAAAATCAAGCATGTCTCTCGAAGTACTAAATGTAAAAAAGCAGCTAAAAGAATCAAATAAAACACCTACAGTAAAACGGAATTTAAAAAGAAAAGTTAGAATATGTAGGTCATTAAATGACCCATGTCATTTGTGCATACATGAGAAACTATATGTTACAAAGTTTATAAAAAACAAAAATTTAATGAATCAGATAAATGAAATAGCTATTTTATGCCGTCATTGTCAAAAATCTTCCTTAAATAATATTTAAAAATAAAAATTAATTTAAAAAGTGCTACCAGGTAATTTACATACTTATATTTAACGTGAAAAAATAATTTTATATACTGTAAGTAATTCTATTACATTTACTTGTTAAAAAAATAGTCTATTAAAATAACTGAAAATATTTTAAAGTTGTATTTAAAATTGTAGTTAAAACGAATTCTAACCTAAACATCTTTTAAAATTGTAGTTAAATAAAACGTATTCTAACCTAAATACCTCTCTCAAAGTATTATCGCCACCTAAATGAATCCAATAAAACACCTACAAAAAATTGAAATTATGACGGAAAGCTAGAAAATGTCGGCCATTCAATGACACATGTCCTTTGTACATACATGAGAAACTATATATTACTAAGTTTATAAATATTACAAGTTTACTAAATCAGTGAAATTAATTAGCTATTTTTGCCGTAATTGTCATAAATTTTACTTAAATAATATTTAAATATAAATTTTAAAAAATTGTGACCTAGTAATATACATACTTATAATTGATGTGAAAATAATTCTACATACTGTAAGTGATTCTAATACATTTACTTGTTCTTAAAAGAAATATAGTATATTAAAAATTAAAAGTGAAAATACTTTTCAAATCGTAGTTAAATAAAACGTATTCTAACCTAAACACCCCCCAAAATCTTTAAATATACCAATAGAAAAAATGCCGTTAACATTATTTTTTTTTAAATCCAGACGACATGCAGTTAACGGATGTCAGATTTCATTGAAAAATACATCCCTACCCCTACCAAAACATAACTAATATCTGATACATCAAAATACAGCGATAATGAACAGGCAAACACGTCTTGTCTGGTTGAATGGATTTCTCTGTATCCTTGGAAACCTGAATTATGATTTTTGCTATGTCTTTAAAACCCAGTAATTTTAAAAGTTACTTTAAAATTCGCTTGAGGATGAAATAGAACTAATGTCTTTAATTTAATTAAAAATTTAAATTCGAAGCTTTCAGCTTCCATTTTTGAAACATGGTTAAAACTGTGTAGCGAAAAACATATTTTAAATTAATTAATTTATGATATTAATGCTCTGTAAATTTACATTAGGCACTAATTTGTAAAAATAACATCTATAAGAAAACCGGATTATATATCTTACTGTTCTTTCTTTTTATTTATATATACATAATATATAAATAATATATATATATATATATATATATATATATATATGTGTGTGTGTGTGTGTGTGTGTGTGTGTGTGTGTGTGTGTGTGTGTGTGTGTGTGTGTAGAATATATACCGGTAAGTATGGCAGTCAACTTAGATTTAATTAATTTATTATTTGCTTTCTTTGCATCTTTAATCTTTTCGTTTTGTAATGGAGTAAGGGAGTAAAAAACATCCATAATTTTCATTGTCCCTAGCGTTTTCGGTCACTTCATTAGCCATTTTCTAGTGGGGTTTGTTTTTGGAGGTGGATTATTAAGTTGTATTTTATTAGAAAAACTAACAACACCACCCACACAGGAAATGACTAAAGAAGTAGCCGAAAGCGCTTGGGAAAACGATAATTATGGAAAAGTTTTGTATTCCCTTACTCCAATCAAACAGAAAAACATAACCACGCTGTGACAAAAAGTAATTAAAAAAATTAATCAATTATTCTATGTCTGTCATATTGTACGAAAATGTTTAAAATAAAGTTATTTTTTCCCAAATTTAAATTAATATGCAAAGAAGTAATGAATTTTTATTAATTAATCCGACAGATTTTATCACAGAAACGTGATTTTTAAGAAGACGCTTAGATTATTTATCAAACAGTATAATTATTTACTTTTGTCTCCCGGCCTGATTACTCGAGATATCTTATTAAAGCCAATGATGATCCCGCTGGTTACAATTCTGCTGGAGCGGTCATATTTTTCTCTTTCTCTCTAAATAATAATTTCAACAATCTCGTGGAGGAAAAAAAAAAAAAAAAAAAAAAAAACAATGAATCAGAAGCAAGAGAAATGGTTAAAACATCCTTTGGTTCACGCATTAGATTTCTATCATATTCCCTTCTCTGTTCGGTGGTAGGTATCCTACGATTCTCAAATGATATATCCTGCAGTATTAATACCGAATAATAAATGCTAGCGTATTTAATTAAGACGAATATCAGTCGCGGTTTCTCGGTATATTAATACCACCGGCTGTGTAAGATGAGTCCGTTCGGTTAGAGTTTGGATTCTTGATGACTAATGCTCCTAATTAAATTCCCCGGTGTAAATAAATCAACAGCATCCGTCAATACATCATCCAAGCACATTTATCCGATTCGATAATATATTGGATCGCCAGTTGGTTTTCACTCAAGTACAGGAAGATAAGGGAAGTCTGTCCTGAATTGAATGATCCAATCCGATTGTGGAATAAAAGAGAAAACTTTAATATAGATATTTTTTTATGGCTCCATGAGTATAAACAGAGATCCGGTACGGACTAACCTTTACAATCCCGAACCAAAGGATCAAACCGATTAAGGGATACAATCAATGATTTGTGACCCTTGCTATATTATCAACATTTGCTCATTCTTGTTTACATTCATTTTATGAACAATCTAGAGTGGTCTCATCTTTTTTGTTACTCTCCTCTTCGAGAGAGCTACTCCTGTTTACTGGGACTGTAAAATGACAATATAAGCGAACCTTGTATACTCAGTCGAATAAAGCTTTCTTAAAGCCTACACCTGCGTACTTTTGTCATCAAAATTAATTTACTTTACAGATTAAGTTAGCAGAACTGACTATTAAATATTTAACATTTGAAAGACAAATAAGAAAAAGAATATCTGTTGACCATATTATCTCAGGATGTCTGGAAAAAGCCAAAAATGAATTGTGACGTAATTCTGCGTTATCTTTCTTTTATTAAATAACTATATTCGTTTATTCATATGTTAACCCTCGAAAATAGCACTATATAAATTTAACTATTTTTTTACCATAATATTGTATTTGCTAAAATTATTCAACTTTTTAACAAGACAAATATCACGTTGACAAAAATTGCCGCTAATCTTTGCTGATTCATTTCAGAATAAATCATCTACTTTGACATATATCTAATTAGTATTTAAATATGTTGTATTTATTTTCATTTTTTGTAGTTGAATCATTAATCTTTATTGCCCATGATCCTTTACTGTACATAATTATGTTACAATAAAATGTTATTTTATATGAATACTACCTCATGAAAATTGAAATGTAGTGGAGTGAAGAACCACGTATCATAGATTTGGGGGTGGGGGCCTATCATAAAAACGATGAGGCCCAGTAGACCTTTCCACCGGGCCTAGCCGAGGGTTAAATATCCAAATCTTTGTGTTATAATCCATATTTATCAATGTAATCTATTGAATATTTAAAATCCATATTTATAATTAAAAGTAACTGAAAATTGAAAAAGAATGGGGAAAAGTAATGTCAAATGTACTTTCTGTTCTTCAATAAATATGCTGTCTTGTTTGTTAACTGTGAATACTTCCAGTATATTCTTAGTTGCGTATTAAATCCATCGCTTTCTTTTAATTTCATTTACTGTATGTTTTATTTAATTTATACACTAACGCTGTAAAATTTAATGTAACAAAGTGAGATGTTTTTTAAAGCTTTTTAAAAAAAGAAAAAAATTCTATGATATTTAATTTTTATTTCTTTTTCAATATCATGTCATACCTAGAAACACGGATTTTTAAATATCTTCTGACTATGATTTATTGAAGCATCATGTATATAAAATTTTCTCGTGTTTGCATATCCGCATTATTTAATCCTCTTCTTTATTTTCTTTCGTGTTTATTTTTATTCGTATTTTTTTAACCCACTATTACGACGCCTGCATTTATATGACAACCGGGATTAGGCATTGTTTGCAATAAATAATCAGTTTTACGATTAATATCCAACTGCAGATCTTTAAAGAATACATATCATGCGCTTGATAATATTACAGAAATACACATTTATAAAATGAATTTTCTCTTTGAAATGCATATTTATGTCTGATCTTGCAGGGTCAGAGAGAAACTCTTGTTATACTATAAACTGAGAACTGAAAAAAATAATGAATAACCTAAAAATATGTACATTTTCGTTTCTAGCATGTAAAAATAAATTTGAAATCAATTTTACAGAGTAAAAACCACGGAACGTTTAAGATTCACAAGGTGTGTTCTTCTCTCAAATCTTTAATCTGTAAAGCGAAGAACATGACCAAAAGGTAATTACTCTAATACTTATTTTATTCATTATTCCGAATAACAAAACACGACGTCTCTTCCATTTTTGTTTAATCAAATTCCAGTCAAGTTTTAGGCTAAATTTTCAATAGATTTACATTATTATTATTATTATTATTATTATTATTATTATTATTATTATTATTATTATATTATTTCTATGATGTGTACTCTTTCATTTTCGGATCCCGACCACAGACCTAAGATCAGAAATGGCATCATAATATATTCCAATGTGCAATTTAAATTGAAATCACACATATTTTACATAGATAAATCCCTTCGTATGGTGTTGGCTGTACTCGTGAGAACAATATTTTGTATCTTTTTATGGCATGTGCTGCCAAGAATCCTTTATATTATTATATTGTAATTGTTTTCCTTATAAATCCGAGGACTCCAAATAAAAAATGGAATTGTTGATGTTCTCATGTGCCACATTTTTGAGCTTTCGATTTCAAGCACCTAGTATTTTCATAATTTAGATCTTCGAACATACATTGCATCCTGCAGTGACTGCCATATCAATAAGGATGCACTTTTTTGTTTGCGGTTTCTAATAACGATATCTGGACGATTATCTTTGTTCTCTCTGCGGGTATTTTCAAGTCTTATCTCCGTAACCGGGTGTGGGTGGTGTTCATATCAATTTCTTTTTGTTTCCTTTCTGTAGAAGTTGCAGATTTTCCAGTTATCTTTGAAAGCCAATATTTGTAGTTTTGTAAGGCAGTTCTAGTTGAAATAATCATCGGCCTCATTTGGATCTGGTCTCATACAGACGATCAACACTGGCTTTTTTATGATGCTTGCGGTGGAAGGTGAAAATTCGGCTCGTTTTGACATCCATTTGCTTAATGTCAGCTATGATCGAATTAAGGATATTGAAACTGCATTGCACCACAAGAAAATCCAATGTGTTTATGGCTGATATTCTTTTTTTTTAATTCAGCTAGGTATTCAGTACTAATGCACACGACTTTAGTATTCATTTCGTACACTCTCCTTAATTTGGGTATGCTATATTTCATATCTTTCGCTAATTCTGAGGTGCTTATAGGTTTCATCTTGTTCCAGTTCCCTAATCTTTGTGACAAAACCTAAATGATTGAGCGCGAACGTTCGATATATTATTATTATTATTATTATTATTATTATTATTATTATTATTATTTGTGTATGCCATGTTTCCTGCGATATATGCAGTAAAGCTGGGTCTAAATTATGCTCTTTAGGCCTTATAGGAGAACTGTCTTTTAATTGACAGCGCTTTTCTTAGTGTATGCAATTTTCCGAGTAGTGCGATCTGATGGGGTAATTTTATGTTGGTGTTACTTGGGGATTTTTTACTAAAGTTTTTGTCATTTCTTTTCTCACGAGGCCCAGAGCTCTGACTAGTATTTTTATAATATCAGTCTTAATATTCCACAACCTGTAAATCTCGATCTCCATGTTATTGTATTTAGAAAATTTCTCCGTAATTTTCATGATATTGAACAAGCATAATAAGCATACACTTCCTGAATTTTTGGTCTTTTATGATAATATCTATACGCGAAAATCAATATTAGAACAGCATTTTTCTTTATATTAATGAGACATTAATTTCTCATAACACTTTCTGTTTTAACTTCTAGGAAGAGTAGTTATCAAGATTTATACTATTTACATTCGGTGAAGTGTCATCATTTTTGCTGTTATCACAAAGTTTGGTTCGTTGTTCTCTCCGGGCTTCATAATTTGTACATCGCTCCAGGTAACCTGGATGGGATTTTGGTACTGCTCTGTAATTGCTTGCCTTGTTTCCAGTGAATCTATGTACACACTAACCGGTTCAGAGATTGAACTATGAATTTACGAACCAACGCTTAAATTCCCTGGGGTTTTGTTCCTTAATTCTTTACTTATACCAACTGTTTTTTGCATACAGTTGTACGGCACCGATAAAAAAAAATTGTGTATATAAAGAATATATGCTATAAATTTTATATTTCCTAACCAGAGCATACGTACATAAACATATACTAATAACATGTACCTGTATAATATATGTATCTGAAATTACGACAGAGAAAAATATAGTTGGAAAAAAAGAAAAGAGTACTGAAATATTATAGCAATGAATGTTGTACAATCTCCTTACAGATGAAAACGAGACTTGAAGAAGAAGAAAAAAATAGTTATACGGGAGGATGATAAGTGTATCATTGAACAAACAACGACGGCTTTCTAAAAACAGACAGTTATGTCCCATGCGTTATCCACGCTTAGGCAATCATTTATCTTTCGATAGATGACTGTCAAGTCAGATTTTTCACGCAGTAGTTTGCCATTTCTTTCTGCGTTAGACCAGTTGCCATCCAAGTCTACAGAACCCAGTCTGTTCTGTTACTTACCCATAGCTGGGAGATGCAGAAAAGAACTCATACGTCATTAGCAAGTAAGCGAATGTAATGAATTCGACTAGGATACAATTCCTCAATCCGAGCCGCTATCAATTATTCCACCGTGCCTCTTCTAAGGACAATGGAAAGAAAAATGACACATACATAACATCAAAAAGAGACAATTGAGGTTTCTGGCACACATAAGAGGAATAAGGTGCTTAGAAAATTGGATGTTCACAGGACATATTGAGATACAGGAAAGAAATGCCAAACCTACCTGGCGAGCTTGAATGAAGAGATGGCGGAGCAAAATATACAGGATATGGCAAAAACAAATATTAAGCACTACAACGGACAAGAAATTGTGGGGGAGACGTGGTTACCAATGTCTCGAAGGGACACGACAAATAAAAGTTGAATGTGTATACCACGGATGAAGAGAGAAGAGATAGATGTGGGGAATCGAAAATTCTTAAAAATAAACTACAGAATATATTTCAAAGAGGTGATATATAGACATCTTACTGGCAATCAGATTTCTGGAAAATACAGATCCTTTCTCATAAATTAAAGCTAAATGGATTGCATCAATGATTACTTGATGACAGAAACACTTTGTAAACCAACGTCGATATCAAATGCACCAGCGTTCCGTAGTAATTATTATCTATAAAAACAGCCCTATATACAGAACATATATAATTTGCAGTTGGAACAAGTGCGCGTATTCTAATTAAAACGTTAGAACTCTTGGTTATGCTAATACGTTTTTACGTATTAGCAAAAGCGTCATTTTCTCTTACAAACAAATCGAACAGAGTACTATTTACATTACGTTCTCCAATTCCACAGCCAAAGCGTTTTATTTTTAGCCACTGTCTATGTGCAAAGAAGAGTTTATTCTCTTGAGCAAGAGTAATGTTGTCTATGGAACAAAAAAAAAAGATTGAATGAGGAATTTCATTATCAGTGAATTCGGCAAGACCAATCAACAATAGTAAATAGAAAAGTACTCACGATAGGACGGTAAATGTAATTCACTAGAGATGATCAAATTTCAGTCGAATATAGGAACGAAAATAGTTGTGGGGGTGCGAGTGAAAAATATCATGTTAGAGAAATTAAATATATGTCAATGAGCTTAATTTTATACAGATTAGTGTACAATTAAAATATCAATTATTTCCAAACAAGGACTAGAATCTGAGGGCAGTGGACGATATTATTAATATTAAATATAGTGAAAATAGATGAATGTTACGTAAAACGGTGCTATTAGGGTAATAAATGTTACATTATGAAAAGATCAGCCATTGAACAGACTGGAAGTTCTCCAAAGTTTCCAATTATAAGCTTTATAACTGGAAAATATTTAGTCAGTGCAGATCTTTTTTGAAGAAAAAAGAAACAACGAATAACGATACTGAATACATATTGGGGACCAAAAGATAACATCTGTGAAAAGATAAAACATTACTTGTTGATAAGTTAAAGAAACCTCTTGACATAACTTACTGGGTAAACAATGTTATCAGCAATTTAGAAAAAAAGATTTAGACTGAGTCTATTTACATTTTTGCTGGGTGTTGTAAGTTTAGATTTTATCTCGTACCTTTTAATCATTCTCAGTGTCATTAATTATGCAAACATATTTTTTTTTTAATTCAGTAACTGAAAATCTACAGCAGAAAATTTAAATAAATTAGTTTACTAGAGATGTTTTTATTTTTTCAAGGTAAATAATCCCGATAACATAAACAGTATAAAATTATAGAAGCCAAATATTGAGATATTCATCCAGGTTGCCTAACTTAGGTAAATCAATAGCTTAGCTTTATAGCGAATGAAGGTAAGTATTTTTATAATTGCATTATATGAGAAAATATTTAAATTTAGCATCAGAAGTCCTTTTTAGTAATCTAATAGTGGCAGGTATTGATGTTTTAGAAAGATGGAAACATGAAGTTGCATCTATTTTGTTGACAAGTGGCTATAGATCGTAATTCCTGCAAAGTTTTTCAAGTGAAAAGAAAATCGGTACAGAGAATAAAGAAAAAGTAATTTCCATTTCGAACCCACTACAGCGTAATCAGGGAGCCCACATCCAGTCAACTATCGTAGCCACTAGCTCATTGCTTCCAGCATAATTTTTATATAGAAAAATATTTCCGTCAATCGAGCATTCAGTAATATCTCAAAAACTGAGAGAGAACCACATGTTCACGGAGACTGAATAATACTGTCTATTAAGAATTAATTGCTTTCCGATATCTCTTACCTTCTATTAAATCTCTAATCCTGTATATATGTATGCGTTTTCCCTGGATAATAATTTCAGAAAACATAATGCCCTAACCAATTCAAAAAATAATTATCCCTTGACCCCTGCCGAGTTAAGTGTCAAATGTCATTAGAATTAGATTAGTGTTTCTTGAGTTAGTCTTGTTTTCTAATTTTTACCGCATTTCTGATTAACAAATAATAAAGAAACATTTGCAAATCATATTCCAGTTATTACCTGTGTGAAAATGAGAAACATGCATAATGTAATCAAAAATTATTAAATAATTTAAATGTGTATAACGCAATATAAATTTATACCATTTTAAAAAGCAAAGATGATCATGTATGAAATGTTTGCATTATAGGGATGTTTCCACTTAAATATATATTATAGCACTAGAACAATGATAAGCCTATGTCTTTCTGGTATCTTTAATTTATTTTTCATTCAGAATATCTGTTGTTTGATACATTAAAGTAGACTTTAACTGAATTTGCAGATGAATTTCACTGAATTTGCAGATGACTTTCATTAAGAAAATAATGTAAAGCAGCAGATGTTTCAATAATTCTGAAACACTTTCTATTTATTAATTTATTATTGCATTTGATCTAAAGAAATAGCGTGTAATGTGAGTAATAAAAACTGTTACAATAACTTTTATTGCAAATACAAATTAAAATATGAATAATTAATGATAAAATTGATAATATTGTTACCTAAATTTTTTGTATCTTGAAATGCATTTAAAAAGAAACCAACTGGCTTATGGGTGCTGTTGTTTTAATTAAATTTGTGTCTGTAGACATTTACTGTGAATATTATCGTCTCTAATTCTTTATGAAAAAGCTTACAAACCACGTGTGTTTCGTTTTTTATTCAAAATATTACTGTTTATTAAGTGAATGAATCGTAATTGGCGAAGAATATGCTCGGTGAATATTTAATCATTCAGTATGACAATATTTTCTATATATCTTAAATTAGACACTACTCAGTTAATCTGAAGGTTGCAAATTATGAAAATCAATAGGATATTGAAAATTTGTATCATAACTCTCATTGTAACGATTATTGATTCTCTTCTTATATTGAAATTTTGTGAAATATGTAAGAATGGCAAAACGACGAATCAAGAGGTACATTCTTGTACCACAGTTGAATATCTTCATTCTGACTTTCACCCGACTCGAACTTCCACGAGCATTAGAAATCCCTATCGAATTCAGGAAGCAGATATATTGTATAGGTTTCATTAGTGTATATAATACATATAATAGTTTAGGCACACTGGGCAAAGGATATACTTTTTAAATCAACTTATCCAAAAGAAGCCGACAATACCACTAAGATGCAAGGGGTTAGTGGGCGTGAAAGAGATTAAACAGACTTAAAAAGAAACGCCAACCCGATCCTGAATAATAAAGACATTTTCTCTTGTTGATAAGAACAGATAAGAGTGTGAACCTGACAATATCCGAACGTATTTTCTGCTATAAACATATCTGTTTTTAAAATTTACTTTTATTGAATGATTTCCATTCTCTTCTCTCACATTGTGGAAAATATTGTACACTTTTTTTCTGGCTCGCAGTTTAGTGTAATAAACTGCAGGGTTTTAGGTTCACACTCATTAACGAAGTGGACGTTAAGTATATCTATGATTCATGGAGCTACAGGATATATTTAGAAGTCTCTTAATGTTCATTTTAGTGATGTTGGTCGTAAATTGCTAGGATGTTGTAAAACAAAATTTCATTAATGATAATGAGAGTGTTATGATATCGGATATAATCGAATCGTACGAAAGTAATAAAAAAACAATATGCGTTGATGAAAATCCATATTGCAGATAGGCAACAGTCTAATTAAAATTTCTAAACATCATAAAAGACATACAACATAAATGGATTCATGTTTCCCATCTCTGTATCTCTCTCTCTCTCTCTCTCTCTATATATATATATATATATATATATATATATATATATATATATATATATATATGTGTGTGTGTGTGTGTGTGTGTGTGTGTGTGTGTGTACGTATACTTGCGTTGGGGTGTGCAGTGGTAGACCTATATTTTGGGGCCCTGAAATTTGAACATATATGGGTTTTATTCGTTACCGGACAAAATAATTCCGCTGATCAGACTAACTACGCCCCCTAAGAAAAGTCGGATATTTGACCAATTATATTTGAATTCGGAAGCCATGTGATATGTTTAATAAAGCATATTCTGAGGCCAAATCAAACGATTTCCCCACATTGAGATATGAATCTCTCACAAAAATGTACTTATTGAATGATAAATACGTAAAAAAAAAATGGTTCAAGGAATCCTCAGGGATTAGGTTCACCGAATCTTAAGCTTCAATATATTAAGGAATTTAGGTTCTTAATTCTGCATGTTCTTTTATATTTTCCGGAGATGAGAGTCAGAGAACAATGTCAAATAACTGAGACATTTAAATCTTACGATGAGAATTTATTCTCTATAATTGGATCATCTGTACATAACATGAAAGTGCATGATACCTTAATCATATATGTAGACATGCTGCAAACGTAACATTATTGGCGCGAGAAACTGAAAAGCTCATATTAAATTCTGGCCAAGCGAGTTACGTTCATATGGAAACGGTACTCTTGGGAAAACATGAATTCATCCTTTCTTCCCTCCCAACTCAAATTGAAATAAGAGCGCGGTCTATGGTTGCAAGAATTCACTTGTAACTATTCAATGATAAATAGACATTTGTATTAAGACGGACGAAGTGATCAAATGCAACCTATCAAAATGATGTAGTCCTGAAACAGCAACAGCATTATGATGCTTATTAACTTCGCTCTCTACTAGACTAATTGCATTGGGTTGATAAGCGATAGAAAACGAGTCATTAAAAAAAAACTATCATATTTTCCGAGAATAAAATTTATATACCTCTCTTTCTCTCTCTCTTTCTCTCTCTCGCTATATATATATATATATATGCTAAAATAGAGATATGCTACATTTATGGGTTTAAATGCTCAATATCTGAGATAAACCTTTTTATAAAAAAAGTACGTTGAATTCAATACACAGAGGTGACTGACAGTTGGATGTCAAACGCAATCAAATATATATATATATATATATATATATATATATATATATATATATATATGAGCTCACACCTATGTGTGTGGGTTGTATTTTAAGGGGTGAGGGAGAGTATTTTATTCCATATAAATATATTTAGAGATGGATATTCTTTGTGCAATGGTGTGACATTTTGAAATAAATAAAAGAGATTTAGAATCAAAGAGACGCTATTTCGAAAGTGCTCTGAAATATAGTAATCAATAATCATTAACTTTATGCTAGCGTACCTCAAACTCTGATGCACACTATTCAATTGCATTGACATTTATTATTAAGGAAATTATCATCAATTGGCTGTAATGAGAATAAATCATGAGACAAATTATAAAAACAGATACAAACTAACCGGCAGCGTATATCGATATATATTACCGTGGCTGTATTATTAATAATAATAATAATAATAATAGCAAGAACAATGTTATACACCACAATATCGACCTTAAGAGAGATAAGAAAAAGAAAGTAAGGCGACTTGTTGGCATGGCTTTCCCTGCAATTTGTAAGTTATCTTTTTTCTACAACTATCAAGATACAAGTACCTTTTAATCTAAATCTCAAACATGTGGCACATGAGGCCATTATTAAATCCAATTGTAGTTGGCGCGCACAGATTGATTGTCAAATGTTTTCATTTGACTCATTGAAGGGATTCCTGTTAGCTCAAGACCCTTAAAAAATACAAAAATATTGTACTCTCAATTAAAAATATGTGTTTTCTTATGTGTTTTACTCAAAATATGCTCAGTAGATAATGCCATGATTTGTCACCCAATGTCTCTGTTTGGAACCAGGAAAGAATAAGAATTATAAACCAAAGAAAAAAAATAAAGAAAAACAACAACAACAACAACAACAATAATAATAATAATAATAATTTTCCTCTTCTTCTTCTTCTTCTTCTTATTATTATTATTATTATTATTATTATTATTGTTGTTGTTGTTGTTGTTGTTGTCATTGTTGTTGTTATTATCTCCTTATCAGCGTTTCCTAAAAGACATCTATTGCATGCTTTGGTACACACCATCAGTGATGTTTCTAACCGAGTGTCATTAGGGGTTTCGGGACTTTCAATATCTTAACCCGTCTCCACGGTGACCCAGTCGATGCTGATCGGGTATCGACCTGTTTACCTTCCGTTGGGTTACAATTTTTTAGCCGTCCTACCGCCCACACTCTTTGAAGAAGAAACAGTCAGCCTTAAACGGTTTCATGGAAGACTAAGTGAATCAGGTACATCCGTCAAAATAAATCCACATAAAGAAGATATGCAACCGGAACCCAACAAATCCATCAATATATAACGAAATTATAGATAAACCCCCTAAAACAAGTAAATTGCTAGATAATATAACAGTCAAATAAAATAGCGTTGTATTACATGCCAAGAGTCTAGAGAAGGATTATATTTGCGAAAATGTATGTTACTTGTTGTCAAATCATTGTGTAAAATAACCGTAATAGCTTTCATCAGATTCAGATTGATTATTCTTTAATATTGCTATCAGAAATAAGATTTTCTGCATTGAATTTGATAAGACTGGATATGAGGTGACGTTGGAAAACTAAAAAAAGTTAAATATAATTTTCCAGAAACGAATAAAAATGAACTGTTGAATTAAATTATTACTTATTTTCTTTTTAAGCGGCTACTTAATTTGCTATTACCAGTTTATATATTGATTTAAAGCCGAAAGCACAGCGAAGAATAATTCGGTTATTTGTTTATTAAAAGGTCGCAGAAATATTTGAGACAGAATATACAATGTAAACATATTTGAAAGTATTACAACTCTTTTGTGAACATCTTAAACTTTGTATTATGTGGTATAATTTTTTTCGTATATTCCATGTTCCTTTAAAAATTCTTCCTGTTATTCTTGCTCTAAGAACTTCTGACATTTTAAAATCATTTTTAGTCCTTACTTATGCGATACACTCACACATATTCCGTTGTTCCGTGCTATTCCCCACTGTTTCTCTTGCCTTCATAAATCTCCTATTCCTAATAAGTTCTTCGTGAACTCGTCCTTCTTATGTGTTTTAGAAAACCTATCTCTAGCTTTCTGAGTCTAAGTCTAATTGGATTTTTAGTTTCTATTCTCGTTAAAATTCCCTCGTTGATCGCATGTTCAATGCATCGTATTCTTAGCATCAAACAATATAATTATTTGCAGCCACTTTAATTCTCTTTCTCATCTATAAAGAGACCGTCCAGTATAATAATGTCAGCAGATTTTAGCTGAACAATATTCATGTATATTTAGGTATAGAGAAGAAAATATTAAATATTATACAATAAAATGTTAATACTATGCGTAAAAGAAGAGGATGAACATATGTTTCTCGTCCTTGTGACGGGTTATGTTTTGAGTTACAGGCCATTTATTTTTGTTTGCCAACTGGACGCTAGTTGGAAACATTCCTCTCTACTCTTTCTTCCGGCATTTCTTGCCTTTTCTATTTCCGTCTACCACGGACCTTTATCAACCGGCTTACTTGGCTTTTATTACTTCCTGCCCTAACTGCAACCTAACTCAACTGGCTGATCTGCGTTGATAGACATTCTTAATACAGACCTGAAATACCTCAACCTAACTCATCTGTTTTTAGAAAGTTGTTGCATGGATATCATAACGACTACAATCACCCTCTTCTGTACACTTGGCTTGAATATCACAGAAGGTTCGTCATTGGACTGAACGAGCATCTACCCATATATTAATAGAAATTTTGAGAATAGAAATAGAAGTCTCTATTTATACAAACATATAAAGAAAAGTATTAGCTTTGTGAAGGTTTGTGGGGTCATATATTTATTTGTTAGACATATTTCACAAATAATTCTTCTTGGATAATTCATTGTAAAATATCTGTGTTGGAATCTCTGATGATATACTTGGAGGAAAACTTTTTAAAATCACACATTCATCGCGGATAGACTGAATAAAAACAACTAAATTGCAATGATGAATAATTATAGAAAGTCCTTTCATAGAATGTGCCTCGATTTCCCTGGCTCTCACAAATGTCTTATCATTTGTATTTCTTAGCCGTATTTTCATATCACTCCAACTTTCTTTTGTACCATCTATTTACACAATCTTGGCAGTTAGTTTAATCACTATTTTCCTAAATCCCTTTGGTATTAAATTCATCTTGTAAATGTTACAATCTACAAGTTGACTTTCCTCATCATACTCCGGAGTACAGTTAACCATCTCTTTCGGATTCTAAATATAAACGTACTTTTTGTTTTGTTTTGCTAAAAATTCCCTCGTTAATCGTAGACCGTCCATGGTATTCTCAGATTTCCGTAGAAAATCGTAGCTTCAAATCTACACGTCGTCTGACACGAATTTTTCCAGCATTAATTGCCATACAGGAATATTTATATTACATAGGGGTCTGGTGATTTTTCCTTTGTATTATATGAAAATTCAACATTTTGTTATTCTTAAAGTAGGCATCATTCTTATTTCCTTGTCGCACTTTCTGTCCTCTGCTAAAACATTTCCCAGATAACTGCAATGCTATACTTGTATGACTTTGGTATATTGACATTGTTATTATCATGTTGGGTTGTTCTTCGTACTGACAAGTATGTCTTCTCTCTTCTTGCGATTTAGGTTCAGTCTCTTGTTTTCGCTTTCCTTCACTACATTCTGTATGAATTATTGTACTTTCCTTTCTACGTCTGCTATCAATAATGTGTCATATACATGGTTGCGTAAAAGTAAGTACGCCGCCAAGACAATATTGAAAATAAAATGTCTCTAATTCCCGCACAATAAACAAATCTTAATTAAACTATATATTCTTTGAGAAAAATCTATATTAAATGAATTACATCTACTTTGAATTTTTTTTTATGAAGCTGGAATAAAAATATTAATAATAATAATAATAATAATATATATATATATATATATATATATATATATATGTGTGTGTGTGTGTGTGTGTGTGCGTCTGTGTGTGTATATATGCGTGTACATATATGTATATATATGTATATAGATAGATAGATAGATAGATAGATAGATAGATAGATAGGCGAGAGAGATAAATTAATTCAACGCAAGCAAGGCGATAATGTTAGTAAGACACTAGGGGCGACGGAAAAATATCCTGTGCAAATCACTGGGGAGGTGTGTGAACAGGACGATAGACGAACCTACCTACTTTTATTGAAGGTAAAAATTTAAAAAAATTAAATTAAATTTCAGAAATTAGGCGAATATTTATAAGTGTAGAAGTGAATTAGATTTTGAGGTTTACTGTATATCGTTATAAAATGTAGATTATAATGAATTTAAACTCAGGTTTATTCATTTGTGAGATTTTTATTTATTTTTCAATGCATCACGTGTTTATCTAGCAAGAGTAACAGATAAACAAAGCTGAAGTATATTGGCTCTACATTAATCGTAGTGGAGTGATAATTAATTGCTAGTTAAATCCCTTTTCTTAAAACTTTAATTACATCTTTTTTCTCTTTAAAATCCTCGTATTCCATGTAAAACATTTGAGCAAAATTATTTCAGGGTCCTGCAATTTGGTTTGGATTCAATTTGAAGTCTCTTTTATTTTCGAATACCTTTTCTTTAAGCAACAAGATATATTTTGGCTAATATTGTTTAAATTGTCTTTGATAGACTTCCGCTTCTGATAAAAATGAGTTTATTTATTTTATATTGATTACGTTTTTAACTGTTATGGAATATATCGTTCTTGTTGGGTATTAAAATGTATGAAATAGATAACAAATAAATAAAATAAAAAAAAATTGATTGAGTCTAGATCGAATATAATATTTCACAATAATTTCAGTTCTTGATATGAAGTATTTTTTTTTATCTATCCACTATCGATATTGTGTCTGAGAATTTTTCGCTGATGAAATTTTAAATTAACTAATATATTATCCCATCCGGTCATAATATAACACTCTTTCTCATTCATTCTCTCTCTCTCGCGAGCACGCGCATGCGTATACACAAACGCACACACACATACACGCATGCACGCAAGTGATTGTTTTAACTCTTTTTCGCAGTCGCCTACATACAAATTAATGAAGTGGTGTCTCTGTGGAATGGTGTAAACTAGCCCGTTTTATTTTATTTGTAATTTATACTTTCAGCTCAACCCTCGTTTTGTGTGTAGATTTTAACATAGCCAGTTTGCATTTTCTTCTTCACTATTCCATTGTAATTGGAAGCAGATTTGTGACTTAAATTCACGTATGGAACTTGTTTAAAATGCTGCCATATTAATTAATTAATATCTGGGTTGCTTTATTTTTTTAAAAGAAAAAGACGATGAACTTCATACGATATTTTGAATATAAGATATCAGCGAAATAGCAGCAAAAGAGAACTTCAGAAAGGATCGTCATAGCAACAAGTTGTTGAAATGTTCTTTGACAATCAATATTTAAAAAATCCATTGCTGGGCATGAGGTTAAACTAAATCAAACAGCTAGACCTCCGATCAGAAGGTTTTAAGGAGCGTGAAACCACCTCTTAATCGCTGGTGCTGCCTGGTCTAGCCTGACCGGTGGTGCTAGCAACTTATAGGGCCCCGGCTATGGCTAAATAGTTACTTTGTAAAAAAATAATTCCAGCTATAATTTTTTAAGAAAAAAAATATTACCAGCAATACATTATTACCAGCAATACAGTTTAGTAAAAAAATATTACCTGCAATAAAAATCTTGTCGGCATTAAATAACCCATTCAGCATGATATGCCGTAAAACAAACGAAGCCAAACATGGAACCTAACTAAAATACACAATTCATCACAAAATGCATTACAAGTAATTTACAAAATAAACCTATTCGTTATGAGAAAAATGATTAAAGAAAAAAATATCTACTCTTTTTCCAATTATATTCTTATTGAAATTTCTTCATGCTTCATTTTTAAAAGTTTATTTGAATTTATTTTCTTAAATTATATTTCAACTCCTATCAAAAAATATAGATATACGTAAATATTATTTCCTATTTCTTTCCCACTAACTTTTTTTTTTCTGTGTCGTTCAAAAATCTTTGACAGAAGTGTATTAGTTGTCACCCGGTCAGATCAAATTAAATTTTTTTCCAGAGGTAGGAAAAACTGACTTTATTAAATATCAATAGGCAATATTGGATTCGACTTTGCAAGAAATTAATACTTGAATGATTGCTTTAGGTTTTTTCGTTTTTATCATTTATTATAATTCAGACATTTGAAAAATGATTATTCTTGTAAATATTAATAATATTCTTTGTGGCAATGAATTACTGGGTAAATTATGTTTCATTGGAAGATTTTAGCTACATTGGCAAAAATGAATACGCTAATGATTAGTATGTTATGTAACTTGATGTAATCTTATATTCAACATTAAACATTCCAACATATATATTTAATAAAACCACTACTTTCTTGATTTCGGATATATAATTGTGATTTTTAAGATATAAATTTATTTTTTATTTCCATTTAACCTTCTGAAATCGTCAATGATTAGATATTGTACAATCTTACGTATATGATTGAATGGTTACGTTATCTGAAACTTTGTCTGTTCATCGTTTTAGAAGCAACGTTTAATAAACTGTTATGTTTATCGGTAGAAAGAGGCACAGTTGACTGATGGATAGCCGTGTTTGAATTCTAGTCGAATCCATTACATTCACTTACATGCTAATACCCTTGTGAAAGGTATGGATCCTATTCTTCCACCGTCTCTGGGTAAATAGCCTTGCGTGGCAATTGGTCTTGGAGAAGGACAACTCTGAATTCAAAACCTAATCCTCCAGTTTGGGGCTTGTCCATTAGGCTAATAACATAATCACTTAAAACTGGCTTGTAACAGAAACCACCCAATGTTCCTCAAGGATTTTAAAGGCATAACATATATGTATATATCAGAAAGAAACCAATCAACCAATTTATAAGTATCACGTAATTTATTCCAATATGTCTATTAATATGATATTTAATTTATTCAACGCAGAAACCCACACACAACACAAATACACGTACCAACACGCACCTAGTCAAAACCATATGTTAATCAAAAGGAGAATAGGTTTAATCATATTTGTGATATTTTTAATTTTATATTATTTTCTATGTATGAAGTGTGCAACAAGGGCTCTGGTGAAAATCCAAGGAGCGTCTGCATCGGTAACCGGCGGCTTCTGGTCGTTCCTGTCTCTGCGTCTGTGGGAACCCCGCGGCAAGCAAGAACGTTATTATTACTTTCATGTGCTTTCACACAATCATTACGTAGCCAGTGACTCGCAATAAGATGAATACCCCATAGATCACCGGGAACGATCAATTTGCCAAGCAAATCCGCATGGTTGAGGGGAGACTAGTTCATCCAGCCAATGTCTAAAATGAAAAAAAAAATGACATCCGGAAACGCTTGCCTGTATATCAAAAAAGCGCTCAATAAAGTGAAACTAGTTCCACGGTACAGGAACTGAAGCCTTGAGCAAAAATGTGCTCAACAGCATCGCACATCCAAAGTGATTAAAGGAGTACTTTTTGTGTTGAAGGCTGTTTTGGGGTAGACTCATGGATATATATATATATATATATATATATATATATATATATATATATATATATATATATATATATAGTGGGTCGGTGGGTGTTTGTGGGTGGGTGTTTGTGGGTGGGTGTCTCTCTGTGTGTGCGTAAAGCAAATGAACAAATGTTGTGAGAGGAAGATATCTAATAATACATTTTCAGAAGCACTGTTAACAACAGCATTCTTATAATGATTATATATACAGGTAAATCTATAAATAAAATATTAGGATCATCGCTGCTCTAGTTTCATCCGCACATGCAACATTGTATATGTTAACTGAGAAAAAGATATAAAACTTGACACTCGTTGTACTAAATAGGTTATATACAATATATGTGTGTGTATATATATATATATATATATATATATATATATATATATATATATATATATATATATATATATATATATATATATCCGTGTATGTGTGTGTGTGTGTGTATGCGTGTGTAAAGTGAAGAAACGGCCGTCCATTGTTATCTGAATTCTGTTGAAGATTACTCTGGGCTTGTTAATATATATATATATATATATATATATATATATATATATATATATATATATATGAATGTATGTATGTATGTATTTATGAATGTATGCCTAGTCTTCATAGGAGGAATGTTATTATTCACTGGGAATTAATTATTATAGCTTCTAACGTTGATGGAAATTTATTACCATCTGATCATATATATATAAAAAGATAAATATGTAAGAAAAATATAAAGACTTAAAAAATGTAAGACAACCAAACTCGGAATGATTCCGGCTGCGTATTCAGTTCATTGATTTAACTACTTCGCGATATCTTGATTTTCAAAACGTCGGGGAAATTTCTCTGAAAGTTAATGAATCAGCAACGCAGTCGAATAAACAAAATAAAGTTCTTATCACGTTTGCCTCCAGCGTGCAGTTGGTAAAATTGAAATTACACGTCTTACTTTTTTTTTTTTTTTTTATGGAAAAATATCTTCTGTATACTATTTTCAAATTTAAATTCTTTTCCTTTTATACAATTTTGTTAAGAATGAAAAAAATGTTTTAGTAAAAAGGAAAAATTGGTAGGATGTAGCAAGCTGTAAATAGACACAATTTTCATTACTTCATTCGATATAGTCACCATAAATTATTTTACACCAAGCATGGCAATAAAGCCACTAATACACAAGTATTACCTGATTGTTAAAAAATACGCGAAGAAATATTATGAATGAGGGAGAATAATAAAAGAACAACAATTAACAAAACAATCGATAACGATTTACATTACATTACATTTTTGTAGATCAAACTTGTCTGATAAGGAAGAAGCGAGTAGAGTTCCACAAGAGAAATATTTCACAGAAGAAATATAGAACTTATGGTTACATCTAGTCATTTCAACTGTAAAATCACGAGAACTTGTCACATATCGATAGTACTACGATTCAATTCATAAAATTTAAGTACCACAGAGGAAATTCGATCCGAATAATTATCATGGAAATATGTAAATTCACAACAATTCTACGTTCAGGTGGCAAGAATGTAACTGAAGGGTAGATGTATGGTAAAAAAGAAATATTGCTGTTGTCTAGCAATATATCGTTCTCGCTTTTATTTCGTATTCGTTCTCTTAATTTAATTATCAAGGTTAATGTTATATATGTTGTGTTAATAATTCCCTTTCACTGCTGCGTGCGCTCTTCGCCTAAGTTTGAAAAACTCCGACTGATTTCTGTACCGCCTTGAAGCAGTCGCATGTCTAGCCACAATAATGAGCTGTATTGCAGCGAAACAGTCTGTCTGTGGCTGATTATATATATATATATATATATATATATATATATATATATATATATATATATATATATATTATTTTTAAAAGACATTTTATGTTTTAACGTTGTTATTTATAGATACAAGTATTTAAGCAAATGCTCTGTTTATGATAAACAGTATTAAATAACATTTACCGGCTTGAATGTCCGAGAAATTTTCATAGAAAATATTCGTTCTTTGACATAGAAATTTTCATAGAAAATATTTGTTCTTTTCTATGAAAATTTCTCGGACATTCAGGCCGGTAAATGTTATTTAATACTGTTTATCATAAACAGAGCATTTGCTTAAATAACAAATCTATAAATAACAACGTTAAAAAATAAAAAATGTCTTTTAATAAATAAACTGTCGGACCTTGTCCATTTCTTAACATATATATTCTTAGCCGTACAGAATATGGGTATTGATATAAGGGCATTTAGAGGACATTACTTGGCACAATTAGAAACAACTAGAATATATTTATCATATTTAAACGGAACGCTGATCTGTATAAAATTTCAGTTATCTGTTTGAATTAGTTGGGCTCTTATGTCCATCGTCTTTTGTGTTAAATTTTTATAAGTTCTAATGTTAATTATGTTTAAATGAAAATGTCCATGAAGATGGTCTTAAATAGACCGAAACGTCCGACGTCGACTTTATTTTAACATTAATACTACATAATTGCATATTCAGATTTTTGTTTTTTTTCTGTATTTTTCTTTCATACTGTCGGATTTATATCCATATATTTGCTTACACACACACACACACAAAATATATATATATATATATATATATATATATATATATATATATATATATATATATATATATATATATATATATATATATATATATATATATATATATATATATATATATATATATATAAAATGAAAAGGAAAACAACCGGTTTCGCTCCCGCTCTTCAGTTTTTTTTTCTTTTTTTTTTAATCGGGAGTACAAAGAGTAAAATAATACAAATTTTCATTTACTAATGATTGATGATGGGGAAGAGAAATTTGGGTGAGTACAACAGCAAACGATCACGGTGTTTACAGAGAGAAGATTTGCAAGACTTGATATATATTGACTCCACTACATTTAACTGAAATAAAGATTGTCAATGGAACAAAACAGTAAACCAGTCAAACACTAAATTCAGCAGTACAATTTAAGCACTTTATGAGTTGCTCACAAATGGAGGATCCAACGATAGGATTCCTAATCTTATGTGTTGTTATATTCGTTCATCTAATGGTTGGGTAGTCCTCCCGATGTACTCGACTTCGCAACCACAATTGTATTTATATATAACAGAATTCCCTTGATGAGCGGGGGGAACATCCTTACGAATAGATGAGAGGTTCGGCCTGGTATTGAATACGACACGAAACTAAACGGAAAAATAAAATTCACGGACACTAGAAGAAATTTGCCTGGAGTGGATTTCACAGCTAACACCAGCGCAAGGAAGCTGCAAATAAACCAGTTACCTTTTTACCGTGGCGAGCTAATTTTTTCTGAAATTAAGCCCGCTACGGGAGAACGCCTCAGAATGGGTCATCATTGTGTTCCTCTCTATTTGTCTTGATTTTCTTTATCGCAACTCATCGTCTCTCAGATATTCCTGAACTTATGTTCTTTGTACTGTGAGATTTGTCAACACTTCTGTTGAATTTAACTTTAGTAACATTATGTATCGACTTATTGATGGTGCTGCTATGGGTTCCTCTTTAGACCCTGCCCTGGCAAATGTATTTGTCAGTTGTAACGAGGAAAGATTTTTTGGTAGTTCACTTCGTTTACAATTATATTGTCGGTATATTGACGATATTATTTTATTTAGTGATGAAGTTGAGGCGGATCAATGTATATCCTCTCTCATGTTGTCTTTACCAAAATCTAAGTTTTACAGCTGAGAAAGTGTCCAATTCTCATCTTGCTTTTTAGTGGTATTGGTGCACCGCACTTCAACATCATTTTTAACCTCAGTATTTAGGAAGTCAACTTTTTGCCCGGCTGTACATACGTTGGGATGCTATTTGTCCGAAGTAGCGGAAGATAAATCTCATCAAATATTTTAACAATAGTGAGTTGATGACCAGTTCTGAGGCTTTCCTAGAGGGTGAAATTGATTTTGTGACGAGGAATCTATGTAATAAATGTTGTTAATTCTGTCATTCGTGACATGATCGCTAATTTCAGAAAAATAAGCACAATATGGTAGAAAGATTCCCCGTTTATTTGCGAGTTTCTTGGTTTAGAGCTGAATGTGAAATCATCTCCTGGCAATTTTCGTCCAGTGTCCGTGCGTGTTATTTCTCCGCTGAGTTTCGAGTCGTATTCAATACCAGGTCGATAACTCTCATATATTCTTAAGGATCTTCTCCCAACCACTCATCGAGTGAATTCTGTCATATATAAACACAAAAGTTGTTAGCGAAGTCAAATACATTGAGAGGACTACCCAACGACTACATGCAAGAATAAAACATCACGTGCCAAGTAAGATCAGGAATCCTACCTTGGTTTCAAATGAACTGATCCAAAACCACTACGTATCCTCAATTTATGAGCACCTTATGAAGAATAGAAGGTGTGCAGCTGAATTTACTACTGTCTGGCTTACACTTTTGTCCCTTTCTCACTCTTTATTTCACAGAAATGTATGTCAAGACTCGCAAACCTCTCTGTAAACATCGTGATTGCATTATGGGGGTTGCTATAATTAGTCTCAAATAATCTCTGCTTTTTTTCCTCTCACCAATCATTCGCAAATTTAAATTTATTGTATTTTACCCTTTGTAATCGCGATAAAAAAAAGCAACAAGAAACTTGAAGAACGTGAGTGAAACCAGTTGTTTTCCTCTTTCATTTTATTTATCACACACACACACACACACACACACATATGTATATATATATATATATATATATATATATATATATATATATATATATTATTATACACTGTGACGTTAGAACATGTAACTCACTACTAAAAAATTTACATTTTGCTTCCACATCAAATAAAACGTCTCTTCATGTATTTAACAATATTGGTATTAAACGTTATTATTTAAGATTGCAAGTTATGAAAGATCAATTCATTTTCCTTTATTGGAAATTTTTTCCATAGAAGGTAGAAATAATTTTTATAAAGAAAAGGGAAAGAAAATAAGATATCATCAAAAGGATGAAGAGAAAAGAAAAGAAAGTCAAATGAAAGCATAAGAAATTAACCCTGCCACCTAGCGAGTAGAAAAAAAAACAAAAGCAAAAGAAAGAGAGGAGTATATTCAAAATTACACAGATACAAAGGAAGAGGAATGTTAAGAAAATAACATATGAGAAAATGTTGATACGAAATAAGCCAATGAAACTATATTGAATAACTAAATACACAATTGAACGGAAATGAAACTGCAGCAGATACATTAGTTACACTATGGAATTTCAAATTTTATATCAATTTTTATGTAATCACATAGTCAAACGAACTTACTCATAGAACGTAAATATAGGATACTTTAAGAAGAAACAGAGTGCTTAAAAACATCGACCTTGCATTATAGATTAGAATATAAAGTTAATTCTAAACGATTAATATTTTATATTAAATTTAAATTAGAAACTATTATAAATACATCAAGGGAACAATAAAAATAATAAGCCAGTTCATGGTTAAGCATACTACAAGTAATTTACGAATAAAAACCAATATAATAACTAAAAATATAATACATGACTGATGATACCATTAAAATGTTTATATAAAGATAATATTAGTTTAGAGGAGTTATTATTGTGATATGAAGTTTAGCAAGACTGTAAGGTTAATTCTTTAATATGTTTACAATTTACTGTAGTTTCATATCGTTGGTATAATAATATGTCACTATTCAAGAACTAAATTATTTCCATTTTCTCCTACAGGCAGAGGAATCATTGTTTATCCATCGCTCTAGAAATTGTAATTTTGAGAATTTTCAATTTAACTTTAGGTGTTTAATTTTTTAATAGTGGTAATTTACACACGCACACATAGACTCTCCCGTCTACAAATATGAGCAGGTACTTCCTTTTGGAGAGGGAAGTTTCCAGCAGTCAGATTTTATAGTCGGACCGATCATTCTTGCAGTAGCACTGTAGTTTGCATGTTTGTATTACTTTTTCTGCTAATATATGTTTAAATCAATTCCTCTATTTGTGTCTTTATTTCTGGCCCTAACTAGGCGACGACATTTATTTACTTCTTTCAATTTCCAAATATATTTAGAAAATGAAGTCATATTTTGTTCATGCGCATTAGTAAAGGATGAGAGATTAATATAGAAACGTTATTCTTTTTAAATTAATCATTACACTTACAATATATATTTTAAAAAGAACCCTTGCATTTTCTACTGATGAAATGGAACACATAGACAGAAAGGATTTAGTTAAGCACTTGCTAGATAAAGGGCATTGATCGGGATTTCTACAACTACATATTATATAAGAGGTAAATTAAGGTTAGCATTAGCATTACGGTTATTATTGTTATATACATTCAATATTTTATTGTTATGTGGTTTAATAGTTTTTTTCTTAATTACTGGTACAACTATAACTACGTTTTAAATTGTTTCGATTAAAGAAAATAACTTAATTATATTTAGGCAATTGATTATCAAATAATTCAAAAAATGTTCCAGTTTAATATGAACTCTTCTATTTAGCGCTGATTTAAATTAATGTTTTGGATGTTGCAATTTTATTCTTCGTTTTCTGATATATATATATATATATATATATATATATATATATATATATATATATATATTCTTGTCTTATGCCCATTAATATTGAGATAAATATCTTCATATATATTATATACATACATACATACATATATATATATATATATATATATATATATATATATATATATATATATATATATATATATTTGGTTGGATAGATGTGAGTTTGTGACCCTGGGTTTGTCTGAAGATCGCTAAAGCGTGAAACCCAGGGTCACAAACTCACATCTATCAACAAAATACGTTAACTCTATCTCTGATATTGAGCGCTTTCTAATAAGTACCGCGCATATAATATATAAATAATTATGCATATATATATTTATTTATATTTATATACACTTTTCTCACATATATATATATATATATATATATATATATTTATACATGTGTGTGTGTGTATGTGTAGTCCGTGTACACTGAAGGTGTCGAGATGTTGAAAGTAAAGGTACGTTGCCCTTTTTAGATGTACTCGTAGAACATAAGGAATGTTCTTTTGTCATCAGTATTTTTCAAAAGACTACATTCACAGGTTTGTATACAGTTTCTTTCCTAATGTTCGCCAGATTGTTCTAGTTTTCCCCCACCCTTGGTCTATCGAGCTTTAATGATTTTTCTCCAAACATGTTAAACGGTGAAATTGCAAGCATCCAGACGAGTTTTTGTTGAAAACGGTTTTCTTTCAAATTACATTAAGATTGTTAGCGAGAGTGAAATCATGCTTCTTAAAAAAAAAAAAAAACAAGTAATTTTAGAACCCATGCGATGTACAGTTTATCTGAAATTGCCATATACAGAAAACGCCAGTTGCTTGCTGAAAGTTTTCGGCTTGCATTAATTCGTGCAATAACACGGTTATGATTCGTGCTGACTTTCAAACTAGATCTATATTTCCATCCTTTAATAAGCATCGGTCGTTCTAGTTACAGAATAGCTCTGTTATATACAAAATGTAATGCCTTTGTGATGCGGTATACATAGAACATTGAAAACAAATGATGTAAACTCGCATTACGCAACACATGCCTGCTTATTTACGATCAAGGAGAGAGAGTCGTTTATTGAGAACGACCCAAACTGTTCCCGATTCCACCATTGGATGGCATTTTTCAGAAAGTCCAGACTGCGCCGCGGGATTTAATGACACATATGTCTCTGTTTTACATAGAGATTGCTCTGTCCGCCATTAGATTTCTCTAGACTGTGTACTTCAAATTTCAACAGAGTAACTGATGTCAGCAGAAGGATCACTTCATGCGTTGCTTCTATTTTTCAGGGAATATTAGTAAAAAAAAAATATTATACTCATTTTTTAATCCATTTATCATATCTCTATCTGTTAAAGGTAGGATGTGTGTGTGTGTGTGTGTGTGTGTGTGTGTGTGTGTGTGTGTGTGTGATGAATGCACGGCCGCAATTTTCGACACATTTGCACCAAAATTTACATGCATATGCTCCAAGTTATCAGGGAAGGCAAAGACCGACTTTGCATTTCCCAACTCCTATCAATAGTGGAAATAATCGATTTTTTCTTGCTTCTACGGCAGTTTTTATGTAGTTTGCGGCCATTTTCTACTGGCCACAGTGAGAGCCGATAAGTTGCTGCCACGAAGAGGCAGGAAAATTCTATTGGCCAGCGTGAGAGCCAACAGCTGACTGACACGAATGTTTAAAAGCATGCTAGCATGCAAGAAAGATCGATAACTGCATTCGTCACAAGTGGGAAATATTTAGATCTGCAAGGCACTTTGCTCCAACTGGCTCATTCGCTTGCTTGAACTCAACGTTGATTCTGATTCCGAAGAACTGGGTTGGGTGTGAAAAAGTATTTGTTGTTAACATTCTTTTTTTTCATTCGGTTTCGCCAGTTACGAGTCCTTTTTTTAAAGCTGATCGTTGTGTGTTCATTTTGTTTAGTTCTTTTTCGTAATAGAATTAATGTTTAGTATAGAGCTTAGAAAAAATTCGCAGTGTTAGATAGGCAATAATTAAGGCATGTAGCAACATCAACAGAACAAAGGCCACTCTTTTTAGGCAAGGAAGGACAAAATATTTTAAGTTAAGTGATAGCGATTACTGTATGTGTCGTACGATTTTTGAATCAAGCACAGGCAACGCCAGGCCATGCTGCTAAATATATATATATATATATATATATATATATATATATATATATATATATATATATATATGCAGTACTGTAATGACAATGGAGCAGCTCATTTATCTAAAGGCAATGTAAGAAAGAAATGAAATAAATAAATAAACAAATAATAATAGTATTAATTATAATGATAATTAATCATTTCACCCCATGCAAAGGGTGTGCGCTTCTATGACGCAGTGGTTGAAAGACAATGAAAATGGCTGAAATAAGTTGGTAGAGGGGATGGTGAGGAAAAGTTTAAAGATGAGCGTTATTTACGGCAATAGCAGAGGGCAATTGATTTTGAATTTAAATTACGGGATATTGTAGTTATCTGGGAACCAAGTAAACGATATGGTTTTCCACTGTCGGGAAGTGCGAGAACAGAAAATCCTCGAGTGAAAGTGGCGGATATATTTAACTATTTCAAAATTGAAAGGGTTTGACCTAGAAGCCAATAGTGTTAGCACGCTTAAATTCGTGCAGTCGTTACCCAAGTGGGGAAAGACTTCTGCGGATTTTCCATGAAAATATTTGTAGAAAAGAGGGAGAGAAAGCACATATCTTCTGTGTGAAAATGAATGATGTCGAGATGCCAAGTTAGAATGGATTACATTGCAGATGCTTTTTTGGATAATGTCAAGGACGTATAGAATGACAGCAGGGGCCAGACCAATATTTAATGCACTGACGAATGGTAAATACGCATGATGGACTCTGACGAGAAAAAACATTCTGCCGCAACACAATGAACCTATTTTACTCGTAGTAGATGCAGGTATTTATTCAATGTAGTTCTTCCACTTATTCAATTTAAAACCTGAGGTCTCGTAGACACAATGAGTCTCTCTCTAATGTCGAGCGTCATTCATGCTCATGACAGGCAGGGACGTACCTCTGTGGTGGTAACATGAGAGCAGTTCAGTTTTGGAGATATTGATATTTTACAATCCTTTACTGCCCCAATTAACCACTGATTAGATGTCATTTTCAAAGGGCAACGCCAGACAGTGTTGCTATTGAGACAGGTGAAAATGGTAGTGTCTTCTGCATAATGTCCTACTTGGTTACTGATGATATCAAGAAAATGATTGATGAAGATCAGAAACATCGTAGGTCCGAGGATAGTGCTTGGGAAACACCTGCGTTCGTTGAAAGAATCTGGAATTGTGCCTGTTCAAAAAGACCTTCATTTCTCGTTTAGAGAGTGATGATTATATTAAATCAAACAATCGTCCTATAATACCGTAGCGCTGAAGTTTACGTAGAAAATCAGCATGCCAGACTCTGCCAAAAGCATTTGAGATATCTAGAGACACGGATCGTTTGGTCGTTATTACACAGAGCTTGATATACATATTCAGTGATGGCTATAAGCTCGAAAATCGGTAGACCGGGCAAAAGAGAATCCATATTGCTTGTCATTAGAGCGTAGATTCTTTAATACTTCAGAATTGATTAAAGCGTCAAATACTTTGCATAAATGCTGTAAGAGACTAAAAGGGAGAAAGAGGGGCCAGAAGGTTTTTCAGAGTTCTGAAAAACTTCAACTACAGAGGAGGATAACCAATACGCTGGAAACAAAGAAGCAGCAAGTCAATAGTTGTAGTGTTTGGACGGAACTGATGCGATACCAGGAAAACATTTCTTTAGAACGACGGCTGCCATCCCGTCATCACGATTTGCCTTATGGGAGTTTAATTGAGAAATGATTCCCGAAATCATTGACAGTGTTATGCGCATATCATTCAGTATATCGTCAGCTCTAAGAGAATCAGTTATTATCACAGCAATTGAGGCGAGATTTAAATTGGAAGAGAAATCCCGAGCAAAGCATACAACCCTATCTTTTCTAGATGATAGTGCTTCGAATTGTTTGAAAAGAGGAGGAATTGAAGATGTGATATTGTTCAGCACACTCTAGGATAGCCGCCAATAATATCTATAACCAAACTTACGAGATGTTATACATTTTTTTAAAATTCTATCAGAAATCAGTAAATTTGCTAAATTCGTTACGAGCAGAGACAAAGCGACTCCCGTTGTAATCAAATATGTCGCTCTCGTACAGCCGGAAAAAAGTGACTCCTGTGGACTATAGCGAGCGAGTATGCAGGTGAGAAGCAAAGAGTTGAATGTGGTCTAACTTGGTACTTCCTTGCTGGAATAAAAGCATCGATGGCGGCGTTCACCCAGGAGGAAACATCAGATGCCCATTTTTTTAACAGAATGATTAAAATCTTCATTCCAATGGACGTCACGAAGAAAATCGTTGGACGAGCCCCAATCTGCGCGTTAAGCAATGGGAACGGTATGGAATGAAGAGACTGCTGACTGAGTTATAGTGAAAGAGACGGAGACACCTGTACGAATGTTCTGGATATTAAAGAGAGAGTTCCATTGCCAGTTGGAAGTGTTCGTGGAAAAAATCTTCATGCAATGGATGTGGACTTTATAGTACTTTCTAAGGGAATGAAGGTAGCCAGGAACCAAGAAATCAGAGGAGGGATTTAAGAGTGAATGCTTGTTTCGCAGAGTGCTAGGATGCCCTGAGACTTTTTGAGGAAGAACGACCCAAAACTCCAGAAGTTGGTACGAATACCAGAAGGTTGGTGAAAGAAAGTTTAAGGAGTTTAGGTGTTTTTGCCGAGTGCTTCACGTTGATATCATTGGTTGTTAATATTCATGATGTGCTATAATGTTAAGGAAAGGAATAGGATAGTATCGTCTAATGTAACATATGCATAAAGGGATATGGCGCAGATTCCAACGTAGTGTGGACCCGGAAGTGTCAACCGGAGGTGCTTGTAGGGGAATATTCCATGCGCGACATGAAACTGCAAGAATCGCGATATTATGCAACTGTGGATCAGAGCAGCCTCTGAAGACGTTCACCAATATTTCGGGTTCCTAACTACCAGTCGGGAACAGCGACTAGAAAGATTCCAAAACAGTACTCTCAGTATAATGGGCCGTTGCCACCATCAACGCATATCCCAAGAATCGCATGACAGCACCACTATTAAGACCTGAGAAACGGAAAGGAATCGGGGATGCGTGGGTGGAGGTAGAAAAATAATATAAAACAATAAAGTGTGTATATATATACATATGCATAGTTACAAACATCGAAGTGCAAAAATGAGGCTATCATTTAAATACAAATATGCACATATATGTAATTTCATATATAATACAAATTTGCACACAAATATGTAGACCTATCCTCAAACGTATGAATATATAGTTTGTACATCCTTATTTACATAGATTTAATATGCAAATATTAATTTAGAATAACTATGAACATGTTAAAATTTTCACTATTATATTCATACAAAAAAATCTAAATAAATGCACACAAAATAATGAACATTCACACAGATCTATTCATATATATACGACCGAGAAGGAAGGATTAATTCCTATATTCCTATCACTGGTTGCGTAAATATTTTATATGCTGTTTATATTCACCAGCATCCAAATACAAACTCACGTCAAGAATGGTTTATATTCGATGTAGTAGTGATTTTTAAGTCCTGGACTTCGAAGCATTTTAAGAGTTCTTTTCTTGATCTATCTATATTCTCGGATATATACATAATAATAGTATACCGCTATTTCTAAAAGTATGCTATTGCTATTGAAAGGAATCAACTATGTATTCCATGCTTTCTCAGATAACTGTTTTCAAGCAAACTGTCCTTTATCATTAAGCAACAAAAATGCTATGAATTGAGATATAAGTCGATTAAACTACATAAAGATATGCACAAATTTCCTTGTGATACTTCGATGTCTATAACAGCTAAATTAATTTTCTTACCTAAAACCTAAAATAAGCGATATTAAATTAAAATTGTTATATGTATCTTTATAAACCGTGATATTAAGATCATTCTACTGAGAGAAAGTCAAGAATAAAAATGTACCTTAGCAGTTATCTATTACGTGCTACTGACCCAGGATGTTGAACTATGAAGATGCTTGCTGCCAGCAGGTTCATAATATATATCAAGTATTACGTCGAATGTGCTCTGCTTTTCTGACTGAATAGGAATGTTATTCTACCGTATGTCAATGAAAGATAACTCAAATCAAAATTATTCAATTCAACAAAAAAGTATTACAGTATGTTTTTATTTTTATTTCATAGTTGACAGATTTATAAAAAGCAAATTAATTTGTTTCGATCACTGCAACATTTTTAATGTAGCAAATCATTCAAAAACAAATACGCAATTGGAAATATTTTTTAGATTTATCAGTTAAAAAACACAGATTTCTTTAAATTTAAACATTAATATTTGACTATTATATTTAATATAGAGATCATATTTTACAGAATGAATTAAAAGATATTTAAAATACATATTCCTTTCTTTCAAAATGTATATAGATTCCGAACATCCGAACTTATCATTTCCGTCATCTCTATTTTTGGCATTAATCGATAAAATCCTTCTCGTATACACTACTTTAAATACTATCAGTCTATATACGTACACATTTTTGTACACTAGAAATTTCATTTTAGAATATTATCTATCCATTGACCCTCACTCGAAGATCTCAGATTCAGGCAATTTGTCCTGGACAGTTGCCATTCACAGTTGAAACTGACAATGGTTGAAGAATCAAGATATGCTGCTCAACAATGCGCATGGCTGAACAATCTCCTCCCCGCGTTTCTCCATTGTCCTCAAGTTTGATTCGCCGCCCTTTACAGGTCGACCTGATGATGATCAATGTTGGAAAGTTGCCAAGTGTATAATCCAAATATATAAGCGATTACGATACTGGGCAAAGAGATTGTCGACATTAAAAGTTGATTTTAATGATCAAGGATATAACAAGATAAATTAATTAGCCACAAAATTAAAACTGGAACTTTATGTGCATAAGATTAAATCATCTGATGAGAAAAAATAATAATAAATAGCGCTAAACGTAATGTAACGATCGTTGATATAATTACTCTATGTTATATTACATTTTATACGGTAAAGGAATTCTTCCATAATGAAATTGTTACTACCCAACCGATGTTAGTACTGATATCAAGATTTATTTATAGTTATGTAACCAATATAGTGTATGTGAAGCTCTTATTATTTAATATACTAAAATATCATTGATAGATATATTTTATATTTCATGATTTATTTTACAAATACAATAAACGCAGTATAAATGTTTATTTTTAAATAGGCCCTATGAATTTAAATATGACCGACAGCCAATATCATTTTTTATATTACTGACACAATAACCTTTCAAATAATGATAAATTATTATATGATTATTATATATATTCACGCGGTCTCTATAATTATTATCTGATTATAAGTCATTGATTATATTAGATATTTTAGTGTTTCGATGTCAGCATTACACCCACAATATTATTTATTACCAAAATATATTCATAGCTTTGAGTTCATTTTCTATTCCGTTAGGCATTGCTTAATGAATATCCATAAGCTTAAGTTTGATTATTATATGGAGAGTATGGGATCATTCTATAAAGTTGGTTTCGTGAGAATTCTTTGGTAAAGCGAGCAATAATAATTTTGAAGAAAGTGAAATGGGCCTTGTCTTGATCTGGCATTAACAACTAAGCCACGTGGATGAAAACAGTGCCATTCAAAACATAACTTCCAAGAAATAAAATATTTATTTATTTGCATTTATCTAAATATATCATTAACTATCTAGGAATATACGGTTTAAATACTTCAATATTAGCCCAAACTATTACTCCAAATTATCATTGTTCCTTCATATATCCATGAAAAAGCCCCTCCTCACAGGACACAGATCAGGACAATGTAATAAAGCTATATATTCATCAATCCAAATGTACTTTTATTTATGAGCAACTACAAGTCAAGGAAGTTATCTAAATTTAATACAAAATTTGTTAAATTTCAACAAAAATAAGAAATTTAATTAATGTGAAATAAAATACTAAAATCAAATCTGAACCAGGAATTGATAAAATAGACTGAAAAAATATCTAAACACAATATAGTTGAAAGAATTTTAATATAACATTATATGTACAGAAATATGATGTACAGAACAAAAATCTGATTAATTTAGATATTTCCTGGCATTATCCGCAGCACATGCCGGATAAGTATAAAATAATATTAAGCTCAAGCATCAGGTGGCCTTCCCCAAGGCTATAACTCTCCTCCTGGAGAAGAATGAGTTTATTGAACGAAGCCTTTAGCTTCCCCAAATAGGAGAAAAGCCAATTTTCCCACGTTATTGCTGTTAAACATACTTTAAACGCCCACCTATTGTCATATTCTACAGCGACGTGGACGTGTTGGAAACCAAATACTTTAGATATCCGCCGTAATAGATGTAACCATAATTCTTATTTTTAAATGTAATTCTAGTGAAAATGAATGTATTGAAAGTGCACTAATTTCGGAATATTTTATGCTAAATATATATCTATGATCAAATAAAATACCTTCTTCCCTTAATGATTAATACTGATAGAATTTAAGATATCTGAAATCCATAACATTAAAATTAAAAAATAAAAGTGTTCTAAAGTTTTGATTGTAAGGTGAAAAGACTAACCGATAACTAAATTTAAAGCTGAATTATTGGTTCCTGTAAGCAGACGATCATTAAAAAAATGTTACAAGCAAGTTAATAAAGCCAATGCGATGCAAATCGTTACTGAATTTAAAAGAATATGAAAAACAGAAAAAAATATGATTTACGTGAAAGAACAATAATATAGCACGTATTAAGTATTGAAGTTAGAGAATGACATTGCATTTAAATCTTTGAATATCAAAGTTGGCTGGAAACATGAAACTGGAAACAAGTACCACAACGATAAATGCAGGATGAGAAACTGTTTGCTAAGAACTTACAGTTATATCTGGCATTTGCAGCTGTCAACTTATGAGACATAGTTGCCAATTGAGTACTGAACATAAATTCATAAATCTTCATCAAAACAATTACGATGAAAATATTTATGGAAAATGAACAGGTAGGATTCATGATTTGCATATTCTTTATTTATTTTATTTTATTTTTTTTTTTGGTTATATAATGAATCTCTAACTACATAATAGAATCCCTGAACAATTTATGCCAGTAATGTTCAATGCACAGACGAATGATTAACCTATAAATATGTAAAATAAATTCTGGTAATAAAAATTATATATCATAATAAGGTGAAACAAATTCCCTAGCACAATATCTAACAATTGTTTCAATATAATTTTTCCACTTCTCATCAATAGACACATATAGACAGATAGGGCTAATGACAAGGAAAATGTTTCACTACGACGATTAAAATAGATGCTTTTCGTTTTTTAGGCATTAAAATTAACTTAAGTCATTACTTTTCCCACTTAACATCAGATCGTAGGTCACATTTTAAATTTGCTGACAATTTGACCATATCGACCCTATCAGACATAGCATTAAGACCGTAGTAAATAGCTATGACAAAATCAAATAAATCTGAAATTTAGTTTTGTTTTGATGGCTTAAAATTATGCAGCGTCAAAAATGTAATTTTTGCGTAGTATCGAATGTGCGATATAGAAATTAGATAACCGAAATAGCGTCTGTCAACTGGATATGCAACAAGCAAAATGCTTCTGTGGGTGCAGCGTTATGAGGTTAGTAGTGGTGCAAAGAAATCATTTACAAAAACTGGTCGATCCTCCATTAGTGACTAGTCATAATGTCATGTCTTGCCTGCTTATCTCTTTAATTGAAAAGTAGCGTGAAAGAACACATATCTCGGTATCCCGAAACACGTGACATTGAAATGTATACTTCGAAACACATTCCAAAAACTGTATCAGGACGTACGTAGTTTCATATGTTGAGTAATTTGAAGGTACAAATAGACATGGGTCGTCAGTTATCCAAATGTCTCTTTTACAAGTTCTCTCTGGCAATTAAATTGTGTAAAGCAACCTATCTTTCTCATTCTTTAAACATCTATCATTTTCGATGTAGAATCACCCGATAACTGCTTATTAAACCCTAAAATTACAAACAATTCTAAACGGATGCCAGAATTTTTAGATGATTCTGAATAGAAAATGATGGAAGTGTTGAGGGGCCTAATAAGTGTCTATATAACATCTTAGGGGTTTTTGTGCAAAAGCAGCCTGATTTAATATGGACAGGAGGAATATAATACTTATTTACAAGTAATCATTTAAAAATTTACATTCATAGAAATTAAGGAATAAATTAAATTAAGTCTCCATTATTGTCAATGAAAATAGACTTTTCATTAGGTCAACAATTGTAGAGGAATATCATCAAATTAAATTCAGAATAATTATATATAATATTAAGATCAGGTAACGCTTGTATATATAGTGAGCAATTGATGAATTGTCGTCTAAAATAAGCAAAAATGAAAGCAACAATGACATCACATTAAAACAGATATATTTACCAATATTACGTAAGAAATTATCCTGAAATATTAGAGTATAATTTTTAAATAAAATCGATATTGACATCAACGACGGCCTACAGTCGATTTCGGAATCTTCTGCATCTCTCCTGAACGGTCGCCTTGCTTAATTTGGTAAATATTGCCAAAATATTTGCCTTCAGTGCTTCTTTGGTGTTAAGAGGAGTTTTGTTAGACACTCGCTCAAATTCACCCTACACATAATAATCAAGAGTGTTGCAGTCTGTGGATTTCGGTGGCTATATATGATGACTGAATATTCCTGACGGCGTGGCATGGCATAGAGTAATGTTGCCAGACCATGCGTCTTCCATTAGATATCCTCTTGACACAGGGCAGCACTACCGGCCTAGTCAGTTGATGTAAACCTCTGAATTTGGGAGTACTTTCCATATCAGAACGATCAGAACGAGTTTTCCGAGCTGCTGTACGTTTGTAATAACGATTAGATTCATCCAAATCTTTTCGAATCTTCTGAACGTTCCACAGATTGTCACACAAACATTCGGAAATGTTCGTATTGGAGCTACCGGCAGGAATGACAAGCAGTACAGAATACTGTTTCCAAATTTATGGTAGAGTGAATTGCATCATGGCATTATTTCTCTCACACACGGCGCCCAACTGTCCATATTATAGCGTGCAGTCGACAAAAACAAATATAGATTATAAACGAAATTACAAAAAATTAAATGTCGACAATTTCGCCAATCGCGCCCTTCATATACAGTAGAGGCCATAATATAAGGAGCGGAAACAACAAAACATATGTGTATTATTTAGAAAGTAATGTATGATTAGCCCAAAAATATTTACCGAATAAAAGATTATGGTGTAATGCATAATTATATATATATATATATATATATATATATATATATATATATATATATATATATATATATATATATATATATATATATATATATATATATATATATATATATATAAGTCAAACATTGATTTGGATTTTTATTTTTTTTCCGAATGGCTTAAAATTATGAAAACACAATTTTACTTTACACTTTAAAGGCAAATAATTGATAAATATTAAGCTAATGAATGTATTGTGAATAAAATTTATTTCTTGTTACATAGAATTTCTGTCGATGGGGAAGTGAAATTGTTTTAACACCAAAATTCCAGCACATTGGAATTTGAGGCCAAAACCTACTGGAGAAATTTTAACACAATCTTCAGACCATTTAGGTTTGAAACAGACTGTGTTCGATGTTTATCTTAATGTCCACTTATATATTTACATATGCCTACCTCTGATATGGAGCACTTTAACTAATAAATATAACATGCCATAAAACTATATTTTACGATATATATATATATATATATATATATATATATATATATATATATATATATATATATATTTTTGAAGACATTTTATGTTTATACATTCTTTTTTAATGATACATATATTTAAGTAAATGCTCTATTCATTTATAAACGGTATTGACAACAATTACCGGTCTGAATGTCCGAGAAATTGTCACAGAGTAGCGTGTCATTTAGCAAGGTCGATTTTACTGTTTTTAAAGTACTACTTTCCATGATTTTCTCACGTACATTTATATCTGCTCGATGCGTATCCAAATGTAAACGAATGACGCCACACGTTATGAAATATACAAATCCGCCTGTGGCGAAATCGGTAAAAGCAAGTCAGGTTATATGGCGGTTCCATGTAGCATACAGGTTCGATTCTACACGTAGGAGACATGTTTTCTATGACAATATCTCTGACATTCACGCCGGTAAATGTTGTTAATACTGTTTATTATAAACAGAGCATTTACTTAAATATTTGTATCTATAAAAAAAGTATGTATAAACATAAGATTATTGTCGGACTTTGTCCATTTAATAATACACACACATATATATATGTACATATCGACATATTTATTTATATATAATCAAATATTTCTGCTTATATTTATAAGTTGTTTCTTAAATTACATTTTTATTGCTATGTACAGACTGATTAAAACTTTACAATAAAAACACCGACAACTTATTAGAACTTTCTTTCTTACGTCTTGTCTGACGTATAAGTTCTTATCCATCAGAGAAAGCCAAACCATTTTCAATAGGAATAATAATAATAATAATAATAATAATAATAATAATAATGAAAATAATTAGAAGAAAGAGAAAACCTCGATAGTTTGCATTATTGTTTTTATTTGATTTCGTTGATACCGAAGCCGATATTTTCCTCTCTTTGTCTAGAATAGATTAATTTCTCATTGTAGAACCACGAGTCTTATGTGAAATAAAAGTAATAATCGTATGCCTACTTACACAACAATCTGTGATTTGCTGTGTTTATCGATTCTCTTTTATAAGAAAATACAACGAATCTTAATCTATAATATTACGGAGCATCCACTTTAGACTCGTCTATATTAACCGATGGAAGGAAATTGCCAAAATATATTGTATGTCGTGAAATCTTTTGGTCTCTTTTATTTTATTTTGTGTATTTATATCTATTCATTTATTCTGGCGAAGTTGAAAATGATAGCAATACAAAAATATTTATCAAATATTGTCATCTTTCTATACAATATGAATATTAACATAGCAACAATTATGGAAAAAAATCTTCAGTATTAATATGCTAAGTTTTGATTGGGTGATTTGAAATAGTATATACATTAATAATGAAGGAGAACATTGTGATTTTGGAGGGAATATCTTTGTAAATATGTTACACACACATACATACACACACACACACACACACACACACACACACACACACACACACACACACACACACATATATATATATATATATATATATATATATATATATATATATATAATTCAAATTCAAAAATTCTAGCTGTCAACCCACAAATTTCACGATTCATTATACCTGAGTGGTAATACTTAATTAACTATTTTTCCTTGTGATTTCCAAGCTGATAAAACAAATAAATTATGAACCTTCCACTAATACATCTTTAAATATATGAGCAAAACATTAATATATATATTATTGCAAAAACAATAAAGAAAATAAACGTGTACTAATTTCCAAATTCATAATTTTTTCGACTCTTAAGTTGACATAAAGCGCCAGAGGAGATTATCGATTTCATCATCTTCCCATTTCTTTCTTTCTTTCCTTATTTTCTTCTCATTTTATATACATTTTTACTGCTATAATCAGACAGTGACTCTATCGTATATGATTTTTCCATTTTCCTTTCAAACAAAACGGAATTATGAATGATCTAACTGCTTTAATGACAAGGCTTACAATGTACAGGGTTGTCCTAAATTTTTGTCACCTATATATAATGAAGTTTTGTATTGTAGATGGCTAACAAAAAAATTTTGTTATTCATATAGACCTTCTGGATGTGTTACAGCATTAATGAAAGTGGATAAAGTGAATCCAGTACAGGTACTTTGTATTGCTGTAATAATTGTTCTTCTATTGTTCTCATTACATTTTTGTAGGGCGTGACATGGCTTTTGAACCAACCAATATATATTTATATAATAAAGGTTATAATTTCTTATTATTTTAGTAACTTTAAACACGCTAATATAATGAATATGCAACATTCATTTTTTATATCAAAATTATTATTCTTTCTTTTTTCTTTCTCTCTTTATTCCTTTATTTATTCGTTCGTTCTTTATCTGTTTATTTCTTTCTTTCTTTAATTTTCTCCATTCTCATATATATATATATATATATATATATATATATATATGTATAATGTGACTAATACAATACTCTTCGATATAACACATCGAGTTCTCCCAATCACTGGCGGGTTTATCTAAAAATAAATACGCTTAAATTCCCCTTTAACCCTGCCTTGCGCAAACGGCTTATGGATAGATTCTCCAGTGATGGGTTTCGATCCTAGCTAGAGGCAACCGCATATCTAGACACACTGATGAGCTGTGATACAGCAAAACAAACGGTCTCTGAATGAGGATATATATATATATATATATATATATATATATATATATATATATATATATATATATATATATATATATAATATAACATGGGAAAAACAAATATTCGTGAATATACACATTTTTAATTTACTGTATTTCCAACTATGAAATAATGGAATACATACACTTTTCATATAATTAACTGTACACAGATTCATAAGAAATAAATAAGCATAGATAACCGAGAAAATTTTGATTTATATAAATAAATTCCATTTAACAATTTTAATGATTGAAAAAGTATTCGTACAATACAAAAAATACCTAATCTGCATTTAATAATATCTACAATAGCCATTCTTTACTTCTACAACAATCAAAATTTTTGTCATTCTCAAATAAAGATTAGCTTATTTAGTTGGTATTTCCTTGCATTCTTTTTTGCATATAGTCTTCAGATCTGGGATGTTTGTCGGAGCTCTGACTGCATTTGAATTTTCAAATATCGCCACAGATTCTCGATTCGTTTTAAATTTGGTCACTGACTCAGCCATTTCAGGATATTTATATTTATTTTCAGAAAGACATCTCTTCGTAGATCTTGCAGTGTGCTTAGTATCATTATCTTGTTGGAAGATCCATTCAGAAGGAAGTTCAACCTTTTCCTCGGAAATAATTAAATTTGCTTCCAAAATATTTTGATATGCTGAGGCATTCATTCTACAATCTATTACTGACACGTTGCCAATAACTTTTGTAGAAAGAGAAGCCCAAACCATGATGCTGCAACCACCAAATTTCACTGTTCAAGCTGTGTTCTTTCTTTAAATGCATCACCATCTTTCCTCGATACATGATTTCTAGAATTACATCTAAACTACTCAGTTTTGTTTTTGTATGTCCATAATACTCTTTCCCAATACGATTTTTCCTAATCTTTTGTTAACGAAAGAATTTCATCCTGGCATCTCTGTGTCTTTTCTATAGCAGTGGAGTTTTCCGAGGGGAGCCTAACTTTAGATTATTCCTCTGAATTCCATTTCTCATTGTTCATTTATTGACACAGAATCCTGATGAATGCAACTTGTTCTGCAACTCTTGATGAGTAAACATTTTTTGTTTTGTTTTGAGGCTTTAATTTCCTCGAAGATCTTGAAGAAATCTTTCGTGGTGTACTTATTCTTTTTTTGTTTTTCAAAAGCTTTGACGTTTTATACTTGGCAATGCATGAACTAATGGTAGTAAATGGAATGTTCAGGGAGTCTTAGATTTTCTTGTAAATTTTACATTCTTTGCAGAGCTTAACTATTAATTTCTTTTTGCAAATTTGTCCCTTTTTTACCTCTTAACATAATGACCATTTTGCACGAATATTAATTATAGAATGTTCTGTTTGTATATTCTGGCTAAAAATAATGAATAATACCATTATTGGAATATTCTAGCATATGGCACTTGAATAATCTACAGTATTAAAGTAATTTATATTTTTAAATATCTGAAATTTCAATTTACGAATAATTTGTCACCCTTTAAATTGGATAAATTTATTTGCTACTAAATCAAAATTTGTCACTGTTCTCGGTGCATATTGTTTAGTATTAATCTGTGTACAGTTATTTATATGGAAACGATGTTTATTCCAAAGTTGGAAATACAATAAAATATTTTTTTATGTCTACAAATATTTCTTTCCTCCCACTGTATATTAATAAATATACATAATATCCCTTACCGATAGATGCTAAGTATAGACTGACCGTTACGCAATTTAAATTTTAAAAATATCTAGTAATCCCAATGTTATTAGCTATTATTTATTATACTGGGATTACAGATTTTACATTTAAAAATATATTTGTCATTTAAAATAAACGTGTTTTGAATATGTATGTAAAAATAAATGTTTTAAAATTGTGATTATTAAATTCTATTTTTCATATTAAGCATAATAGCTCTATTTTATTACATCGAGCACAGTTCTATTAACACCAGCACTATATGTGCGACACCATCCCTCACACTTATATATATATATATATATATATATATATATATATATATATATCACTTACTGTTTACATCTAATTGTCTCTGGAAGCATCGCAAAAAATGTGCCTGACTATGCTACGTTACATATAACCTCGCATTTTGAGGAAAGAAAAGCATTTCTCCAGAATCCTATTAAAGTGCAAACTTATTAACTCAGTACAACAAAGTATCAGGCCCGATACATTTTTAAATATCTACCATGTTCGTCATTATTAGATGGTGTTTAATTTCTGGTAATAAAGCCGACAGTTATAGCTGTTATTATTAAGTGGCACAAATAAACGCTAAATTCGGGGCATTGAAATGAACTGAAATCTGACCAAGTGAGGTGAGACTTTTGAACAATCGCACCCTCACGGGATCGAAATAACAATATCTCTTAGGCTTGCATCGCCATATGGTATCTTTTGCCCGTTCTATTTTTTGTTATTAATGGATCAACAGAAACTAAGTTCAACAGACTTAACCACTGTCTACAGCTTTCTCCAGTTATGTTCCCTCACAGGAGACGAAGTGATCGTCTGCAATATAAGTCATGAAAATCTTTACAAAGAGCGTATCTCACCTTATGCTATGGAGGGTAATGTCTACATTCTCAGTCTTACTTCTTAATAAAAAAAATAAAATATAAAATACAATTATTTTTATGAGGAAGAAAAAGAGAGTGTAAAATAACAAACCTACTCGAATATTGTGAACATTGGCTGAAATGCTATTTTATACTGATCTAACTGAAAATTATATAGACATACAGATTGAATATATGTGTATATATATTTTGTATGTGGAGGAGACAAAGTGTCATAATTCAAAGACTGGTAAAAAGTGAATTCAGCACGTAATATACAATAATATTTTTTTAATTGAATATTTTTCAATTGGGATTAGATAGTTATGGTATTAGATGGGCAAATTTGAAAGCTATACTGATGAATTTAACCGTTATTTTCTTTTATTTTCCAACATATTTGTTGTTGGGTTTTTTGGTTTGTATCATCCACTTACTTTGATGTACCTTTCAATAACATTCATAAACGTTCTCTAATTTATAAGCCTTGATAAACCACTGACAAAGTCGTCTCTGTATATAAACACGTGCAGCATATTAAAACCTACATTGCTTTGATAAAGTCCCTGATAGGACGAAAAGTGTCAGCTAAGAATAGCTTTTGGGCTTATTAGGGAAAATAAATATTTCTTTCCCGCGCTCTCGTTGCATTGGGGAACAAGTTTCGTTTCGAACACGTAATGCGATTTTATGAAATCGTTTCTTTCAGAAAACAGAATAAACGGGTCTGTAACGAAATATGATTTTAACACACAAACACACGCACACAAACACACGCACACAAACACACGCACACACACACAACACACACACAAACACACGCACACACACACAAACACAGACACAGACAGACACACTCACAGACATACATATATATTTATCACGGTATAAATGTCGGATTAGAAAATGCGAAATTATTGTCGGAGCAACTGAAATACATCGTCGTATTTGTCTAACATGATAGCAATTTAAATAATTATCATTTCTTGAGGTTTTAACTGTGTTAATGCCGTGTAAATAATTTATCCGTGAACTTTTCACGCTGAGGTAGAATATAGAAACAACTAAGTCCACTTCTGATCTTTTTTGTCTCTATTTTAACTATTTTATTTGGCTGTAACAAAGATAAATACTACTTTCCGATTTGACTAATGGATTTTTATGTTTTGATTTGTGCTAATTATAATAGCACATCTTTTTACCACGTTTCCAGGAGTTTCACGCGTAAATAATTTTCTTCACCACATGGAAACTTGCTGTTACTAAATACGTCAAGTTTATCGGACATACATTTTCATATGCTACTTTTCGGCATCATAGTGAGAAATTCCTTCTACACGAATTCTTTTGTTACTTCACCGCCGGATATTAACGGCAATTTTCTGGATGTAAATACATTTTAAGAGAGGTAACTCTCTTATATATTTAGGGCGTTGAATCTAGATATTTTTCAACATGTCCGCCGTCTTCCTCAAATGATGAGTTTGATTTTGGCGCGCTTCTTGGACACTAATTGTCCTACTCCCATTAGTTCATCTACTTCTTCCACCCTGACATATAACACCTGGTTGAAATGCTCCGCCTCTTTAATCCAATTGGGGTTATTATGTTTACTTAACGGACGTAAATATGATGATATTTAATTTAAAAATGAAAATAATTTAATTTTTATCACGTGAATTTATCGGGCTCTCCTAAAATATTTCACTATTCTCTCTTACTATATATTTTTTTCAGAGAAATTTTCAAGCATTTCAGTATATTGAATTAAACCATCATGTATCAGGTGGTATTTCTGCCGCCATTATGAGAGTCAGGGAAATTAACCCACTGTATAGCGAAGCGGAGCCTGCCCTACTTTTTGCTCAAATCGAGTCGTTTTGTGAACTGAGGGGAATTACCTCACAAAGAAGAAAGTTCCATTTGGCAGATTCAAAGCTAACTCACGAGGCGGTCCAGGAAATTAGAGAAATAATAATTTCACAATCTACACTAAATCCGTCTGAAAATTTTATGTAACAAACTAATAGTGAGGACTTCTATATTTCAAGGAAAGAAACTGTCCTAACTTCTTAATGAGGAAACCATAGGAGACTGCACACCTTCGCAATTCTTACGCTGTATGCCACACCTGGCTGGAGAAAGCACAGACGACAGCTTAATGCGATATATGTCCCTCCAGCACCCGGCTCCTACGTATCATACGGTCTTATATTAGGTAGGGAGGGATACACCCGTAAATAAATTGGCGGATATCGCCGATAACATAGTAAATGTAACTGCCACTCACATGATGTCAATAGATGGCATCCTAAATTTGGAGTCAGACCACTTAGTTAAAATTTTAGAAGCTAAAATTAGTTAGAAACAAAAAAATATGAATTAACTAGAATAATGAATGAATTAGCACTACCACGTTCGTCTATAAGGGATCGTTTCTCCCATCGTTCAATAGAAAGGGGAAAGCCTACAGTTACACAGGGAGTATGAGGATAAAGTTTATGCGTGTAAGCTATCATGTTCGTTCAAATCGGGCCATGAAAAAAACTGAGCTGACAAAAAAGGCGACTCAGCATACCAATGTGGCAGAAGTCTGTCACCTACTACTTGTGTCTGACAGCACTACTAGTATCCGTTTTCTGGTGGACAGTGGCGCACAGATTTCGATATTACCTGCTCAGAAAATGGATATTTTAAAGGGGACTCGGAAATCTACCCTTCAGAACGTCATCAAGTTGTTTATCCAGACTTACAGCCATAGGTGCCTCACATTGAACGTAGACCAAAGACGAAATTCCACATATGTTAATTATTATAACAGATGTAGTCAAAGATATACTGGGCAATTTTTTTTTGCATATATATGGCGTGCTTATTGATATCAACATAAGTTGTTTGATACTGAGACTAATATTAAATCGCCAGGATTTATTTACAATAATATCCAGTTCGATCTCGTCATGGCAGACACGAAGTACACTACTCTATTTTTCGAAATATTAAAAAAATTCGAGGGCACAAAAACCGTCTTTCCTTAGAGAAACATTACCCTACATAGTTACACATGGTATCGCTGCCAGTGGCCATTCAGTTCAGAGTTACCTTTGAAGGCTGGCACAGGTAAAGTTTAGGTTAGTAAAAGCGGAATTTAGCCAAATTCTAGAATTAGGAATAATACGTCCACAAGTATAACTGGATGTCGCCATTTCAACTTGTACGTAAATTAGTAGAAATCGGCGTAAATATTGTGATTAAACGGCACGAAATATTATTATAAAACCACATTGTTACCCTATTCCACATATGCAGGATTTAACAGGCATTGCGCAAGGAAAAAATTATTTATTAAAGCCAGAGTATATTCCAAAGACTGCTGTGGCACCATTTACGAAGCAGAGAAAGGAAAAGAAAGAAAAGAAGGCAGAAAGAAAGGCGAGACGAATCGTGGGTGATAAGCAGACACACACACGGCTAAGAGACAATGAAAATATTGATAAGTAACAAATGGCGAAAAGGGTGTCATTACAACGACAGGGAAATTCTGAGTAAAAAGAAAAGGGAAAGAAAGAAAGAATCAGATGTGTTTTGATGACGGCTGTGTTATCCAGGAGTACGTAAACAAAACGGCTGGTCGACTGGCCAACGAAAAATTCAATTGAAAACGTTAATTTTGATAATTGACAAAACACAGGTGTAACTACAGCACTTTGGGTAGATATGAAAAATTAAAAGCCACACAAGCTGTGTCCGCTGACCGATTTTTTTTCGACGAAACAACTTTGGCCTGCGATAATAAAATTATGTTATCAGAAATATGTACCGAAGGAAAATGAATGGGGATCCAGAAGTGTTTTTTCTTCTTCCTTGGAGGCGACAGACTGACTGAAACTTTAGAGATATTTCTTTTTTTGAGGCCGTGTCAAGAAGTCCACCCATTTTGATAATTAGCGATAAAATATCTGACAAAAACCACGTGTAGAACAAGAGTTGTCATATTGTCCGTTTGCGGCTAGAAAAATGATAACGGCGATTAAAGCGGAAGAAAAGGGAAAGAGAAGAGATAATTTTTTTTTTTTAGTTAAGCAAGATATTTTTTTCCCGAAACAAAGCCGCGGATTCGTTCACGCCCGACTAAAACATCATTGGTCAAGTGGTGATCATGTGACGCACGGAGGAGGAGGAAAGATACCCGACTAAGACCTCATTGGCCGAGTGGTGATCACGTGACGCACGAAGGAGGCTGTCGACGCCTCATCCAGAGTATAAGTATGAGAAGCTGCTACGAAGAAGTGGGGAGGGCAGTTCACGCCCTCTGAAGTATGGTGAGAAAGTGAGAGTAAGGAAATGTTCCCAAAATGGAAAAGAGTGGAAAATCCCTAACCAGAAATAAAAGAGGTGGATATGTATTTAGAATTATCGAGGAACCCCCCGACACCGACAGACCCACCCCGGTTTTGGTCGAAGTCAATAAAAGCGAGGCCCCAACAGGCAGAAATCAGAGTTCGGGCTCCAGCGGAGAGTTGAGTTTCCAGAGTTGAATTCCAGCAGTTCCAGTGAGTTCAGCTGACCAAGATTCACGCAAAATTCCGGACTCCTCTTCAACCCAAGAACAATTATTTTGAAGAGCGACTTAGATCCAGACCACCGAAATAAGTTTTTTTTGTTTTTTTTTCGACTTTCGTAAAAGACACACCGAAACGCCAATTTCTTAGAGAGCAAACAACTTGAAGCGTTAAAACTTACCTAACGGAAAACGACGTGTCACAATCCACAGAACGGGTCGGGAGATAGATGCAGTCCTATGTATCGAACAACTAGACATAAAGTTTGTTACCTTTTTCTTTGATACTTTGACCTTTTTGAGTTTTCATTTTATTTTCTTTTATGCATATTTGTGTAGTATCACTCCCGTTGAACTCAGTTTGCATTACGGCCTCAACCACTGTTTGATCTCGTCTGCCTAAGATCAATTCACAACGTGGGTAGGCGAACTGGAGATCAATGCAGTTACCTTGGTAACCAGGCGTTGGAAGCGAATTGGGAACGACGAGGCTGATATCAAATCTAACCAGGTTCCCACCCGAGTCACCAAAAAGTTAGAACGTCACATTTGGGTGCCGCGACCGATACCAAGCCGAGACAACACGACTGACGCGACAGGCGGACGTCACGTTTGGAGCAGCGACACCCAAACGGAGCAGCGAGGAGCGAACAGCTGGCGCCGCGGCGAGGACGTCACAATTTGTGCTGTTTGGGGACGTCACAACTGGCGCCATGGTAGATCAGGATAGAACGTCACAGTCGGCACTGCGACCGGGGGACGACGTCACACTGCTATAAAAGTGTCGTTAGAGTTCTTGTGCGTCTCATTCGGTTTAAGGAACGCAACACAATCCTTCCAGAGTTGTTATTGCTCATGTATTGCATAGCGTACATTTTACATGTGTCTACATTGATGATGTACGTATAGTCAGTTCCTCGATGGGGTAATATATACGGCAATTAGAGCTCGTATTCGAGCGATTTGATAAATTTGGGGTGGTTATCAGCCATGTGAATTGTGTATTAGGAAAATCGGAAATGATTTTCTCAGGCTAACATCAGCTCTGCTTGAAATTCCCCTTCCCCTTCTAAAGTGGAGTCTATTCCACAATTCCCCGCACCTGATAGCATGAGAAATCTACGTCAACTTTTAGGGATGTTAATTTATTTCCGTCAAATCCTGTCTAGCTGTACACATATAGTCAAAACTTTGACCGATATTTTTAACAAATGTCAAAAATTGTGACATAGTTCTGTCGGAGCCTGCCATGGCAGTATTTCAGAGAATTAAATTGGTATTGTCCCATGCAGTGCAATTATCTCATATTGTTTCAGGCAAGGATTGTGATTGTCGGTCGACGCCTCTTCGGTTGGTGTTCGTGCTGTATTTCAGCAGAAATTCAATGGCTAATTGAAACCAATTTATTTTCCTTAAGAAAACATTCACCAGCAGAAGTCAGGTACAGCACATTTGATTTAAGCTTATGCTGCGAATTGATATTTTCGACAATTGTTGGAAGGGCGAACTTACGCATATTTACAGAGCACAAACCGTTATTTGGGCATTCCAGACAATATCAGACAAATATGCATCACGTGAAACCAGACACTTGTATTATCTGATGCAGTTTACATCTGACAAGCGTTTTGTCAAAAGAGTCCAAAAAATTACTGCAGACTGCATGTCCTGCGGTATTATGCTTTCCTTCCAGATCCACGTATAGAGGAATAATCAATGGTTGCAGTACAATCAAATGGACCAACATCTTCAAAAGATTCTTCTGAACAACAATGCATCAAAACTTTCAAAAGTTCGGATCCCCAACACTGATTTCCAGATTTTGCGTGACATCAGTTCAAGGCGATTACGCCCTTCGTTCAATAAATATTGTGGTGGGCATTCTTCTTAAATCTGAATAACTTGTCTCATCTTGGGATTAAAGCTTCAATCAACGTAGTAACAGAAAGATTTTGTGGCCTCGAATGACGAGTGATATCCGATTATAGACAAAAAATCGTGTACCTTTTCAAAAGGCAAAGTTGGAAGACACTCAATCAGGTCCGGGGCTCCTTCCCGTCTCTGGATGAGCGGTTTTCGCATGCATGTGTGGACATAACTGGTCCCCTGCCCTTCTGCGAGGGGCATACTTATTTGTTAACATGTGCCGATTGGTTCTCTCGCTTGTGTGAAGCTCTTGCTATACCAGGGATTACAGCAGATCTTACTGCAAAGACATTTAAATTCAGGTGGGTAGACCGTTTCGGTGTTCTAGCTGTCACCACAGACAGAGGTCGATAATTTGAGTTTGATCTTTGGACATCTCCACATTTGTTGAACGGCTGAGAGACCACTTGGCCTATTTGACCTACATTTCACAACCCCAGAGAGAAAAAAAAACTACATACATATTTAAACCTTTGCAATCATGCGCACTCGTTTTCTTCTCGACTCGGCCACAAAAAATGTGTAGCAACCGCCATACAGAGAATCATTCCAGATCCTGAAGAAACATACTAAACATTTTATTTGCGCATTAATAATGCAAACCAAAGCATTATTTTGGATAGGATGAAGCCAGTTTTTTTCTGGATACAACGTTGTTGAATAGGGATATTGCAATCACCCCTATATTTTGTCTAACACCAAGTTTACTAAAGCAAAGTGACCATGGATTGAAGCCATATTGAATGGCCTAAGCGTTCCTTGTGTCAATTACTCACCTTGTCTTGCATGATGCTAACCCAGAAGACATTTTTTCACTATTGCCTGAACATGGTGAAAATATTGACAAACATTTAATAGACATTGCATGAATATTATTTTGTATACTTTAGTTTGTAGGAAGTATGTTCCAATATTTCAATTATATCAACGACAATAAGAATAAAAAATAGCTCTTACCGGCAGTTTCTAGAATCTGTTTAAGGAGGCGGTACCTCTAGGGTTACAAACAGCAATTCACTTCCTTTCATTTAGATAGTCACGAGGATCATGTGACGCCCGGTGAATGACGACATCAGACAAATTGACGACAGCAGTACAGTCTCGAGACGAAGGAACTCCTTAGTCCACAGCAGTAGGTCTTATAGGAAAAGTCACATGGCCTATACCTAGTCGAAGTGAATAACCGTAATCCTGTTTTCCTTTCCGGAAATACAAGTAAGGGTCCCATTTGTTACAGACTGTTTGTTGAGGCGTATGTTATAATTTATTTGCGTAGAATTATAAAACTCTTCTATGTTTGTCAGTCTTTTTTTTTCATACGGCTATTCGGATTTGTCCGTGAAATATCGGTGTTCTTAATTCCTGGATATAGTAATGCCCATAACAAGAGAAAAGTATTAGGGAAAATAAATATTTCTTTCCAACGCTATCGTTATTTATATTCTTGTCCTTGACACACACACACACACATATATATATATATATATATATATATATATATATATATATATATATATATATATATATATATATATATATATATATATCGGATATTTCAGCGTATAAAGTTACCTTTAAATCTTAGACATGAAAACAAGGCGCAGTCTATTACAACATTTACAAAAATGTAACCCTCAATTAGGAAATATGCTTGCATCATGGATCGCATTAGGCTAATAACTCCATCGGTATTATAACTACGGATGAACTATTTGTAATTGTGATTATTCACATTATCTTACTGTGCTACAGCAATAAATGTAATAAAACTACATTTACTTCACAGTAAAAATGCATTATTTATAAGAAAATTACCATCTTCAGCTGAGCAACGACATTAAGTAACAAGTAAGTTAAACAAATCATTCGTTCTTGATGTGTAGCGCTATGGGTGCGTTCACACCAATTATTATTTCTAATAGAGGTGTTAAATATCAACTTTAGGATACATACGATCTCTATTTCTAATTACAATTCATTATCATTGTGGTGTTAAATAACAACATTTAAATATGTAAACACTATTTTTCGAATAACATATATTATTAGGTATTTGTTGCCGTGTTAATCAACATAATATTTAAGATGCCTGCAAATTTTTATTTCTCATGACAGAATAAAAACATATGACACACAGATACGTAATTAGAACACGTTAGAATTATCGTTACTATCTGACGTTAAGTGTTCATCATATACATAAACATATACGGTATATCATGTTGGTCTTGTTCTTCAATACGTTCAATTTATATTCATTAGGTCAATTCATTTTTAATTGCTTTTATTTCAATTTTATACTCAGATATTTTCTATAACTTCTGGTTCCAGATATTTTCTATAACTTGTGGTTCTATCTCTTGTGGTTCCAACGAAGTGATATGACTCCAAAATAATGAATTGCACATTATAATATATGCACGCACACACACACACAACAAACACGCACATACACACACACACACAAACATATATATATATATATATATATATATATATATATATATATATATATATATATATATATAAACTGTCGACTCTGTGTATCTGCGTCAATGTCTACTTTTATATTTACATACGGTCTATCTCTAATTTTGAGTTATTTGGCCCATAAATATAGCATAATTTAAAAGATTATTTCTTCATATATATATATATATATATATATATATATATATATATATATATGTGTGTGTGTGTGTGTGTCTGTGTGCGTGTGCGTGTGTGTGTATGTGCGTGTGCGTGCGTGCGTGCCTGTATGTGTGTGTTTCTGACATCTTCAGTCTACGAATATATATGGAAACATTGTACTTTTCCTTATTTTAGTGGTAGTTGAAAATTAAGGTAACTGCGGATTTAATAGAACCTTTTTTCAAATTAATTTTGATGTCTGCATATAGATTATATGTTGATATAAATTAGGTCACATTACAATAATTTCAATTTATAAGATTCTTAGAAATGAAAATAAAACACGAAAACATTATGGATGAATCTTTTTAAACAGCAAAATTTAAATGACAAACATATTTTTCCCTGCGCAATTTTCATTTTTTTTTTTTTTAAAATCATTATACGCTAAAATGCTTTCTACTATACATCATTAGTTATACAAATACATATTCCAGCAGATAATGAATTTTAGTTATAAGCTTGCATACTTTCTCTTATGCATCTACCCTTAAAATTTCAGCTCGATCAAATTGTAAACAATAGATTTTCGACGACAGATCTTTCCTTTTTTTTTCGTTTTTTATGATTTTCGACATTCGAAAAATATTGTTTTAGATTAGTAGCAATAAATCAACATTAAAAATTAAACTTTTGCGCAACAAAGTTAGATATCTCAGTACAGCTGATGCTTTTGCACTAATCCAATTTTAGACATGAACTAAATCTATGATGTGAAATTTAAAGGATAGTCGAGCAGAGAAAATTTCGTTATGGCGTCCATGAGCCGTGAACAGACGCAGTAAGATTTATCTGCTGAATTACTGATGGAGAAAGAAATATATAGATAATTTTATCTCGGATCTGACAAATATTCCAGGATTTTTGAAGCAGAACTTGCAATTGTACAGTAGAAATACGTGTGCTTTGGATAGATATATTCTATGCGCTATAACTGCGGGCGCCCAATGCCATTAGTTAATATGACCATATGCATATTATATGGATGTTATTCGACCAAAAAATGAGATAATTTTATCACATCATATAATTCAACGCTTATATTGCACATACCATTAACCAAAGCAGAGTTGCACTCCACATTGCATTCAATATGATTTTGCAGTTCTCAACCAACAAGCGTGACATCAATTAATACGTTTCACCTAACCAGGATTGATTGATTGATTGATTGATATTCTTTTAGACATTTCAAAATTCTGCAGGTGATATATCGCCACGATTCACCCGTAGCTACGGGGAGAAGAGGTTGTTTGATAATTTTCCCAAGAGTATTTACCTGTAAGTAAATATAATGAACTCAACAAGAATTCGACATTTCGATATCCAATTTCAAGCCGTCATCCAATACAACACTTGCAGATTATAGTTTAACTTACCTTGTAAACCCATTCATCTAGATACAGAGCAGGATCGACGTTGCTTAACTTCCGCCATCGTAAGATAAACATTGACGCAATATAATGTTGCCGTAAACATATTTAACCATTATTCCTTAGTATTTGACTCTGGAATACAAAAGCCGTGTTATCTGTCAGGAAGATTCGCGCATCTAGTTCATTCGATAAATTTTCGTTTCACATTAACTGAAGACTGAATCATATTTTTGATTCGTGGGTTACATCTATGGACCTACATTGTTTCTTTTATGTATCAAACCGATTCAAGGTATCGCGTGTTTCCAACTCGTTATCTCTTCTCATGATACAACTAATTACTCTTAATAGTAATTCTAAAAGATTCTATAATATAAAACTAGAAGCTGATGTCGAAATGTTCTTCAGTGAGTTTTCAGGGTGTAAAATGGCTTGTAGATTTTAACGGCACCAGAATCAAAGTGCTGCCTTTCAGTCATCTTACAGGACCATTTTTAACTGCCATTAGCATAGCTAAAGCTAACCTCAAATTGAGCAACACATTGCGCCTTCTCAGACTAATGGTATTCACCGACATGAAGTGGGACGTATTATATTGAAACACTACTTGGATTTACTGCTACGATTGTTTACTGTGCCGTGCCAGACAATTAAGCACGACAGAATTCATCTTGAACGTATAAACCATTTATCTGTGTATTGAATATTGTCGTCACATCTGGTTTCGTCTTCTTGCTATATGACTTAGGATTAAGGATATGATTCAAAGAAGGTTCTGTAATGTTCACGGTCCGGGGTTGGAATCTCAGCTTCAGTCAATTTCCCATCACCGTAACTTAGTTTCATTGTGTCATTTCTATAAATGCTTCTACGTAATTTGTGCTCATGATCTATCCTATTTGGTATAACAACCTCATGAATTTAAGTTAAATATTTGATTGGGAATTAGTTCATATAATTTTACTGTTCAAATAGCAAGATGTAATGTTCTGTTTTAATAGATTTTCCCTTGCCCTGGGGATTTCACTACTGAATTATTGCTTTCTTATCAAATACGATCATGACAAGTATAAATGCAACATCAATCGCCATGTTTTGTCTTCCTGAATACTCTTTTTTATTATCTTTTTTCATTAATAATGTCCTATCACTCTCAGTAAACTGTTGCGTCTTAATGGTATTGTCACCTTAGTATGATTGAATAATATATGCTATATTCCCGTGAAAAACATTCGTTTATATGGTCAAGATTTTATTCAGAATAAAAGTGTTACTCATCTGTTGGCTTCCTTTTTATGCTGTTATTGAGATGCTTTGTTTTTTTTCCAAAATTAAACACATTGTCTATGATATTTATCTTTCTACATTTCCGCTTGCATTGGTTTAACAGAACATATACCATTTTTATTTTTATTTTCTTTTTGAGTTTTTATTATTATCATTATCATTATTATTATTATTATTATTATTATTATTATTATTATTATTATTATTCCTCGTCCGCTTATTTCTTACTTGTATCATTTTTCTAACAAAGGATTGTCAGCCCGGGTGTGTATGTTATACTGTGTAGGCATTCCTGCAATGATCTCATGTGCATCGGTTAAGAATTATATGATTGTTTTATTTGATTCCTCTATGTTGTCTAGGTCAAGATTTAGGGATAATAATTTAGACTCTAGTTTATTACAGCAAACTAATGTGACACTTTGGTTTTAATCGTTTGGATTTATACTTCTGTTTATTTCCTGGTTTTTGTAAGCAAGATTAAACTATTTTCATGGCTGGTGTTGTCAATTCTGTTATACGTCGATTATGATCAGATTCAAATGGGTGTCAGATGATCTGACATCTGCCACAAATTGTCTAATCCTAGATTCCGATGGGGTGAAATCAATAATCATTTTCGTTACCTTATCTAGGCTGTGCCATTTGATCTGGTGCTACATGGGATGGTCGAACCATGCGTTTACGATGGAATATATTTTTGAATAACGAGATGGAATATTGATTTGAATAACAAAAACTTCACAAGATTTCCATGTTACTGTACGAAGCATACATTTCAAAGAACGATGAATGGATAAATAGCATAGATAATTCAAATAGTATTTTTTTGTTCAAATTGATCAATGATTCGAAATAATTTTATATTTTTCAAATGATTATGAAATATATTTTTTTCTTTAACAGAATACCTTCAGGAATATCATCAAATTATATATGACACGAATGTTAAAAACGTTTAGACTTTATCTCGTATGTTACATTATGTATAATAGTAAAATGTGATGGTATATAAATGGTGAACGAAATAAACCACGATTGGCAATTAGGTGTCATCCTTTTTCCTGTTATAGGCATTGTAGTATTAACGGCACTGTCCTGCAATTATGACCTCTGTCTGTATCCAACATATATGACACAATGTCTCTCTGTATTCTCTATAAATATTTTCATGGCAATTGTTAGAATGAGTTATCCTTCTTGGTTCAGGTGGAATTTAAGCTTACTACTATATTGGTTATTAGGTCTCATCATTTAATTATTGAAATAGCTAGATATATACATAGACATGGTTATGAGAGATTCGTTGAGAATTTAAATATGTAGTGAAACATTTTAACTTTTTTTCAATATGTAGTGAAACCTTTTTACTTAAATTTCTACTTTTGCCTAGTTGTTACACAACTGTCGGAAGAGGGTTCATTAAAGAAATCTCAGTGGTATCAGATGAGATTTTAATCGGTAAAACTTTAACTTCACAGAAATATACGAGTTTTCAGATGTAAATAGAAAAATGCTTATTTTATATTGTATAGTTTTCCTTCTGGGCATATCTGATCATTGCATTCCCCAATATCCATTCCTTTGTAAGTCATAGCTTCATTTGTCGTTATTCTAACCCCAATGTCCCTGTTCTGCTATCCATTTATTAACACTGTAAGGTATGCTATTCAATTCGTCCTTCAGTTTCTTTTGCGTGAAATATGCGACCTGAGTTAATATTCTCCATGCTAGTTTTCGTCAATCACAAAGTTTTCAACTGTGTTTTTCTTTTTCTAAGTAGAATTTTCATATGTTTTCCCATTTTCCTCGTGCCTCACAGTTTTATCATTCTTCTGTATAACCACATGTCAATTATGACAGTTTATCATCTTGATTGAATATTCCAGATATCACTATCAGTGAGGCGGTTAATATTACCTAGCATTTTTGCACACATTCCTTTGCATCTATCGATATGTTCCTATTTCTTAAGTCTTTTGGAGGACATATTTTGCAATTTAAATGGGGCTCTAGATTTTTTAATCAATCATTTTTTATAAAGTAATGAAATCTTTATTTAGTAAAATTAAGTAAAGAAAAATTATGTAAATCCTATCATAATTTCCTTTCAGTTGTGGAAATTATATGATAGTAATGGGATGATATATTTTAAAATCGTGGAAAAACTGCGTGTCATCTGGAACAGTTCCGTAAGTTAATTACTATGGAATTCTCAGTCGATTTCAAGAAGTCGACAGTTATGCAGCCATTGCGCGTTGGATACTAGATTGTCTTTCGGAAGCTCTTTCGATGAGTCAAACTCTTTGGTGCTAAATGTAAAATTTCTTAAAATCATTTACCCATCTAAAAGTCAGCCAGTTAAGGGCAGCACACAAAGAACATACGAGTTGCACTGTCATGTCACTATGACCTTACCGAAAGTTTCGGATCAAATGAAACGAGGTTATATCATTCAGCCATATGACCGGATACTTTCCATTGTACATTGATTTCCTGTCTGTGGTCTGTTAACATCGGAATAGAACGGAAAATCAAAGCCGCACACGACAGGACACAAAAACATATCAACACACACAAACACACATTATCAACACATGCACACACACGCACACACACACACGCACACACACACACAGACATATATATATATATATATATATATTGCCTAGTAAAAAAGAGGTAAATTCAGAACTGAATATATTTAGCTATGATGATTAAGGCACAAACTAAACAATAATCTTAGATGTTCAAAAATTTGACTTTATGTTCAACACAATGTTATAAGTGTGCTAACTAGGAGACAGAAGCACTCTGGATAGGGTCAAGAGGTACTTAATTTCAAGCTTCAGTTAAATCCCACTTTAATGTATCAATATCGATGATATCAATATGTGAGTTTGAAGTATACTCCAGCGACAGAATTCCATAGCATTCAGATCGTCGATTCTAGAAAGATACTGAGATTAGATCTGGAGTATTTTCACAGATAATTTTTTATTAGGCACCTCGATACTCACTTATATGGGCCTATTTTGAGAATTGATGGAAATATCATATCTCCTCAGTCAGTCGATAGTAAAAAATAGGATAGTAGCAGTTATTGTTTTCCTATCAACATTAAAGTCAGTTGCTTAAATGGATATTTAATGTTATTCGTTAATTTTAATGTCCCATTTCTTGCACTTGGGTAACATTTTTTTCCATGTGTGACATGCTTTTATTTAATAATCATCTCTCTCTCTCTCTATCTCTTTCTCTCTCTCTCTCTCTCTCTCTCTCTATATATATATATATATATATATATATATATATATATATATATATATATATATATAAGTGCGTAGGTATGCAGAAAATAGAAAAAGAACATGTTAGGTTGCATAATCCAGGGTTCCTTAGTATTTTTGCTTTTTATTTTTAAGAAGACAGTGCTCCATACAGAAGTAGAGCTTATATTATAATAATTTTTGTTTAAAAAAATATTCCTTCCTTCTACATAATAGTTCTCATGTTTCAAAACGAGAGCCGAAATCATCCAAATAATTAATACAATTAAGTTGGATTGTGGTGTTTAGTTCCGTTTCATCTTCAAGCGAAATTTTAGGAATAATTCTGTAACGACTGTGCCTAAAAATACACGTAAACCGAGAGATAGCTTATTCCTAAAATTTCGCTTGAAGATGAAACGGGACTAAACACCTCAATTCAACTTAATTTTAATAATTATTTGGATGATTTCGGCTCTCGTTTTTGAAACATGAGAACTCTTATGTAACGAAGGAATCATATTTTTAAACAAAAAATATTATTATAATATATATATATATATATATATGTGTGTGTGTGTGTGTGTGTGTGTGTGTGTGTGTGTGTGTGTGTGTGTGTGTGTTGAGAATTTTGTTCTGTCTATACGATGATGCAGTACGGAGGGTACTTTTGGTGCAAGTAATTTAGTACTCATCATTCTGTAGATCTGGTCTTAGCAGTCATTCTGATGATTTAAATTTGCGTTGACCATGAGCGAAGAACACGGCACCTGACTATCATCTCCATAAATGCCCGAGAATAATGTCTCTACGGAATAAAAAAAAAAGAAAAAGAGAAAATATTCTATAATGAAGAGAAAGCAACAAAATACGCATAGGAATGATGTATCTGAAACAGGTAGTCCGTATCTTCCATTAAGATAGAAATCAATTGTCGAATTGATATTAACCCTGGGGATAAACACCGCTTAGCAGCATTTTCAGTGAGGGAGAATTTTCACTTTAGAAAAAGCAATATTCCGCAATAATGAGATAAAAAAAATACCTGCGATAATTCATCCCGATTCATTTTATGTTAGAAAGGTCATCCATCAGTTCAGTGGAAATAAAAGGCAGTAACACGTGAGAAAATGCATAGTGATGGAACACAAGTATACTACCGGAGAGGAACTGGTAAATTGAACAATAGAATTGCCCTTCCCTTTTCACTCTATGACATGAGAAATTGTGACATGAAGTCCATTATACAAAGTGAGACATGATCCGTAAGCAGTAAGAAAATGGTGCAAGATACATTCCTTCCTGTTCAGAAAGGTTTGTAACTTTCAAGAGTGAAATATTTGATAATGAATTTTCGTCTCTTCAACATGCACATATCCACCACTTGTACATTTTGAACGATTCAGGAATCTGAAATAAACAACAAAACGTAAATCGCTGGGTGCATGCCTTAGAGGTTCGTGTGAAATCAGAGAAAAAACAAAAGATTTACACAGACGCAAAGACTTATGAAAAAGTATTATTGTGAATCATGGTCAATATTTACTATGCAACGACATAACCAATGTGATTTCCGTTATAAATCGTAATAGGTAAATAAGAATATATATACATGAATGACACAATTTGTGTGGCTAATGTGCACGTCGGTAACTATGAAAAATCAAAATCAATTTTCAGTTGCTATCGTTAAACTGAAGAATGTTTTATCGCACTAATAGACTCTTATGTATCGAATACATAATCGATGCTAGAAAACGCGTTTATCGTATCTGCATTAATCGAGGTATCCATGTATATATTAATTATACGTAGTTATGCAGGAAAATTTCTTTATGTCAAATATTATATAAAACAACGGGCATATTGTGCCTATAGATATTTAATTATCAATATTTCAAATTACGAATAATCCTTCTCAAAAATGGAAAAATTTCTTTCAGAATTTGGATTGATATTCAAGCAATATATATATATATATATATATATATATATATATATATATATATATATATATATATATGATGTGGACAGAATTACCCACCTCATTTCCATAGTTACATATAAATCTGCAATATCTCAAATTTTCGTGGAAACATCATGTACGTTTTTCAAAAATTATGATTCATTGGGTTGAAATGAAAGTCACTGATTCCCAAAACTTTCAGATTTTAATGTCAAAAAATAAAAAAAGACCAAAAATAGTACAAAATTATTGTTCCTCTTGACACAATAATCAATCGCACAATTATTCTTCTTGATTGTGGCCTTGATTAGTTTTTGGGAGTTTCTTACATGATCAATAAAATTAATGATAGGAATTTGGTTTCAATCTTCCTTGCCAAACTCTTCTAATTCGTCCAAATTTGAAGAATATTTTTCTCTTATTTCTTTCTGCATATATGACCATAAAAGTTCAACGCGATTTAAGTTAGGACCTTTTTGCAGAATACGTCAATTCCTTCATTTTGCTGCCATCTAAGTTTTTTTTCTTTTTTTTTTGTAATCATTCGCGCCGTGTGTTTTTGCACATTCATATGTTTGAAATTTTTAGTGTTTTATATTCATTACATTGTATGCTTCAATATCTCCTTTCGGAGATTCTTATCAAGTTTAGCTGTCTTCGCCTTGGCTGCACAAATGAGGAGTTATCGCGGCACGTTTCACTCACATGTTACTAAACATTTAGAATGTTATATAATCAGGTCAAAACTAATTAAATTTCAAAATGTGTTTGTATTAAATGTCAAATTAAGCCCAAAACATTACAATTGCCATAGATAAATATCATGTCATAAATTCCATAAAAATTAGGGGCGAATAATTTTGGACTGCACCAAATTTTAGAAACATTTTTATCTGAATATATAAGGAAACATTCACGAATTATTCAAATCTAAATACAGAATCAAGTATTTATTGTAAATTCAGAAATTACATGCAACTATTAACTTTTTCGAAGGAAATAAGTAAATATCAAATGGGAGCGAATAATTTTATATGTGTATGTAGTGTGCATGAATATGTGTATATATATATATATATATATATATATATATATATATATATATATATATATATAGTAACTATACTCGTTAAGAAAAACCTTCGAATTTTTTTGATTTGCCAATAATCAAATAAATCTCGAAGGAAAAAAAAAGGATTAAAAAAGGAAGAGCTGGAAACATGAAAGCCTGTCGAAAAAAAAAAAAATCGCACAGTTACAGGTTTAAAGCCCAAAGAAAAAAACGCCGACACGAGTAAACTAACTGACTAAAGAGCTCAATACAACCGTAGAGCAGACCGTAGATACACCTAGTGAGCCAGACAAACCTATCCAGGTTTCACCTAAGCAGGTCGTCATATATATATATATATATATATATATATATATATATATATATATATATATATATAAAGAGAGAGAGAAAGAAACATAGATATGTGGAGAGAATTAGTTCGTTGAGTAATATATATATATATATATATATATATATATATATATATATATATAAATGAATGAATGAATAAATGAATAAAACTTGGCACAAGGCTCAGACGCAAGTCGCGAGTGTGATAATTGTGTTCTAACAGGAACCTGTGTGTTTGCACAAGCAAGCATACATATATACCTAGAGCTTAGCCTAGTATTGACAAAGGAAAACATTTTACAAATCATGTTACTTTTTCTCAAGTCATGTTTCTTGCTAATGCGCTAAACAAGTAAATTCCTAATCTATCAACCATTCCACCATTCATCTCGTCATACACCAAAAGAAATCAGAATTAATATCGTCAAAAATGTATGGACATACTGATGCAAATTGGTGCATTGTGTATTACCGTTTTCTTTTATCATTTTTGACCTTCTTAACAGAAAAAAACGCAGTATAGATTATTGCTATATTCCTGTAGGAATATACATTTACCGTTAAAATTATAATAAGACGGTGTGCTGAAGTGTTCTTCCGAAATCGAAACAAATGATCAAATCTTTAACATTAATCTAAAGTGTTTCTTGGTCGGACTGAGAAATTTTCAGATTCCTCTTGTAATTTGATTTTATTACACTTTTATTTTATTTATATCACATTTGAAGAAACCGTGTACATTATTTCTATAAATTCTTAAATCAAATGGTATTTTTATATTTAATCTCACTATACAGATAAAATATAAAATTAATTTGAATGTATTACACATTATATACTTTATTGAGACCGCTAGCCGTTGGAGTGTTGATGCATACTGATGAGATTGTAATCGATAAAAAGATCCAATAATCATATATATTTTACTAAAGATATCTTGCAATAAATAATATATATATATATATATATATATATATATATATATATATATATATATATATATATATATATAAGTGTGTACATACATGTATGCACAGATACAGACACACACACATGTATATATAAATATTGAGTTGTGTATATACATGTGTGTCTGGAAGAACTCATATATAAATATACATACGTTGAAAATAAATGTATTTTCATCGACACCACGAAGATGTAGTTCATTTGTAGAGATTTGATTCTATTCATGCGCGGATATATCGTAAAACTGGTAATGCGTAATTGTGGAGATATATATATATATATATATATATATATATATATATATATATATATATATATATATATAATGCATTTTTTAGACAAGTTAAGGTCTTCTCTCTCTTTCCCCGCGTTTAAGTGCATTACGACATTGTAATGTAAATGTATGTGATATTGAACGAACAATAACGGACTTCGTACGCTCTTTGCATACTAATTTAAAATTTTACTCTCTATATATATTTTATTTCCTTAGAAAAATAAATACCGACCTTAAGAATTAAGTAGAGCCCATAACTCAAGTGAATTTATGTACTTATTCATAAATGTAACGGTTCTTAATTTCTCTATATGAATAGATGGTAAATTCACTAAGAAATATTTTAAAAGTCTGCATTTATTCATCTCATTCTGTCTATGGGTTAAACAGCAACATAAACAGGACTCTCTAACGTTAGGTAGCAACTATGTGAGGCAAAACCCAGCATTTCAAATCTGATAAAAGGGTTGAAAAAATATATTTCCAGAGTGATATCACAATCTACAGATAATTAAGAAGAGGAATATGACGGTATACAGCATCGTCTACTACCTGAACAGACATGGCGCTTAAAAATTGTTTTCTAAGTAATAATAAAATAATTGTATAAGTTAAACATATAGCTGCTTAATTTACTATTTGTTACAGAAATAACTGTAAATGATTTTTTTTTATTATGTTTTGCTTAACTAAATTCATATTTATCATTTTCTTTGCATTTTCTCTTGGCCCTCAATTTTTAATTAATTGAGAGTTTATATTTTTACTGTCAGATAGGTAGTATCCGTTAAATGTATGGCACGTTATGGATAATGATATAATCTCCGTAATTTTCTCTCACTATTACAATTCATTGGATTTTCGTATTTATGTACGGCATTTTCTTAAAGAGTCTTATCATTTAATTTTTGCATTTTCATAATGCTTTATATATATATATATATATATATATATATATATATATATATATATATATATATATATATATATATATATATATATATATATATATAAAGAATAATCACACATAGAATTAATCAAGTATTAATGCGATTATTGGCGACATCCATCGCTAGAAAACATAATATATGCTTTAAAAATCCTGTTCATCCATAATGCGAGTTTTGATCCTTGAAGAAAAAACTTGTTGTCTGTAGTTTTTCAGTTTATTTGATGTTAAAATGCTAGTACTTTTACGGATAGTCTTCCATCCATCATCAGGCATGTGTTTTTTTTCCTTATAAAATCAAAAACTTGAGACGATATATCTGTATGTCGACCGAAAGATGTTTTTTGAATATCTGCTATTATTGACGGTTGTGTAAGACCTCGGAACGTGCAAAGACGCAACGCTAAGTTTTTCAAAATTTTTTTAAGTGAGAATTTTATTTAAATATTTCTTGTGATGTGTTAAATCCACGTATTCTATTTTTACAAAAGAAAATGGAAAGAACATTACCCTTGCATGTTAGAAAGTAGAATAGAATTGCATGAGACAAATGCATGGTGCATGTTAAATGATGTAATTGGGTTTAGGTGTCAATTACGGGTAAATGACAAATCGGTTAGGGGAGGATTGTGGCACCTTGCATTATTAGAAATATTCATAGAAATATGATTTAATTTTTTTTACACGGTTTACTAAACAGGTTGTTGATTTTTTAAAACGGAAAATAATTGAGTTGAAAATAATTCACTAAGATTGTACTTAGACGATCCTAAGGAAAGAAGAAGGAAGGGAAAGAGAGGAAAAGAGAAAAAGCAAAAGAGAGGGTCGAGAAATACAAAAAGCGGTCATTAACAAAAACATGAGTCAGAAAGATATCTTAGCTAGCATGTTGACCGAATTTTTAAAAGACAATTGGAAGAATAGAATTAGAAATAATAAAAAAAAAAAGAAAGGGAAAGACATGATATCAAAACGGGCCGCTTGATGAAAACCAGATTTCGGTCAAAGCATCTAGCCTACTTTTTGCGTAGAAAGACATCTTATCAATTTGGATAAAGAGAAATTTTGGGAACAACGAAAACGAAATTTTTTTTTAATCAGAGAAAAAGTGTCTTTTGGGTTGAGGGGAGGACCGGTGGAACGGTATACAGATTCTGACCTGTTAAAAATAAACCCCCCACATTGACGAGTGAAAGATGTTTTCAATTCAGATAAATTAAGATTTTCTGACTGCCGGGTCTGACAAAAAACAAGAGGTAAAAAAAACGATTGTCTCAGATCACAGATGGCGACAATATTCTTTCCTGAAGTCACAACTAATTAGCGGCAGGCTGTGTTGACAAAAACCCAGGTGAGAAAAAAAGCCAAGATTATCATTTTTCGTACGTGCGAAAAAGGCCAACTTAGATTTTTGTTTTTTTAAAAACAAGAACGATGTAACCACGCCCGAAAGGAGGAGAAAGGATGCTCGATCAATAACAATTGGTCGGAAACGGTCACGTGATCTGCAGAAAAGAAGAGAAAGAAATGCCCGATCAGGAACCATTGGTCGAAAAACGGTCACCCTGACATACGAGAGACTAAGAGAGATGGGTGCACCTCCCCACAAAGGGCACTGTGAGGAAGTAGGGGTGAAAACAATAGCGATAATGGGAAATCAAAAATAATGCGACTTTTGGAGTTATCGAGAAAACCCTGACGCCGACAGACCCACCCCAGTTTGTTGCGGCGTCAATAAAAGCAGGACCCCAGTCGACAGAAATCAGTTGAGTTGAGAGTTGCAGCTGGACCCCGGGCAGGGAAAGAGCCTGAACGCGGGCATCGGGCCCGATTCACTCGCCCCTTTGCGGGCAAAAGAATCCTCAGACAAGAAATCCTTCCAGCCCAAGTCGAAGACAGAAGAGTTCAGCCCCGGACGGCAGCGAGAAGAGATCACCTCGGACGACAGAGAGTTGCGGCTGAGTTGCGGCAAGAGATCCTTCCAGCCCAAGTCGAAGACAAGAGAACTTCCAGCCTAAGTCGACGAAGAAGAAGAAATACAACTCAAGTCGAAGAGAAGAATCAACTGCGAATGATCGATAGAAATTAGCCCCAGTGTCGAACCAAACCACACTCCGACATACACAATTCTAAAGAGTAGGCAATTCGAAATCTTTAGGTTGTGTGATAGAAGCTTGTTGCCATAGTCCACAGAGCGGGTTGGGAAATGAGAACAATTTTGTTTTTATGTAGCGGACATTAAGATATAAAGGTTGTTACCCATTTTTTTCATCAGCAATCTTTTTTGTCTCGTGAGTTTATTTTCTCTTTTATTTGTGTTTTTTGCCACCCCGTCGGACTCAACTTGTATCGGCCCCAATCCCTGCTGGTCCCGTCTGTCTAAGATCTAAACACAGCGTGGGTAGACAGACCGGAGATCGGTACAGTTGCTTTAGTGACCAGGTATTGGAAGCGAGTCGGGAAAGGCGAGGCTGGTGATCATCTGACCAAGGGGTTGGAGCGGCACGCTTGGACCCAGGAGGAGCGACCAGGAGGAGCGACGTCACCGTTGGCGCCGTAACCAAAGGATCCGACCCTGGGCCAGGTGTGTAACCGTCACAATATTAACGTCTAATTCACTTAATATATTTCATTTTGGTTACCCATGTGACGTGATATAGCTTGTTTCCAGACAAGTGTAACCTCATTTCAGAATTCTAAGTAACTGAGAAATGAGATAAATTATATTCAAAAGCGCATTGTATTTTCCAAGGTTATTAAATTTGAACTAATATTGATCCCAATCCAACGCACTCACCTGTACACAACAGACTGACACAATACTATTCTCTTTATCCTAACCTATTTATTTTAAAATCCATTAGTTTCCCTAATATCCTGGCTAATCAGCAGAAATCGTTTCTCAGTTATATATATATATATATATATATATATATATATATATATATATATATATATATGTGTGTGTGTGTGTGTGTGTGTGTGTTTTGTGTGTGTGTGCATGTGTGTGTGCATGTGTGTGTGTGTGTGTGTTAACTAATGTGTGTGTTATTAACTAATGAATATCAAACATTTAAAGTTCCATAGGAAATGATTTTTATTTCATGAGTGATTTAATAACAGCTCTCAATAATATAGTGTAATGTCTTAGTAGTAGTTTTTTTTTATAAGAATTTTTTATGTACTGCGGATCGATAGTTTTTAATAAACATAAAACATTAGGCAGCATATGATTTACATACAAAGAATAATCACACATAGAAATTACATTACACTATATTATTGAACTATATACTTATTTCATGACATAAAAAATATCGCGATCTGCTCATCGTCTTCCCAAGCTACACCTTCGTCTCCCAACGCACTTCACTTATCCCTTAAGTGATCCATATCGATCTTTTCTATTGGCTTCATTAATACTGGCATCTTATTTAAGGTGACATTAGAGATTCTCTTCACTATCGGCTCCCCATAATTCTGTACAATTGACTAAGCCTCTACCAATCATCTCTATGAGTGAATCTTTTCTTCATACCTTTCTTCCATCTGGTAATAGGGGGCAAGGAGATGGACACCCCAACCGCCGAACATCTCATGGGTAGCGTCACCAGGGATAACGGTGGCCTTATTCTTAATGTCCTTGTGGACTCTCCCCCACATACCCTAGACAGGCTGATATATTTCTGTGTGGCTACTGCCCACACCCCGTCTGAAACACTGATAGCTTGTGGCAATGCCGAGTTTGTTAATACCTCTACTTGGCAGATTCTTTTGATTCCTTCCCCCTTCCCTTCAAACAATTCTAATATGCACATTCTGCGGTTACCAGTTTTATAGATAGGGCTTAACGAGGTACAGGTCCCTGGGGTATCATCTCTACACCTTCTAGCTTCTTCAGCTGATAGCAACATGAATTTCGTTCTCCCCTAATTTAATGCTATGTAGTCTGCTTCCACCTTGTACCTTGCTATCATTCCTGAAAGGTAACAAATTCTCTTGTTGTTATTCTTCACAATCACTTAGTCTCGCTCGACTCATCACTCAATCATTTCATAACTTTTTTTTTTCTAAGTTCGGCTCTTCCCTCCCCTAACTAACCTCTAGCAGACAGAATGGTCCGGTCAGGTGTGCGTGGCGCTCACTCTAAAGGTCGTACTTCATGACACCACTGGTGGCCAATCAATAATGCCAATGATCTTCCGTTCCTCGTGAGGTGCAGCCCGCATCTCCATCCCCTCCACTCACATCTACCATAGTCAGCCAATAGGATCTTGGATGAGCCAGTGTCGTTATCTGTTGACACTAAATGCTTCTATTCTGCACAGCCCTTTTGTTCTACTGAGATTTGGGGTTCTTCTCCCTCCCTGATCTCATCTTCCGAGGTGATTCCTGCTCAACCTCCACCCTTCCTTCTGTGTTTAACTCCCGTCCAGGAGGTTTTTTGTCCTCTTCTTCATCCTCTGATTCTTCTTTCTGTTTAGAGTCTTCGCCTTGAATGTCTTCAATACCTCTCGACTCTATGTCTAAACTTCTCCTGTTCCTTATCCTTTCCTTAAGCTGGGAAAGGGGTATTCGATCCTCCTCCTCCCACTCGCTGGGCCCTTCGTCCTGTTCAGGGTGCCTCTTTTTAGAGCATCGACTGCTTGATTGGACCTCTTCGTCTTTTTCTTCCTTTTCTTCGGACATGGGGGTGTGATGGCGATCTCACGGGGTCTTCTCTGCACTGATTCAGTCGACGACTAAACATCGCTAATCCCCGCTGAGGGTTCCAACTCTGTCACTCGGACTGCTTCGTTTATCTGGTCAAGTCGACCTATCTCCTCATCTTCTTCGGAGTCTTCCTCCGTCTCCATTCCTTCCGGTTCAACCAGAGTTACCTTCCTTTTCCTTGTCTTCTTAGGCCTCGACTCGCTCATTTCCAGGTTAGCTATTTCAGCCTTCTTCAGATCATTGGCATGAAACCTCCTCGCTCGTCCTGCCACTTGATCCCATATTACATATGATACTGGGCCTGTCTGCTCTACTATCCGGTAGTACGGTTCCCATCTCTGGTTCAGTTTTCCTTCTCTCTGGTGGATTTTATAGTAGACAGGGTCTCCAACCTTCAATTCTACCACCTTTCTTTCAGCATTCACCCTCTCATTTCTTTTCTTCTGGGCCCTCTTTATTCTTCTTCTGGCCTGTACGAATATCTTATGTTGCTGTTCCAGCAATAGTTGATGATGATCTTCTCCCATATACCTTCTTCAGGGGCTTCAGTAGGTTATCTACAGGCAGGACCACGTCTCTGCCAAACAACAAAAAATAAGGAGAAAATCTGGAGGTTTCGTTTATCGTAAACCTCACGGCCGCCAGAGCCTGCGTCAAATACAAGTCCCAATTTCCAATGTTTTCTCTGACCAACTTGGCTAATACATCTCCCAAGGTTCTATGAAACCTTTCCACTTTAGCATTTCCCTGGGGGTGATATGGGGATGTTTTTATGTGCTCTACATTCAAACCTGTCAAAACTTCTCTCATGATGCTGTTCACATTCTCCGTGCCATTATCTGTTACCAATTGCACAGGGGCACCATACCTAGGGAAGATTTCACTTATTATCAACCCGGCCACAGTTCTGGCCTTCTTGTCTGGTACTGCAAATGCTTCAGGCCAATTTGTTAGCCAATCGACAAAACTCACTATATAGTTGTTTCCTTGTGCAGTTTCCCCATATGGTCCTGATACATCCATACTCACTTTCTCGAAGGGGAAGTTTGGTACGTCTGTCTCCTCCAAGGGTGCCATTTCCTGCCTTCTGCTCTGCGACTGGCACACTACACAACTCGAACATAGTTAGTGACTTCTCCGTACAGTTTGGGCCAATAGTACTTTCTTCCTATGAGATCACATGTCCTATCAATTCCCATGTGACCTAACCTTTCGTGGCACTGTTCCAATATCTCTGGTCTTAAACTTTTGGGCACATACAACTTGGGTTTGACTTCTTCATCCCTTCCTGAGAGATAATACAGCCTTTCCTTTATTATGGCATACTTGGTGGTCTCTCTGACTTCACCTTCTCTCTCAGAGCAGCTATTTCACTGTCTGCTTGCTCCTTCTCAATTCCTTCTGTCCAGTAAGGATCGGTTATTATCTGGGCGTCCCTTCTTCGTCCGATTCTAATATAGGGCGATCTTTTAGCTTATTAGAGTTAATTACTCCTATTCTATAGGCTTTATCATCTACTCCTGTTCTACCTTTACAGATCTTTCTTCCAGTTGTTTCGGTATTCTTGAAAGTAAATCTGCGCACGTGTTTTTTTCCTTTCCTGCCAAATACTCTATCTTTACAGTGGTAGCCACTTAACTTAAGTGCCCACTGTTGAATTTTCTTTATTATTTGTCCACTCTGCCTGCAATAGGTACTGCAGAGGCTTGTGGTCTGTCTTTATAGTGAAGACCGCACCATTTAAATAGTAGTCCAGTTTTTGGAGAGCATACATGATAGCATATGCTTCCTCTCTATTACTGGCCACCTCTGTTGTGTCTCTGAGAGCTTATGGGAGAGGAAGTATATCGGTACTTCCTCTGGTATGCCTGGCACTGGTCCTTCCTTATCAGGACACGGCTGGGTAAGTACTGCTCCTACACACTGCTCACTGGCATCCGTGTATAATATCATGGGCTTGCTGAGGTCTGGGTACGTCAGCAGTGGGACGGTTGTCAACTGTTCCTTTAGCGAATCAAATGCTCGTTGACAGTCCTCTGTCCACTTGAACCTAGCGTATTTCTTCGTCAGGGCCACTAGCGGTATGGCAATTCTTGAAAATGCCGGGACGAAGCGTCGGTAGTAGCCTATAGCTCCTATAAAACCTCTTACCTGCCTCACTGTCTTAGGCTCTGGCATTTCCCTTATGACCTTTACCTTATCCATGTCGGGTTTAATACCGTCTCCGTTTATGACGAAGCCTAAATACATAGTTTCTTCCCTCAGAAACTGACACTTTGACAATTTCAATTTTAATCCGTGTTTCCTCAACCTTCCCAACACCTGTCTTAAATGAAAAAAATGTTGTTCCACTGTCTCCGAAAATATCAAGATATCGTCTAAATACGCCATGGCAAAGCTCTCGTATCCTCCTAACACTATTGACATTAGCTGTTGGAAGACTCCCGGGGCATAAGCTAAACCGAATGGCATCACTCTGAACTGAAACAGTCCCAGGTGACACGCGAATGCGGCCTTCTCCTTGTCAGCCTCATCCAGGGCTACCTGCCAATACCCGGACCTCAAGTCCAACGTAGAGAAGTACTTTGCCTTCCCTAATAATGCCAAAATGTCGTCTATCAATGGCAATGGCACCGCCAACGGCTTCGATATAGAATTCAGCTTTCTAAAATCTACACAGAAACGGTGGCCGCCATCTTTCTTACCTACTATTACTATTGGGAAGCTCCAAGGAGAGATCGATCTTTCGATCATCCCAGCTTCCAACATTTCCTCTACTGCCTCTTCTACAAGGGGTCTTTTTATGTATAGGTGTTCGGTAGGGTTTTAATTTCACAGGGGGTGGTCTCCGGTGTCGATTTTCATTTCGACTGTGTGGGTCTGACCTAGTTCCTTATCTGACTGGGCTACCACATCTCGATTGTTCCTTAACAGACCCCCCACTCTGGTTCTAAATTGATCCGGTGCTAATATATCCTCATCTAAGATTCCTTTTGTTTGATCTACTAGCTTCCTTCGTTCCTCCTCGAATCTCACCCGATTCAGAGTTCGTAGGGGAAGCGCTCTCCCTATCTTCTCCCCTCTCCTAACCTTTTATAGTCTTTTGGGCCTGGTTCACCATCATTATGGGCACCAACTCGGCTGCCTCCACTACCGTTTCCTGCACAGGGTTACCTCACTATCTTCTAGGTCCTTTCCTTCTACAGGGACCAACTGCAGAGGTCCTCTCCGTACCTTTTTTTCTGACATTAGCCTACCCTTTTCCCGACACTGCGGTCCTAGGAGGTAACTTTTACATCTTCCTCCACCACTATGGTTATCTCTTCCTCTGGTGGGCATCCCAATGGCGTTCTCTCGCCGTTCACCACCAACGCAGTAGGATTAAACTCGATCTGGGCCTTCTGGCTCCGGAGCCAATCTTCTCCCAAGATTGCCTCTGTACACAGGTCGGGGGTTACGTAAAAATTTTGGGTGCTTTTCACCCTCACAATCCTCACCGGGAGCCTCACCATCCCTTTTATCTCCAGGGGGGCCCCATCCGCCTGCGTGATCTCTATGTCCGCTTCCCGTAACCTTCTCTTCCGTTTCACCCGCCTGTATGTCTCCTCTCTCATCAATGACACAGATGCTCCTGTGTCCACCAAAGCCCTCATCTCTCTACCACCTATCTCTGCTCTACAGGATAGTTCTCTCTCTTACGTTAGCGAAGAGAACACCTGAGCTTTCTTCTTCCTGGGTCCCCACCTTTGGGTTAACCCAGCCATAGGCGCCAGTAGTAATAAATCACCTTCATTTTTTTTTATGAGGTGGAGTTCTGCGCCCACTCCACCTGGGCGACCCCCGGCCGGACCTCTCCCGGTCTCCCATGGCCGTTTCTAAGAATACAGTTTCTTTTCAGGTGTCCTGGCCTCTTGCAAAACCAGCACCTTCTTGCTGGACAGCTTGCCGCAAAGTGGCCCGCCCGACCACATGTCCAACATTTTGCTCTTTTCCTTTTTTAACTGGGTTGGCCTTTGTGTCTATCCTCAGGGGAACCTGTCCTCTATTCAAGCGGTTCGCCCACCCACTGGTCCAAGCTTTTATTTCTCTCTTTTTTTAACTGGGCCACCCTCCCTCTTAATTCTGGGGTGGCCCGCTGGCTTTTCCCTGGGCCGGTCTCTTGGGCTCAGCCTTCTTTGTTAATATCGGTGGGGCACCTTCCTCAGCCCGCACCACTTGGCCAGGTGTCCTTTCTTACCACACCTGGTGCATCTGTCCTGATTGAAGTCTGGGGCAACCCCCACTTCGTCGGACATTCCGCCGCCCTGTGGTCCTCGTACCCACAGGTCCAGCAGACCAGCCCGTATCGACCCGGCGTGGGCTTATAAAAGCCATGCCTGGTCGACCATGCCCTTCTATTGGGGTCCTCCTCCCATAATTCTGCCCGATCCACCTCTTCCTTAACCCTCTGATTCCACACGGGGGTTCTTCCGCCCTACCCCCTTCTTCCAGCCTCCTGACTTGGTATCTGCTTCTTCCCACACTCTTCACTTTATCCCACACCCCTGGCTCTCCCTGGCCAGCTCTATCGCTGCCGACAGTCTGAGCGGTCCTTCTTTCAATACGTCGTGACGAACACGCTCGTCGCTCAGCGCCTCTACATACAGGTCCGCCAGTTGAGCCTGCATAACCGCATTATCCCTGACCACTTCGGGGAATGCCAATGACGATAGCTTCCCTGCTCGGGCCCCTAATTCTCCCGGGTTTCATCCCGCAGCTGTGTTAGTTTTAAAAGGGCCCGCATGGCCTCTATGGCCGTACCTTCGTCGGCGAATTCTTTGGTCAGTAGTCTTTTTATTTCTTCCCAAGCCAAGGGGGTTGGTTCTCCAAGAGCCCCTCACGAACTCAGACGCTTTTCCCTTTGTGGCATCGTATGCCAAATACAGGGTTTCTTGGTCCGAGAGCTCGTAGATGGTTCGGCTCTTCTCGAGGATTGCCAGCCAGTTTTAAACTCCTTCCCGCTGCCATCAAATACTGGGACACTCGGTCCACCCAACAGCTTCCTTAGATCCACTGACAACCCCCGCCCTACTTCTTCTTCTTCCCCCACTGCTCTATCCGAATCATAATCTGACATGTCTACAGAGAAAGACAGTCTATACATCAACAATCGAGGTTGGGAAACAAAACAAGGTGTCCTACCTTACAGACGATTCTGTTCTTTCTTTTCCTTTGGTCCCGGGTCGTTCTGAGTTCTGTCTGAATTTTCAGCAACGGCGGTCGATCGTGGTCTTCTCAGGGTTGAAATCCCTCGGTCACCACGGCACCATATGTGACGTGGTTGTCTCAGGGTTGATCCGTTGGTCACGGCACCACTTGTGACGTGGTTGTCTCAGGGTTGATCCGTTGGTCACGGCACCACTTTGGACGGTTACACACCTGGCCCAGGGTCGGATCCTTTGGTTACGGCGCCAACGGTGACGTCGCTCCTCCTGGTCGCTCCTCCTGGGTCCAAGCGTGCCGCTCCAACCCCTTGGTCAGATGATCACCAGCCTCGCCTTTCCCGACTCGCTTCCAATACCTGGTCACTAAAGCAACTGTACCGATCTCCGGTCTGTCTACCCACGCTGTGTTTAGATCTTAGACAGACGGGACCAGCAGGGATTGGGGCCGATACAAGTTGAGTCCGACGGGGGTGGCAAAACACAAATAAAAGAAAAATAAACTCACGAGACAAAAAAAATTGCTGATGAAAAAAAATGGGTAACAACCTTTTATATCTTAATGTCCGCTACATAAAAAACAAAATTGTTCTCATTTCCCAACCCGCTCTGTGGACTATGGCACAAGCTTCTATCACACAACCTAAAAATTTCGAATTGCCTACTCTTTAGAATTGTGTATGTCGGAGTGTGGTTTGGTTCGACACTGGGGCTAATTTCTATCGATCATTCGCAGTTGATTCTTCTCTTCGACTTGAGTTGTATTTCTTCTTCTTCGTCGACTTAGGCTGGAAGTTCTCTTGTCTTCGACTTGGGCTGGAAGGATCTCTTGCCGCAACTCAGCCGCAACTCTCTGTCGTCCGAGGTGATCTCTTCTCGCTGCCGTCCGGGGCTGAACTCTTCTGTCTTCGACTTGGGCTGGAAGGATTTCTTGTCTGAGGATTCTTTTGCCCGCAAAGGGGCGAGTGAATCGGGCCCGATGCCCGCGTTCAGGCTCTTTCCCTGCCCGGGGTCCAGCTGCAACTCTCAACTCAACTGATTTCTGTCGACTGGGGTCCTGCTTTTTATTGACGCCGCAACAAACTGGGGTGGGTCTGTCGGCGTCAGGGTTTTCTCGATAACTCCAAAAGTCGCATTATTTTGATTTCCCATTATCGCTATTGTTTTCACCCCTACTTCCTCACAGTGCCCTTTGTGGGGAGGTGCACCCATCTCTTTAGTCTCTCGTATGTCAGGTGACCGTTTTTCGACCAATGGTTCCTGATCGGGCATTTCTTTCTCTTCTTTTCTGCAGATCACGTGACCGTTTCCGACCAATTGTTATTGATCGAGCATCCTTTCTCCTCCTTTCGGGCGTGGTTACATCGTTCTTGTTTTTAAAAAACAAAATCTAAGTTGGCCTTTTTCGCACGTACGAAAATGATAATCTTGGCTTTTTTCTCACCTGGGTTTTGTCAACACAGCCTGCCGCTAATTATTTGTGACTTCAGGAAAGAATATTGTCGCCATCTGTGATCTGAGACAATCGTTTTTTTCACCTCTTGTTTTTGTCAGACCCGGCAGTCAAAAATCTTAATTTATCTGAATTGAAAACATCTTTCACTCGTCAATGTGGGGGTTCTAATTTCTCTATGTTTGAATCAGTTGTAATATTTAATTCCCTTGGATTATATACCAACTGATTATATATATATATATATATATATATATATATATATATATATATATGTTGGAGACGGAATACAATTGCAATAACCAAAAATACCATTCTTTAAAGTGTGCCCAATATAGAGTAGACCAAATATTATCAATTCAAAAACCATGACAAAGATATGTTATAATATCGCTACACAAATAGCCATATTGTTTCATCACTACTGGTGTTTTCTCAAGTTATGGTTTTGAATATAGAATGAAGGGTTTTAAAAGGTTCAAATCAACAAAAAAAAAAACTCCTCAACAGGTTAAACGCTGTTACATAAACTATAATGACCAATCAAATTTCAAGTATAATTAAAAAAAAAAGAAACTTTTCAACGAACCTTACTTATGATTGTTAATGCTTTAATATTAATGTTAGACTAAAATAGAAATCATTCTAATTTAATTATTTTTATTTTTAATATAAAATTAAATATCAAAATTACCAATTTTCAAATTTACATTTCACCTTTAGAAAGAATGCAATGGATAAATTGTCGTTTAATTGGCGGAAACTGAAAATGATACTGACATCTCAATTTCAGATATATATTATTTCGCTTATTCTTGGATTTGATAGACGAAGAAAATACTTTAATCGACATCAAACTGTTTATAAAAATGTTTTCTGATCTTTTGTAAAATTAAAGATAATATTACTCATACCATGTACTCATAGTCGAGTACAATGTTACCGTTTAGTATAGGAGCGGAAACAACGAAGTTTCAATGAGAGAACTCCTTTCCAGAAAATGATACTTTCTGGAACACACTCCCGACAGGATGATAAGCTAATTTCTTAAAAATGTATGTATCGAAAAAAACATTATTTACCATACATTTTCATATCACTTTCATGTAATATTTTTTGGCTATTTCGCATATACTTTTAAAATCCAGTCTTTAACTGCACACTTTTACAGACAAATGTATGAGTTGACTTAATTTTGCATATCTTAATTCTAACTAATATTTTTAATCCAGCATGTTAAAATATTTTGAAAGCGGTTGCAATTCGTTTGATAAAATTTCTTCTAAATGTATGTAAAATTTATTTCTATTTATTTTTACTTTATTTAAGATTTGTTGATTATCTGTAAAAAAGAGAAAACACATTTTCACATGAACTGAGTAGTTCCCCTACATTTTCGAAGCACAGTATATATATATATATATATATATATATATATATATATATATATTATTAAGTAAATTACCTCGTGACCACATGCACGCTTGTGAAAACATTGTTACAGAAGCAACTAAACGTGCTATATCACATTAGAAAACTCTTTCTAATTTCTATCTTCTAACAGAACATTAGTAGCTGTCAACCTAACGTTTTAGATGTTATGTGCATTAACATATTACTATGCACGTCATTTCGCGAGAATTATCCGTTTTATAATCCTAATTATATTAACAGATGAATGCACCTAAATGCCTACCGAATATGGTTTCTGTTCTTAGGTACTTTTCTTTCCAATGCACACATAATTCAATGAAATTGATTAGTTCGCCGATGCATTGAGAGAAGCAAAAGGACATGTATTCAATTGCACTGCGAAGATCCTAAAAGCAAATTGGAGAAAATTAAACTGTGTAAATCATTTGAAAGTAGATGATTAGAAAGTCATATATACTTACGGTCAAGAGCGATCACAGAGAGAGACAGACATACTAGCAGATACAAACATAATCAGCACACTGATGGACACAAACACACACTGACAGACATACACACACACACACACGTATATATATATATATATATATATATATATATATATATATATATATATATATAGAGAGAGAGAGAGAGAGATAGATAGATAGATAGATAGATAGATAGATAGATAGATAGATAGATAGATAGATAGATATAGTTTGTACTTGGGGTTCAATACTACATGATTGTTTTACACTTTATATCTGAGAACTGACTTGTCCATTTCAGGACATTTACATTAATTTCAGCTCGCCATTTCTTCGTAGTTTTTGCAGTGCGCTAATCACGTTGAAAATTTCAAACAAGAAGACTTTCAAGATTTTCAACCCAAGTCATTAAATTTACTTCCCAAATATTTTGATATTCACTAGCATTCATTCTACCATCTATTTCCGATATTTGGCAATACCTTTTTCAGAAAAAATAAAAATAAAAAAATACATACCAAATCCATCATACTGCAACACCAAATTCCACTGTTCGAATTGTCTTCTATTGTATGAAGGCATTGCCATCTTACCAATATACATGATTTCTAGAAATTCGTCTAAGATCTTTCCTGTCCCTTATGCCCGCGAACGACTTTCAGCCTGCCATCTCTGTGTCTTTTCAATAGCAGCAGAATTTTCCGAGGGGAGCGTGAATTCAGATTGTTCCTATGGATTCCATAGCTTATTATCCGGTTAGTGACCCAGTTTCTTGATGAAAGCAAATCATTCTGCAGCTATAAAGTGTAACCATTGAATTGTCTTTTTAATTTCATGCATTATTTTCCTTGTAGATCCTGAAGAAATCTTCCGTAGAGCAGCTACATTCTTTTTATATTGTATTCCAAAATTGTGTGATTTTATACTTTGCCATGAATCAACTAAAGGTAGTAAATGAAATATTCAGGTTGTGGGAGATTTTTATGTAACGTTTACCTTTTTGGAGCGCTTAAAAATCTGTTCTTTTTGTGAATACGTCACTTCTTACAAGGATGATAAACTTCTTGCACGAATATCAGTTACATAATATTCTGTTTGTATATTTAGGCCTAAAATAAATACGGATAACATTATTGGAACATGCTAATATATTGCACGTGAATAAGCTAGAGAATTTAATTGTTTTTAAATTTTAAATTGCCACTGTACGAACACTTTTGTCACGCATTAAAGTGAATGAAATTGATTTATTTCTATTAAAACATTTTTTCTGTTTTCTATGCATATTTAGTTATTATGCATCTGTGTACAATAAATTGTATGAAAAATATGTTTATTCATTTGGTGGAAATACAACAATTTGAAATTCTATGTACATTCATATTTGTTTATCTCTATTGTGTGTCTATATATATAGAGAGAGATACAAATAAATATATAATAATCAATATCGCATAGTGCATGCCAGTATCGAGTTTCGACTCGGTTAAATCGTGAATATGCAGCGTTATTTGATAATTCTAATTTAATTGATAGTTCCAACATACTTCCTAGATCGGAAGACCATATGCGAGCAAGAATAGAACAAAATATCAAATAAAATTTGCAAATCATTTGTGGAGAATTGCAAGAAGGGGGTTCGATGTTGCAGAATTGCATGATGACTATTCGAGAAATATTACATCAAGATTATATATAATTCTTTGAATTGTACGAGTTCGTTTTTCATCGATTAAAATGGATAAATGGGATTTATTTATATATATGTTTTATTATGCATCTCTGTACAGTTAATTATATGAAATGTATTTTTATTCTTCGGTTGTAAATACAATAAATTAAAAGTTTAGATGTGTACGAATATCTGTTTCACTCCCCTGTATGTAAGTGTTTCTGTATATATATATATATATATATATATATATAAATAAAGAGAGAGAGAGAGAGAGAGATAGATATAGATAGATATAGATATAGATATAGATAGATAGATGGATGGTTGGAAAGAAAGAAAGAAAGAAAGAAAGAAAGAAAGAAAGAAAAAAAGAAAGAAAGAAACAGATGTTATATAAAGCCAGCAAATATTTTGAGACTGTAAAAAACATTTCGGAGATAATGTTACTGTATTAGTCTTTATAAATAACACATACCTGTAGGGAGAAGATCTGGATTAATAACTTATCCAGGTGTATTCTGACGCAAATGAATTTAATGAAATCAACAGGAATTTGAACTCGGCTCTCTGTTTAACGATTTCGAGTCATTATCCTTTGAATCACCCGCAAAGCATAGTATTCCCAAATGGGCTCTTCTGTAGATGCTATGCAGGTTCGACATTTCTAAACTTTTGTGATTGTACTAGAAAAGGTGTTTAAACGTGAGGTATCAGTACGCCTGCAGGTCATTGTCTTATAGCTAATGGCATAGTCATTGTCAGTACTTTCAAATTGAATCTTTGTGGTTATTAGCATTACATAAAATAAAAAATAATTCTCAAAATAACCGTGTTCTTGATATATCCTGATAAAATCTTACTGCTATATTTCAAGTTTATTATATATATTCTATTTTTTATTCTATTTTTATTTTACAGCGTAAATTAATAAAATATATTTTCATTTATTTTCATCTATTATTTGCAATGCTTTTTTACGTCAGTTGCAATCATGACTACACAGAAACCATATTTATTTCTATACGTAACACCTAACTTTTCTATATCTGTTATCTGTATTCCTGCTTATTGTTATATCAGCTAAAATAGTTTTTCAGGTTATTGTCATCATAATTCTTTTTCATTTTGTATGTTCAATTCCTATTTATTTTTTCTTATTTTTCAAAAAGTAATCTATCGCTATATTATTGTTAAAAGCTGGTTCTATATAACATGTATTAAAACCACATTTTACAATATTCGTCGGAAAAAGCGAATACGCGTTGCTTTATGTCTATTCTTAATCTATAGCTGCCGCCACAAAATCGCTAAATTATCAGCATACCTTGATAAAAGCATGCTCACAACGTTAGATATCAGGTTAATCTCTACAATTTCTATGATATTATTAACAGGGAGTATCAAATATTTTTGAGTATTATTCAATTGTTTTCCCCCTTTTTAAAAACATTTAAAATTTTGAATAAAAAAAAAAAATAACTTGATATTCTTGTCTCATCCGTTGTACTAACTTTTAGCATTGCTATTTGTAGCCGCTTTTTTACAGTGAGAGACACATGAATTTGAAAATTCTTACAAATATCAAATAAATGTCGGATTTTAATGAAATTATCAGGACTTTATAAATGAAGACAATTATATTTCATTTCTTTTTTTTACTAGAAATGTTTGGTAAAAATATATTTTACACATGGTTCGCCACCTCACTTAATTTTATGAAAACTTGAGAAATTGAAAGTGATAATCATTAATAAATATATTTTTTAAATCAGAATTTTTTGAAGAATTTTAATCACCGAATATTTTTTTTGCAAAATCGGATGCCGTCTTACGGAATATCTGTTCTGAATCAAAAATAAAAAAAAATATCAATAAAACAAAAACATTTAATTTGAGATGCTATTAATTACCTTTTATGTATAATATAAAATATTGTCTGGAGAAAAAGGAATCAGGCAATAAAAAAATAATTTTTACAAGATTTGATTTCCTTTGATACAATGTTAAATTGAATAATTTTTAATTAATTTAAATCTTTTGAAATTATGTTTCAATGTGATAACTCTTAGAAAATATTATTATTAGGTAAGTCTATATTTACTAATCATATATTGTAAAGGTGATTACAATCTGACGACTCTGAATATTTTTAAAAGAATTTCGATTTTGTTTTTACATGTTTGAAGCCGTAGTTACTAAATGCTTGTATACAACAGTTTACGCGAGAAGTACCCTATATTTTATCCAACAGGTTAGATTGTTCTAGTTCCACGTGTCACGCGACTTTTAAGTCTCTAACATTTGTTCACCATTTCAGTAGCCAGCTATTGAACTGAACACCCTTTGTGTCAAGTCACTGGATCCAAACAACGCTTTTATCCACTTGGAGAAGGCCGGAGAGTACAACAGCCGAAACGTCGTGAATATTGGTATAAAGATAACAAAAACAGTCCGAACAATGTAAATCATTATAATACCTCATCTCAGAAATAGAGACATTTTTATATCATCTTTTAGATAATAAATTGTTTAAATAGAATATGAGTACTATGATTAGATAAGCAAGCATTTGTTTATATAATTATCAAGCGATTGTTATTTCTGGGAATATTTTAACGATTTTTACAGTCGGGATCACTCTGTACAAGGCTCAAGTTAGAGGGTTACAGTAAATGGTAGTTAATATGGATTGAAAGAAAAGATAATGATTAACTCTAAACATGAACAGTTTAAGATTTTAGTGATCTGGAAAACATCCTCTTGTGAATTTCTCCCACATGGCAGGGGTTCCTGGGAAGAAGCTGTTTGAGTGAAATTTACTTCTTGACGATGGAATATTTAGTTGGATGATATCTACAATGTAATTGGTATGGCAGCTGCTAGCGTTGACGATTAGACCTGTTGGTCCGACGAGATGTAGTTCTCCCGAGGTCTATCCATGGTAGCGATAGATCAGTAAAAGACTCGACACATCTCGTCTCTGAGAGAGAGGTGGAAAATAATTCTTCTTCAACTAGAGATCGGAGACGATTCTGAAATCTATCAAACTGGAAAGGTAGTCTGGGCAGGTGCCGCCCAATTATGGCAATATTACTCCCTCTTCCGCCTGATCTGATAATATTGCAGATTAAGTACACAAAAAGCTTACACATGATACTGAGGAGACTAATCAGTCTATACTGGAAGTAGAAGGATGATCATTAGCTCGCGTTCTTTGAGACGGATCATATATCATGTCATCCCATCAGTTCTGTCCGAATTTTAACTTTTTGTTAAAACGAACGAAATTTAAAATGTATTTTATAATGCGTAATGGAGCTGAACATTATTCTTATGTTTAGATGCATTTAAACTGATCAAATTTTAATTCAGAGAACAATAAAATTAAATTTTGTTTGATTAAAACCCTGCTAACATGGAAGTACACAAGAATCATTTGAGGCACATAATGCTTTATGAGTTCAAGAAAGGAAACTCAGCAGCCGAAGCGGCTAGAAACATTCGCTCAGTTTATGGAGAGGAATGTGTGAATGAAAATACTTTCAGAAGATTGTTTTCAAAATTCAGAGGTGGAGATTTCACCCTTGAAAATGAAGATCAAACTGGACGTCCAGTTGAGTTTGATGAAAAGCTTCTTGAAGCAGCCCTTGAAGAATATCCTGCTTTATCAGATGAGGAATTGGCGGTGGTTCTCAGTTCAAACCATACAACTGTTCATCGTCATTTTCGACAACTTGTAAAAGTTCCTAAACTTGGAAAATGGGTGCCTCATGAATTGTTTGAAAACAATCTTAAATCCCAAGTTTACATCTGCTCTTCTCTCCATTCTCGCTAACTTGTTTTACCTTCTTTTGGATAGACTTGTGACTGATGACAAAAAATGGATGTTTTATCGAAATGTTAAGCGTTGTAGACAGTGGATTCGTAAAGGGGAAGGACCACAGCCACAGCCGAGAAGAGAATTTCATGGGCAAAAGGTTCTTCTTTCAATCTGGTGGGATCACCATGGAATAATCCACTTTGAATTCTTACCTGCCTAATGCAACAATTAATGCTCAAATATACTGTCAGTAATTAGAGCATTTGAACCAAGCTTTGAGGAAAAAAGACCTGCTCTAGTAAATCGATGAGAGGTGATGTTTCATCAGGACAATGCGCGACCCCACACAGCAAGAATCACGTCACAAAAGATTGAAGAACTTGGTTGGGAGAAAATTCCTCATCCACCTTATTCTCCCGATCTTGCTCCTTCAGACTACCATTTGTTTCGTGGCTTACAGAATCATTTGGAAGAAACAGCTTTTGTAACACAGGAAGAGGTTAAAACTGACATTTGTGAGTTCTTCGAATCAAAGCCAAAAGAATTTTACAGTAATGGAATTAGTAGACTTATTAATAAATGGAAAGAAATCATAGATAATCAGGGAAAATACATTGTTGATTGACTCTGTAATTAAATGTAACATTTGGTTACTTGTTTTCTTTATTCAAAATTCGGACAGAACTTATGGGATGACCTGATACATGCCACTTTCCTCAAGCTGGGGAAATATCTCTCCTTCAAGCAGTTAAATAATTTTGTTAGGATCGGAGATTATTCTAAGTTGATATTCTGATTTGATATACTTTACAATATGAAATCCATATAAACAATGATTATGTCCATTGAAAAGAAGTATTAGTATAAAATAATAACAAAAATAAAATGGAAATTCTTGAATTGAATGAATCATCAGTGTCTGCTATTTTTTATTCTACACATTTCAAAATATTTTTCCCATTCTATACCTCGCCATATAGTGGTTACGTCCAGAATTCCGAAATTAATATAAAATAGGACTAATACTTCATTTTACATTTTTATATTAGCTTCCAATTTGAACGTCATTATTAAGAGCCAATGAAAATTAATTTCATTGTGATTTAGGGTTTTCGAAGATTACACTTAAAATATTAAACATTATGAAAAAGACTGGAATTTAAGTATTCTACTGCTCTTTCTTAATGCTACAAATAAAATAGATTAATATATATTAATTTGTATATACACTTTACATAGGTACCTCCATGAGTTCGCTAAAAAAGAGCATAGCATGATGAAAAAGATGCCAAACTTGACGAAAACAAAATTTTATCGTCTAAATCCTTCTGTCATTATTATGAGGAAAGTTTATTTTAATTATTTTTTAAAATTTTCCCTTCTGGTTAGAAGATGCTAAATTTTGGTTAAAAAACATTTTTTTCTTTTTGTATCACCGAAACTAGTAAAATAGCATATACAACTTTTGGTACGTTTTTTTTTTTTTTTTTTTTTTTTTTTGTATGACACATTAATTTGGAAAACCTTGCAAAAATATAAATAATTGTCGGATGTTAATGAAACTTTCAGAAACTATTCACAGATGATGAAAGATATTACAAATATGTTTTTTATTAAAGTCATGCCATATTTTTTTATTACCCCTGCATAAATAATTTTATGAAATCTCTAGAAATTGGATCGCGTCAGGTTTAGTGATTACAATAGTAAAAAATACAATGCTTTGAAGAATGCAAATCATCTTATTTTTGGCTTTTAATTGGACACCCTACCTGAAAATAAGTTCTGAATTGTAACATACAAAACTCAATAAAACAAATATATCATTTAATTTCAAGTCCTTTTATTTGCTTTTATTTTTTTTTATGAATATAGACAATATATTCTGAAAGCAAAAAAAAAAGTAATCGATGAAAAATGAATTTCTAATATAATTATTTGTTATTTTTTAATTATAATAGATTTTTACAATTAAGTTGTTAAAATATTTAAAACTAGTTAAAAGCCGCATCGTGATTCTTTTTTTTAGCGCGTTGTAAATTGTATCATTTTGACTAATCAGAAGATTCACAGTAATTAAACAAATGTAATTTTGTTTTTATAATCGGTCTGTAATTATAAAGTACGGAAGACCAACCGGAATACAATTAAGTTGGTATATTTGAGTTAAGCATTGTTCTCCGCTGTTAAGGTCTTTACTTTTGCGAAACATGTGTGGAGAAGATAATTTGATTTTTCAATTTCAACTAAGAAATGTACCTACAAGTGTCAGTATCATCTTCTGAAATTTATAAGATCTTCTTTTTATATTAATCGCAATTATGACATTTTTCCATAAATTAAAAATCAAAATTAATAATGAAATGAATGGAAGTCAAAATAACACAGTAAAATGTAATAAAATGTATATAAAATTATAGAATTTTATGTACATTTCTGTTAAGATTTCATCGGAAAGTTACCTATAAATTAATTAGATACCTTTCTTATGAAATATGAAATTTAATCTCACTCTTAGCAGTCTTATTTTAATTTCTTTATAATATATTTTCCATAAAGCATCGTAAACAAAAGACGAAAGCTAAGTACAAAAAGAAAATTAGAGCACTGAAAATTTTCCTTCAAAATAACGAGAAAAATAATTTGTTCACTTACAGGTAAATAATTTCACTTTTTACCTTCCTTAGAACAAATTACCCTCTTGGAATTCGTCAATATGTCATTCATCACCTGTCAAGTTACGCGAAAGTTTATGACCTGCTTTGTTTTATTTTCAAATTACATATTTTCAGCGCAAAAGCTTAGTTCAACATATTTTAAATAAACATTATAATTTCAGATTTTTTTAAAATAAATTTTGAAAACATGATAATTCTTATTTAGAAGAATTTCAAGTGGAGATTTTTATTTTTTTTCATTAAATGGTTGAAATCTGTCAATTTTGCTGACTCAAAAAAAAAAAAAGATTTCTAACGAAAATTTCGGACGTGCTAGGAACGATTAAAAAATATAAAAAATACCACAAAAATACTTTGATCTTTCATCTTAATAATAACATAAACATTTGAACGATAAAATTTTGTTTATGTCACGATTGGCGTCTTTTCATCAAGCTATACTCTTTTTAGCGGTCTCGTAGAGGTACCTAATTTTACACGAGATATTACTGAAATATATATCGGCCAGTTTTTAAGTACATCTCTTTCTCTTCCGACATAACATAAGATTGACAATTTATGGTCAAAGATGGCAACCAATATGAATGTATTAATACACACGGCGAATAGTAGTTATAGACAAAATAAAATGAATATTGCGAACTAAACACAATCATATGAGGACAGGTATTATTCCGTGGCATTATAATTTGCAGGATCTTTACAGTGCAAGGCTATTTATCGCTAGACTGATTATATTTTTTTTTTATTTTGTCAAAGAAACTGATCGATGATATTAAGCTATTTATCACATAAGTTCCTGTGTGTATCCCATGAAAAATTTCCGTTTTAACATGAGTTCTTCAGGTGTTTAAAATCGAAACACACACGCAAAGTTAATCGAATTAAATCGAAAATAATATTAAATATGGAATAATTACTTTATCTGAAGACGGCGTCATATCTTGGAATCTAAATAGATTGAAGATTGATAAGTTAGTCTACAATCTTAAACCAATAGATCTATTAAAATGTGAAGAATATCCAATAACATTGATTGCAATAGAGAATATTTGTCTACATTTATTTAATAGATATCAGTTGAGACGATGCATTGAATTAGAGATTCTCGATGAATTACAAATTCAGTAGGTTCAGCTAAAATGTGGAATACAGGCATACATCTCCGAAGTTAATAATGATATCCACCTAAATCAAAACCTTACTTTAAATAAGTCTCTGATACAAAAAAAATACTAATGAATACAGACCTAATATATGGATCTTCGGTTAAAAATAGGCGGACAATCATTTTTTCTTCTCAATTTTGTAACAGCCTTACGCTAGCCTCATTATTGTTAATTAATCTCTGCATATAATCTACTAAGAACATAAATTATGTCGTAGTTAGTATATGTATAAATAAAGTGACATATAAACGCCGCCAAAACTTGTTTAATATTGTGCCAAATGAGTTAGTGAGCGTGACCTTTGATAATCACTTGAATCAGGAAAAAGTTATTTTGATTTTCCTAGGCTTCTTGCCAATAGCAATTTCTTTGCGCGTGTACAATTTGCAGTTTTCCCCAAAGAACTCGATGATTATCTTATATTTAGTTGACACTCGTTAATTGGTTCCAAGCATTGAAACAGCGGATTTGTTAATTTGAAAATGTCAGTTGATATTCCAATGTGAGGAAATTATTACACATTTTACTGGAGTCTCGTCTTCTATCCATATATTAATCAAACCATCGCCCTGGTGCTGATTTCCGATTAGACCACACACACACACACACACACACACACACACACACACACACACACACACACATATATATATATATATATATATATATATATATATATATATATCATATCGAGTGTAAATTTGGCCTAAATTTGTTTGTTTTACACCAGACAGAAATTAGAGCATCAGTAAGAAATATTAAATAGGAAAATATTTTCTTCAGATTATTGTAGAAATGTGGATCCATTTTAGTGACTGTAATTGTAGTACTCTTATAGCTATACAATAACACGCATAGTTAATTAACAGGAGATTATAGTGTGATTGGCCATGATTAAATATAAAATAAATGAGAACAAACAGAATTGCCAAAGTTTACAATAAGCAATAAAAAGGGAATGAAAAAGTAAAGATCAGGTAACTCATATAACTCAAACAAACAATATATGCAAGGCAAATTAAGAGTAATATTGCAAAGCAAAATAATTTAGCAAAATATTCACACTACGAATTGGGGTTGAACAATTTCGGATGTCAACATTCAAGTAAAGACAAATCGGGACTGAATCATATGAAAACGAGAACCGGCCTATTTCGTTAACCATAAAGAAATCCCAGAATGCAATTGTGTGCTTCTACCTTTAAGTTTGGTTGAAGAAAATATTTTGCAGTCATTTCAGCTAAGAAATCCACTTAAATGTTATTTATGTTACATAACCATTGTATAGATGGCATATAGATACTTCTACTGAAAAAATATATAATGTTTACAAAGAACAGTGTATAAACCTTTGGTTAATGTCTATACAATAAAATAATACATCAGAATAATCATAGTTTTTTTTTCCTTTTCAGAATTGTATCGTTAAAAGTTTCATATGAAACTCGTAATTCTTTGTAAATGTTATGTTACCTGATGTTTATTATCAATTTCTTCGTATTATTATTATATACAATCACATAATATTTAGCCATATGCTATGTGAAATCAAGCTGTCTCTGTATTATTGCACACGGTACCAGTGACAAACCATTTTTGCATTTAAAACTCATAAATCCTGATTTCCAGTATTTTTCACAAGCCTACGTCAATCTAATATTTTTAGCCACAATGCTAAATTTAAATTCCATATAATTTTTAGCCATGATATAAGACTAATTTTTCACACATCTTCATATTAACACTTGATTCGCCAGCACAACTGCTTGCCCAATCTTGTGAACTATTCTGTGCTTATTAATATCTATTAGAGTATACCAAGGTGTTTATAGCAGTCTCCTGCACTTAATGAACTTTCCAGCTTTCAATCAAATCTTTCCCTCTCACTCTTTTACACGGGGTTTCTTCAATATTAACATTGGATGTTTGTTTATCTGACATTCTGTTAAAATGTCGCTAACGTTTAACTTCGTTTATTATTGTTACAAAATATTTCATACAGGTTGTGATCGCATTCTTCCATTGTGTTGGAGAGTTTTATTTTTTGCAGACATTTGATACATATCCACAAAGCGTCAGTTTACACTGGTGCCATTATCTTTCGATACATTCAAAAGTTCTCGTTTGGTTTGTTGTATTCGTTTCGCGGCGTATCAAACTTTATGGGTAATTTAAAATCAAAATCTAAATATTTTTTACGCATTTGGAAGGCTCCAATCAAATATGTACTATAAATATGTATTTTTTGTGAGTTTTATTATGAATACGCATTTTTGGTTCGTTGAATGTTTTTCGCCGCATCTTAACCTGCGTGGTTTACTGACTGCTGAAATCTAAATATTTTGAATGCAATTGTATGCCACCGACTACAGAAAATATATTGTTAGTAATTCTGCTATGAACATATTTTGTTGGTCATTCTATTGTAAAAATATATTGTCTATACTTTCTTATATTTTGTTTTTGTTTGGCGAGGTCAACATTTGCCTATCGCTTGGACCCTAACACGTGCTACCATTCTGAATCAGGGTGAACCTGAGAACAACAGTAATTAAGACCTTGTTCTACGCTCATCAAAACCTCCAACCTTCCGAGCAGAGACATTGCTGCCGGAATGCAAATCTTTTTGCCCCGAGTTCTTGTTTTCTTCATTTCTATCACACTTCAGTGTATTTTCATTTTCTTAAATTATGCTTTATTAATATGTTTTATATAGTCGATCCTTAAAATCTACTAATCAATCGTGCATGGAATGCTACTGCCATATATGGTCTTTTGCCCCCGATTTTCATCTCGATGTCCTCAACAAAATCCAGAGACTGATCTGCAATGGGATAGGTCCTGATCGCGCATCTGGTCTACAATCAATTTCTCACAGACGTACTGTGGCTATCCTCTGTCTTTTCCACAAGTATTTTCATGGCAACTGCTCCGACGAGATACTTTCACTGGTTTCTAAACAGCATGAATTTAATGTACTAGGTTGTCATATCGGTTCCACACTATCACTGTCGAAACAGATAAAGGTAGCCGCTTCTTCTACTCCAACAGCGTCTTATTTCGCACTCCTCGCCAGTGGAACTCACTTCCACTTTCTTGCTTCCCTGACAGCGACAATCTTCGAAAATTCAAATGTAATGTCAATTTACATCTTCTGGTGGCTTGATCCTGACCCCCGTCCTTATCATCTTTCCCCAAACCCCCATTATATTCTTGCTCTCACTCGCTGTAACACCTCGCGTACTAGTGGCACTCCCGCCTTGTTTGGAGTGATATGCTTAAAAAATAATAAATTAAATAAAATCTTTTAAACAGTTGCTAGCAGGATAGGGTAGCTCGAATTACGGATCTGTAATTTGAATATCCAAGTAACGCAAAATCAATTTGAACACAATATCTCTTCAGGGTTTACCTTAACGACCCAGTTCTTTATATGGAGTTCACAATGAATGATATCCTTGATTAATCATTAATATTAATCAGTCGAGTATGCATCTTCTAAAAATAACCCAGTAATACTGGCATCTTATTCTACTGAATGTTTGTCACATCTTGATTCTTTAAATCTTTCATTGACTTTAACAGTGTATAAGTATAAATCCCTAATAGAATAGGGCATTTTTGGTTTCCATCAAAAAGGCACGCACATATGATGCGGTAATAGGCCGATGAGATAGATATTCATATTTGGTGTAAGAATAATCTCAATATTCAAGATATACAACATCATTTTCAGAATGATAGTTAAATTGTCTTCATGAAAATAGAACCTCTAGCTCTTAGCTAGTTAAGGGTCTTTTTTATACCCATTGTTCCTAAAAATTCCTCATTAATCACACGTTCATTCATTTAATTCTCCGTATAATTGCCTCTAGTCTCTTCTTCATCTATGAGGAAATTTTTCAACATTCACTTACCTATAGAAGGAAAAATATTACATAACAATACTGTACTCATTTCATTGTTTACTATTTCTTAATATGTCAGTTATTTTTTTTTCACAATTCAATTCGTCTTCAGAATTTGGTGTCTCGTTTTCTGTCCCCTAGTAAAATATTTCCTCCACATTTAAATTTTTGTACATGCTTGATTAGGGTGTCTCCATCCGAAGTTTATATTCTGGCCTGTTCCATGTGCTGACAACCATACATTTTGTTTTCTTATATTTATATTCATATTACTTTTCTTTACTATCATCTGTATGTGTTCTTGTAGCTTCCTGTCCGTGTCTAGTTATCAATATAGTGTTATGTGTACATTATATATTCTTACGATTGTGGCCGCTAATAATTAATTTTGATAAGATTTCCAATTCTCTCGAGATCGCTTCATAGTAAAGATTTAATAGTTCCGTTGAGAAGGCATATGCATTTCTTAAAACATTTTCTATTTTTGCGTATTTACTGTATCCCTTTTCTTCCGTGTGCTAGCAATTTGCTTCCAGAATAAGTTCGTGATTTTTCGAATATATTTCCCAAATGATTCCATCTTACCTAGCAGCTCAAAAAGTTCACTGCCTAAGACTTTATCAAAAAGCTTTTGCATAATCTATAAAACAGATTTAAGCAATAACAGAAATGAATGTCTCATATAAGACGAAGCATATATAATCAGGAGTTTGAGGTTACACATTACATATAAAAATGTTAGGAAGAAAGCCCCCATCAATTATACAATGAGCAATAACATTAAGTGAAGGAGAGAAACCTGGTTTTTCTGAAATATGGGCTTAAAAATATATTCTATATTCTTCAACTGAAATTCTCACAGGCTGCACGTGCAATAAATGACAAATACTTCCTTATAAGAAAATAGCAACGATTACAATTCGCATATATACTACAGGATTATATTCAAACATATAAATAATAACGGAATCTTTCTATTAAATAACTTAATGATAATTAACTTAATTACTCTGGGCATTAATGTTTTAAGAACCATCTGATTGATGTTTCTGTGCTTTCTATTTGTATAGGCTGCCCTGCAAAAACAGAATATTTTAGATTTACTAAATGATGAAAAAAATAACATAGAAAACAAAATTGTTTTATTTTAAACATCACATCTAACATTTGAGCTTTTATATTTGCTTTAAGGTACTAAATATCTATCTTTTGATTTTGTTTCAAATAACTGCCACAAAACTTCCAACAATGAAAAAAAAAAAAAACTACCAAATTTCCTGTTTTTCTGTGGGGTATCCTGTGTATGTTTTATGTCCTTTTCCCATGTTGTTGGTACGCGCTCGATCAATATGAATTGGTTAACAAAGGATATCGTTTTCGTTGACTTTCAGATGAAGCTACATATTATCAGACTTCTTTCTCTATGCAGGGTTAGGGTTAGCTACTGAATTCAACTCACATGTGTCACGGTAAATAACATAATTCATACATGCTGTTTCTATTATTACTGGATCTTTCTAGTTTCATAGTTTCTTGGTTTTTGATAATTTCTGCGCATGTGTACTTCCTTTTTATTATTTCCCTCAGACAATTTTTCACTTATAGTTACTCATTCAATTCAGGCGGATTTTCAATTCTGAAAAGCAGGTTTTTATGCCTTATGATAAAGTCTTAGAGTGAGGAGTGTAGATTTCTGGGCATCAGATAAATTATTGTCTTCTAGCTTTAACTATTTTTTGTAAATTCCTTCCGCTATTTCTATCGTTATTCTTTTTAGTCTTACTGTGTATGCTTTGTAATTCATTATTACCAGTTATGTTTTCCAATAGGCGTGTTTCATTTTATTGTATATGAATCTGTCTTGCCGAAAAAATGTCCTCGTTTAATTTGACTTCGTTTCGGTTGAGCTTGCTATCGGTACTATGACCCTTATTCTTCAACATTGGGACTCGTCATATATACGCTCTTTAATCTCTTTGAAAGCTATATAGATCTAAATAAGTTACTGCCGTCCATTAACATGTTGCGTTGTTGTTTTTAATGTTTTTTAATCATTGTACAGCTTTCTTTTTTTCCCTCATCTATTTGTTGAGTATTTCTAATTCTTTATTACCACATTTATATAAGGTGATTGTTAATGCATCTTGTTTGATCTTTCTCTTAGTGTAGGGATGTTCTTTTATTTACAAGGTTTGAAGATTTTATATGTTTATCGATATATCGCTTTCTATTACTGTTTATTCTTTTTGATCACTTTTCTTTTACTCTTTATTCTTTTCTAGGTTTCACATAGCTCTGAATATATACAAAATTACTTAGGAATATTAGTTGCTTATTCGACAAGCCATAAGGCAGAAACGTGAAACGTAATGAGAACCTGTCTGTCCTCGTAAGGTATCAATAATTTATTTTCTTTCTTCTATTTATCTTTTTTTCTTGACGACAATCGATTAATAAGGATTCTATTCTATTTTACATCATTATAGCTACACAATATTTTACATGAATTGGATCAATTTCTTTCTGGATATCCTCAGAAACGTACATGTTTACGAATCAGAAATCAATAATTTTTTCCTAATAAATAGTGATCCTATAAGATCTGCTTTCCATTAGAATCAGTGTTATTTTTTTTGGTAAACCAAGAATTTTAGCTACGAATATCTTTCTGATTCTGAAGATTAGCGTATATTTTCATTCCATAAAACTTGAAAAAAAATCCTAATTACACAAACATTTACATCCCGAAATGATCATCAGCTTTCTGTAGAACCCTATTTTTCTCTCATATTCCTTCTTATTCTCTGAGGGTATTGTCCAACATTCAATGCCACAAAAGATGATTGGTATTACATCATAGATTAGTACTAATTTATTTGTTTCTAAGGAATATTTCCCGTTTTTTATATATATCTTAGCATTTGAAAGGTTTATTTCGGTATTACAATTCAGATTTAGAAGTTAGATGTCCCGTCCTAAGTTAAAACGCTATCCAGAAAAGATAAAATATTTGTATTTGCTTTTTCCATTCGTAGTTCGCATCTTGGGATGTTTCTCTTCCAAATAACGATATATTCGGTCTTCTTAAAATTATTGATTGATCCTTTCGTTTTGCTTTCCTACTATCTTTAAGACTTCCTGCTCTTTGGTTTTTTTTCTGTCTCCTCTGAACACTATTTCATGTGAATATCATATGTTGTTAAGAATATAGTCGCCAGTAATAAATTGTGGGAGGACTTCTAACAAATTCATGATCCCCTCGTCGAAATGTTCAGGTGTAAAGAAATACACGTGTCATACTCACCTTTATATTTTTACGCATTACCTGAATGCATTTTTAATCTATTATGATACTAGCATAAATTCTGGATTATTCTATAGGCTTCACTAAAAGTTGAACTTTACCTAGTAAATCAAATATTGCCATGTAAGCATCATTTTATGAAAGTTTTTTTATAGTCTATAGAACATAAAATATTTTGAATAGTCTATAATACATACTTCTGCATATGGTGATTTCCTAATCCTGGCTTAGATGTGTTACAAGGTCGAATTAATGAGGCATCCAGTGAGGATCGAACTCACTATTCAGTCGTAATTGACCTAGCAAGACGAGCATGCGAACCATTAGTCACGGAATGGTGCCCCATCCTCCTGCATATATATGGCTATCCTTGTGAGCATATATATCGCATGCCTTGTTCTAATATTTTTAACGAAACCGCATTGTTCTTGTCCTATTTCCGTTCTACATCTAGCGACGCGCTCTGTTCATCAGAATTCGGATTAATACTTTCGTTATGTGACTCATTAGGTCGATTGTCCAATGCATAATTCATTTATTTACACCTGGTTTTATTCGGAGCATTATGAAAATGGATCAAGTAAGATCTCAATTATATCAGTAGTATTGTGTATTTCATTTTGTATTTCTCTAATTTTGGTAATGACGAAATCGTGTAAGTCTGCGAAGATCTCCATTACAATGACATCAGCTTTTGTTACATTCTTTCTCCTCGGTTTGCAAATTGCTGATGTCGCTTATGATTTGAACATTTTCGGTCCTTCTATATATTTTTGCGTCGCTGTTTTCCTCTTTTAGTCGTGAATGAATTCTCCGACATATCGTTTTCTTCTTACAAGTATTTTCTTTCAATGTTATTAGCGTTCGCAATGTGTATTCGAAGCATCTTGATAATGCTAAAAAAATTGCTATTATTATTTTATGCATATATGCATTACTTGTGAAAATCATGAACGTTTTGGATTGATCTTAGTTTGCTCTACAATAATAATAATAATAATAATAATAATAATAATATATTACCAATCAAAGCCAATCGCGCAAGACATCGTGATCAAAGAACAAAAAAGAGAATGTGATTTCTTGCTGACAAGGTCGTCCCTGCAGAATGTAATCTAATATTTCATTTAATCATTTTAAAACTTTATTTAATTCGTATTTGAAATTAATATCATTCACGGCATTGCAAATAAATGAACTTATTTTTGTTTTTTTTAAATTGTAGTAGAAATTATTATGTTTTAATATGTTACAGACTACTTAATTTCATGAAATTTCGGAAAATTAAATTGGCCTCAGAAAAGATTTGTGGCGGCATCTAGATGACATTATCGTTAAAATATCATGTGTTTTAAGTGTTGTCTTTCCATTACTGGATCAACTTATTTGGACTGCAATTCTTTCATTTTATATTTGTGTTTCATCGTGTATCAACAGGTTTCGAAGATTTGTTCATTAACTATATATTCAAGTACGTGTACAACAGACACGGCTGTCCTTTTGTTGAAGTAAGAGACAACCTAGCAGTAGAGCTTGAGCAGAATCAAGCGCACAATGAAATTACTAATTATCTTGCATCAGGATGTGTTTCTCCTCCGGAAGCTCTGTGGAGACTGTGAGAGTTCAAGTTACATGACATAACTCCAAATGTCTCCACACTTGCTGTATATCTTGAAGACAAACAAACAGTTTACTATCAAAGGGGCAACGGTGAGCAAGCTGCACATTCAAAAAGGGGCCGTGACACGACCATCAATACATGGGTCAAACTGAGACAGAAATATTCCACTTGCATATTTTGCTGCTGCATGTTTCAGGCGCCGTGAGCTTCCAGAATTTGCGCACTTTGAAAGGAAATATCTTGCCAACATTTACGGCAGCATGCTTGAGGTATGTTCTTTTCTCAAACAAAGACACACTGGAACATGCATTGCTGGAAGCTGTTGCCCGTCGGATGCCCTTAGAGTTGCGTGTATTTTTTGCTGCCCCGTGCACGTAAATATACACTGCAAATGCTCTTGACCTGTGGACCACTCACACGGAATCTATGATTGAAGATTTCTGGTCACAGGATTTAATGCTGACAACGCAGAAAATTTGGCACATAACTCAAATGATTCAATTCCGGTCGGGAATTGTATCAGTGGCTTAGCAATTGGACTGACTGAATCGATTAGAGTACTACAGCTTGACCATCATGAAGACATCAATCACCCAGGCATTTTACCACTTACTGATGAACAGAAGACTGATTGCTAATTCTGTGCTTGAATCTGCAGATATGATGAGGAAAGTTGAGGTGCCCAACTACTCCTCTTTCAAGATAGATGCACCGGGAGATTGTGGCAAATTTGTTATGTTTAATACCATTATCTTTTATCTGAGAAAGAAAAACAACTACAACGTGTGCAGTCGTGCTTGGAGAGACATTGTCTTTAAACTACTGCCAGGTGGAAAGACTATATATAGTTTGTTCAAATTGCATGTCCCACTCACGGAGGCAAGCTTTTGTAATGTATAAGTCACTTTAGAACATGCAAATTAATTACGAAGCATGTATTGGATCATCTTCCACGCGGTTTCCATGATTCTTTATTGAGAAAAACTTGCGAGATATCACTGTCCCTGCTGCTGCTTTGGGTGGTAAATTTGTGCTGTTGGAGGGAGACTTTAGGAAAGTCTTAATAATACTACCAAGAGGTACTCATGAGTCAACCATTGAAATTGGTATAAAAAATTCTAAACTATGGCTGACTTTCATCCAATACCGATTAAACCAAAACATCAGGACAACAACAGGTCAAAGGCAATTTGCAGCATGGGTCTTGAGTCTTTGCAGTGGCACATCAGCAGCTTAACAAGACCATAATCTTGTTCTTGATGGCAAAGAAATAACTGAAATTTTATGCGTTGACGGCTCTCTGGTGGCTGATACTTTCAACGATATGTAGGAGGAAGACAGAAGAAACAGAGTAATTCTTTCGCCAAATAAATCAGATTGCCTCCAGATCAATGAAAATTTTTAAGACAAATTTCGTGTGACTGCTGCACATATTTATTATATATAAAGTTTTTACAGATGACCCTCTGAGGCTGAGCGGTACCCACTTTAATTTCTAAACACTTTGACAGCATCAGGAATACCCTCTCATAAATTTAGTTTAAACCCGCCTCTATAATAATGCTTCTTCGTAATATTTCTATCCAGAATGGACTCTGCATTGGTACAAGACTGGAAATGTTGGACATGCAGCAACATACGACTGAGGCTTTATTGATTAGCGGCTTACTAATTGGAAGTCTTGTCCTTATCATCACAATAAAGCTGGCTCACAGGGATTCTAACTTTACATGCACATTAGAGAGAACCCATTTTCCTCTTCGTTTGTGAAATACCTTGAACATAAACAAGTCACCGAAGCAGATATTTGAGAATGTGGGATTTTTGTTACCTCAGCCAGTGTTCAGCTCCGGGAAATTGTATGTGGCATTTCATAGACCTGAAAAAAAATCTCATATGTAAGAGTTAAGGTGATGGAGACTGACAGAGAAGGAGGGAGAAGTGGTTGAAATTTTACTAAGAACATTGTCTGCCGAGAGGTACTGACTTGAAGAAGAAGTGTGTTTTCAGAAATTCTGGCGAACCTTGATTACATTAGGTATGGGGCCTTGGTTTATATATCTTTCAAAAGAGGAAACTATATGTATTACATAGTTTCGTATATATATAGGCCTATTGTTTTCTATATTCATAATCGAGGAAACTGGCATGGCTCTAAATTGAAGAGCGAAGTACCACGGACTGATTGGCATTGATAATATTTGCACACATGGTGTACACTCCCAAGTACCACAATGTGTTGTTTACTTCCCCAGCCTAAGAGTATTTTATGTTAAAAAATATACAATTAATAGCTAATTTTTATGGGTTTGTAAATATAACTAAACAATTTTATTCAATTTTACTATTTGCTGCCTAAGTATGTCATTCTTTTATATATACATAGATTTTAATAGGTTCTACTTTAATGTGTTATTTTTATACAAACATTCATATAGAAAAAGTTTGTTTACACAACATTCTATCATTCGTTCAGCTGAAATTCCATGGATCCCGCTAGTTTACATATTGATATAATTAATTATTCTATTAATATAATGATTTCTCTTCAGCTGTCTATTATCCATTATATTTTATTTATTTAGTAGATTCAGTTTCCAACGTTATTTTGAATAGCTTCTTATGAGCAAGCTTTAGTGTCAAAATTTTCACCATCTTCATACAATGCCATTTTCAAAATTAAGCTTGTGTTTTCCATCGGATTAAGGTCGGAACTTAAGAGTCTTCATTCCATTGTTTTCTCTCTGTAAAATTTTTAAGCTGAAAAAGTCACATATAAATCGGGATATACGATGAGGAGAATTGCCATGCATAATTAGACATTTCAATTTGAAATTGCAAACTGGTACATGTACCATTCAAAAAATGGTACATATCATGAAGTCGTAATAGATAATATTGTCCAGTTTAGCACATTCGTTTTAAAAGGTCCAATAATGGGTGTATCGACAATTCTAACCAATATTCTTACATTGCCAATTTCTTGCGGCTTTAAATAAGCCATAAGGATATATGCATCGGATAAAAACAATCTTTTAGCCCATCCATTAAGCCCATGATATCAAATTTAGAGGACCGTTTTAATATATTAATTGGACCAATTTTGAATTTTTAAAATATTTGTCTATCTGGGAGGGTTTGCCTAGAATATCTCTTGTTAGGTCCCAATTTACGATGTCTTCTACACATTTTCCTTCTTGTTACCTTTAATTCTTACTTGTTCAAAGATCCGCTCAGAAACGGTTTTTTATCTACAAACCGCCTTACTTTATGGTACCCTCAATGGGACAAGTCTTTGTCTTTGATTTTAATTCTAAATTTATATTATCAACAGAATTTTGTATCATTTGATAATCTCTGATAATCTTTTTTGGTATATCCAATTTGAACATTACCACACTCAAAAACATTCTTATATTTTCTGTTTTTCAGCATATGCTGCATCCTTTCCTTTACCCATAAATCAATATATATTATAGAAAAAAAGTAAAGAAATAATTGTTATTAGATTTACGAAGCCTTAAACTAATAATAATTTAATCTACGTAATGAATTCAGACGACATTTCTTATAACAAATCCACTAAATTTAATATAACATGTTCAACTTGCATAAATATTTAAAACAATTTTTGCTTTGACGTCAAAATAAAATATTTTTAATTTTACAAAAATATTTCAAAGGAAATTCGAATTATAGATGTTTGTTCGGTTGGTATAACAACTTCACACGGTCTGTACATTAAAATCTAAGCGCCATTAGTTCTATAAGCAGAATCAATGGATGCTAGTTCTATGTTTTGTCGGTTCCTGTCTCATGATGCTGAATATTCTCTAGTAATATATTCATTATAATTATAATATATATATATATATATATATATATATATATATATATATATATATATATATATATATATATATATATATTTCATTGATTTTCCGCTTCGTATTTTAATACATTATACATTCATATATATTTTGTTAATATATCTGTTATCAAAAATATAAACAAATTATTTCGCATGAATTATTTTAGATGTCAAATTTGTCACTCGCTTAAAAATGTTTCATATGCAATAAATGAGAATAGTTATTCTTTGGAAAAATTTATGACAATAATTGATAAAAATTTATTATTTGTTAATTAAATATTTTGATAATCGAATTTAAAAATCTTAATAGCTATTAAATAAAAAACAGGAAACAGCTAATTTATATATATATATATATATATATATATATATATATATATATATATATATATATATATGTATGTGTGTGTGTGTGTGTGTGTTTTGCGTCTGTGTGTGTATTTAAAATAATAAAACTGAATATATTTTACTTTAAAACTTTAACTTTTCCGACCAAGACCCCATCTTAACAGGATAATATTATAATATAAAGTGAATCAGAGGCGAGGAACTACGATTAAAATGCAATACAATATTAAATATGGCAATGAGAGAAAAAGAAGGGAAATAAACTGTTCCAATGAATTTTAAAAAGAAGAATATATACTCTCAAACCACTCAGTAGAGAAAGAGAACCAACTAATCAATATTTTTGTCGGTACTAAGAAGGGCGATGCAATTTTATAGATACTGACTCTAAGATGTGCAGATTTTTAGCCGACCTTGCTTTGTTCAAAATGGAAAACCACGAGTAACTGTATTTATCTAAGAGGGGTTGACTAATTGCAAAATCCGGTGCCTTCTACGTAAGACATGAAATACTTCATACACTGTCTGATGTCGCTAGGAACATATTGTGCAATATGAGTTTCAAGGCGGTGATTAGTCTGCCCTATGTGTCAGCGTTAAACTTACATGTAAATTTATAAACATCTATTTTGTAGATAGAGCACACCGTCTTTAGCAAACGTAGAAAATACCGGGACAGTGCCAGAAAAAACACGCGACCTGATGTCAGGAATACAGGAATCAACACTGAAATATTAGCCAGAATCTGGATGACTCTCCCTATCCACGGTAGTTTCAGATACACTGAGCAGAAACCGGACAAAATATAGGTAGGGTCGTAAAACTCTTAACCATTCGGCTAGTCGTAATCGTAATTTGATAACATTTTCCGGGTAAACGTTTTTCCTGAAGATAACGTGAATGATTTCCATTTCACAATCAAGTTTACAAGATGAACACATCATGAACGCGCGATTGGCCAAAGTAGAAATTAAATATAACTTACGTAATTTGGAAACAAAATAATTCCAGTTGGTGAAATGTCCAGTATATGTAGGTTTACGTTAAACACTAATGTTGAAAGAATCATGCTTTCGCTCAACAAGCACACCTAAAAAGGGCAAAAACGTATCAATTTCTTCCTCCGTATTAAACTGAAGAGACAGGTCCAGGGAATTAAATCGAAGGTGAAAAGCCTTAGCCGCCTCAATGGAATAGAAAACAGGTAAAGTATCATTAACTTAGCGATGATAAACGTAGCGTTTGTAGTATTTTCTAAAGAGAAGCTTTTTAAACTCAGAAAATATTACCTGAAACAAAACATAATGGAATATCCATCGACACTCCGTCAATCTACGTTTACATAATGCTATTCAAATTGAATCCCACTCCACTCAGTAGCTAAATACATGAATTCTATGTATAAACTCCCTTGAATACAGAGAGAACCTAAATGATCCCTATAAAGAGCATCCGTACATATCTGCTAGATATCCTAAAGAGGCAATTTTGTAAACAAAATCAAAAGAAACACTAAACTTATCAGTGGAAATAGTTAAGGGTCTCTAATTAAAATGGAGGACGGGGAACGAATCTTAAACACGAACAGATGAATACAAATCTGAAATCGTCTGTAAGAAAACAGTCAGCCACTAAGTCATTTCATGTTGAACAGAAACCACCATAGTTCTAAGTGGAATGACTTCATTATGGACTTTGGGTAAACTATATATCTGAGGACGCTTAGATGCAGCAAATCTAATAGAGTTATAAACCATTCTGGTGAGAATTTTAATTTTATATATAGCTTTAATTTTTGATTATTGACTTAACCGTTTTTTCTAGCTCCTTACATCCCCACACACTGATATTTTTTTTGTTTCATTCGTCTTTGACAATAATTTCCATTTCCTCCAGATTCGATAGGACATCTTTCTCTTATTTTTTTTTCCAAATATGCTCATACATTATTAATGAGGCTTAAATAAGGACTTTGTGAGGTGTACGCCAATCCCTTATTTTTGCTGTCTTCAAATATTTTGTTTGATTTTGTTTTGGATCACTTTAATGTTGGAATGACTAGTGAAGCCTGAAAGTTAACTTTCGTTCACTTTGTTCTTTATCATCTTTAAGAATAGCCAAATATATACTATTTCTCCTGACCCAGAAGCAGAAAAACATCAGAGAACAGAATGCTGTTGCAAACGTGCTTAATAATAGGGAGAATATCATTCATTTTCCTCCATGAATAGCAGGTGTTCATGGGATCAAACAGTTCTAGTTTGGTTTATCTGACCATAAAACAGACTTCTAATATTTACTCCCATGTTCTAGACTGGTTCTAGGATTAAGCCAGTTTGCATTTTAGGTGTTTAGCTTTAAGCAAGAGAGTTTTATTTAGGCGACAATCTCGAATTCCTGCCCGATGAAGACATTCAAGTATTGTCATTGTCTTTGTCGCTACATTCAACTCTGATAATTTTACATCATAGACAATGTCCTTTCTCATTAAGTGATGATTCATCGAGTCATATCTATAAATTTTTTCTTGGCATTTTCTCAGAAATGAGTCACGTTGAAGTTCTTGAAGCTATGTCGAAGGGCAGAGTCTGCAGGACATATACTAACCGCCACCTACGGTCAGATATGGCACAAAACCGAATTTAATATGGGGTATCCGGGATCGGGTAGCTGTTTCCCAAAATGAGACTGCTCTTGGAGATAAACACATCTGGAGATCCTCTCTGTCCAGATTCAGAGATCTTGCCAGCAAACGGTTAGATGTGGCACATGGCCGAAATTAATGTGAGGTATCCGAGCCTGTAGGCTCAGCCAAAAATTCCCCGTAGACCCCATATACAACGGGATCGGATAGCTATTTGCAGTAATGAGACTCTTCCCTTCGACATAGCTTCGTCATGGGATCCTCTCTGCCGGGAGTTAGAGATTTTTACAAGCACAACTGGGAGGAATCTTCGACTGCAGCCTAATATAGATTATTTACTACTGTATTTATGTGAATGGGTACATTATCGTCCGTAGAAATGCCACCACAATATATATATATATATATATATATATATATATATATATATATATATATTATTTATTTAAAAATATGATTCCAAATCGCTACATAAGAGGTCTCATGTTTCAAAACAAGAGCCGAAAACTTCAATATAATCCTTTAAATTAAATTGAGTTTAAATTAAAATGGGCTCTGTTTCATCTTCAAGCGAAATTTTTTGTTGGAATAACGTATATCTGAAATTTACTTGTTTTAAAAATTGAAATCACAATCTCCATGGTAACAGCAAGGGCGAATTGTTTAAATAGGGTAGGCGAGTGTAGGGTGTTAATAATAAGTAGCGGTATAGAGATACTTTCAAGATGTCAAGTCGGGGAAAGGTGGGGGTGCATAAATGAAACGGAAGATGTATTAACCATCGTCTAGTTTGTTTGTCTATGGAGATTTATTTATTTATTTTATTTTATTTTATTATGAAAGGGAATTGTGCATATAAAAAAAGAAAAACTTTCGTAACGTTTGTTTTTTGACGACTTAGAAGGGTTATCTATTATGTAAGGTATTTAAACTACTACTTTGGGCTATGGATTATGAAGGGTGTTATGTTGTATGCATGTTTGTAGTTAATTATTCTTACTATGAATCTGAAGATTGGGCTATTTGTTAAACAAGTTATTATAATTTTTTTTTTTTTTTTTAAACTAATGATTCAAACCAAAAATCTGATGATGCCTACAAAAAACCGTTAACTCGTGTCTATTATTTAATAGATTATTATTATTTACTTCTAAATACCTTCTAAGATGGAACGGAGCCCATTTTAATTTAAACTCAATTTAATTTAAAGGATTATATTGAAGTTTTCGGCTCTTGTTTTGAAACATGAGACTTCTTATGTAGCGATTTGGAATCATATTTTAAATAAATAATTATATTTATGCTCTACTTTTGTATCGAGCACTATTTTTTAAAAATAATAACTAAAATACTAAGGGACTTTGGATTATTTACCTAACCGGTTCCTTCCTATTTTCTATATATTTTCATATATATATATATATATATATATATATATATATATATATATTATATATATGTATATATTGTTGTAGTAAATATTGTGTTAAGTCAACATTAGAAGTAATCCAAATCCTAAACAGTGAAAAACCCGACAATGAAATCATAGCTTGACTTGATGTTAAAATATATATGTATGTCTGTCTGTATGTATGTATGTATGCGTGTATGTATGTACATATAAAATAAATACTATATTTACTAAAGAAGGAAATTAAATATAATTTGATTAAAAATATGTATAGTTACAATTAATATAATAACTAATCTTAAAATATATTATCACCTGCAATAAAATGAATAAAAGTCTACAATAATATATCAACAATTGCGTTATCGTAAGCAATATAATTTGCGTTCTTTTTATTGCGTTGCGTGTTTCACACTTTTTATCATTCACTGATAAATTGACAATTAACTTTCTATAACTTAATAATGTTTCATGAGTCTGTCCTTGTAGAAAAGAGCGGTAGATTTATAAATATGCGATATATGTTCGAATCCCATTATTGATACGATCGGCTTAGAAAGACGATACTTATGTGGGGCACCCCGAACGCTCAACACAAAATCACACTAGAGTCAACCAAAGATTTCTAAGAGGTCTTGAAACTGTTGTGAAAGAGTTCAGTTCTGCGCTATTAGGAAATGGCCGTTTCTGAATATTTAATCGTACTGGCTTTAAAACTATATTATCAGTATTATTATCTGTTATACAACATATTTCAAATATGCGTCCTCCTTTTCCTTCGCTTCTGAAATTTTGAAATTTTAAACAACAAGTACAAGGAAAATAATAATCGCCGTTTCTAAGACAAGAACTATTGCCAGAAATTGATTAATATTTTACAAGTTATAGGAAAAATTAAATTTAACATATTCTGGAAAACATTGGAAGGTAATTCTAGATTACACAATGAATACCCACATGCACAAATATAATTCAAATCAAATTCAAAATTAATTTTGAATATTTCTGTTAAATATACAATTAAACATTTGAAAATAATTGTCGAAAAATTAACTTCATATCCATCGAAATTTACTACTATTTATGTTTATGTCTATGTTATTATATCTTATTTGTTGTAATCATAATTGCTGACAGAACTGGATAGATGGAAGCAGCAAAATAGCCCAGCAACAAAATGGATGTCATGTTATAAGTACTCTAATGAAATAAAAGAAAGCAACTGAATTTTTTTAAGAATAAATTACATATCTTATTACTGTGTACTGAAATATTACTTACTGATCTGCATTGGAATACAATTTTTATTGTTATATACTTTATTGTAACTTGTTATATCAAAGAGCATTAAAAGGAGAAATTTACATCCATATTGTACTTTCCCTATTGAAGAATATGAGACAATCTCATCAAGCTATGTTTTGATGAAGTGGTTTACATAGCAAGTAGAGCCGTTGCTAGAATCACACACGACTAGTTTCGAATTCATTTACATGTCCGCGATTATCAAACATGATTAGAGATTCCCTTCTTCATAGCTGACGAGAGAAGCGATGAACTGATAAGAGGATTTATACTAAAGAGGGCGCAACGGCTTTCTGCTGGCATTTGTCTTCGACATGCCAATTCCAATTCCTGTGCTCATAACAGCTACTCGCACATCTAATAATACGAATACAAGCGAAATAAAGTGTTGTCAAGTGATAGTATTTCGCTTCTCCTTACAGGGCTCTAAACGATGAATAACTTCATCAATAATGGAAACACAAGGAAGCAGAGAAGAAATAAATGAATACAATTGACCGAGGATGTTTTTATTCACAGAGGTGTCTGTAATATTATTTTACATGTAGCGAAAGAAAAATGCATCGTGAATCATAAAACACACAGCGAACATTATCGTTGGCGGAAGTCCTGGCCGAGTATTGACGTGCTCATCGATATTTCCTTCTGTGTGAAATGAGTCGCATGTTAAATCTGAATAGAGATCCACACCCGACGTATGATGGGTGGAGAACACTTGCATTTCTTTGGGTTTTTCTCCTATATTTTATTTGTCTGCTGATATTTTCGAAGGATGTTATTTTTTCGTGGACTGCTCTTCTTTAATTGGTTCTTTCTGCAGTTTACGTCACTCAATTGAGCAAATCGATATCTGTTGTCACACAGATTTTTTTAACTGATCCTTGAATCGTTGACGTGGGGCTCATGTGCTCCCATTTCAGATGCGAGCTCTGAGAATAGGTTTTGCGTGGGGAAGGCGGATATCTCAAATTCGGGACAGCTGCCCGGTCCATCGAAGTCGCTGGTGAGGCATGATGGATTCAAGGCCCTCTATCTTTACGTGGAGGAGGACTTCGTTGTTTGTGATCCGGTACCGCCATTTGTTCCCGGGGAATTTACGAAGTTTCATTTGATGAAATCTTTCAAGTTTCTGGATGTCTCCTTCGTAGTGTACACAGATCTCACAATCGTACAAGAGAGTTGAGATTACAGCACCTCGGTTCATTATGAGCTTGGATATCTATAAAAGTAGAAGAAAATAATTTTGAGAAAATGCATGTAAGAGCAAGTTTTAGATATAAAAGATGGTTCATGAAGATAAAATTATTGATAAAGATACAAAAATCACGACTCTATACAGAAAATTATTTCCCATCTGCTGAAATGACATAGTGTATTTACTGAGAAAAAGAAACACCAACATAGAAAGATGCAATTACTAAGTAAGATTTTTATATATGCAATTAGATTATTTAAGCCCCAGATCAATAGAAGAATACCATTTTTCTAGTTTCTAAGCTATAATCTGAAAATATTATATGATAAAACTATCTGTAGTAAATACTAGAATAGACATAAAAAGTATATTTCTGATATTTTATTCATTAACCTGTAATATTGTACCACATCCTGTATTGCTACTTCCATTACATCCCATATATTTTCTAATGTAAATTCACATCTTACATTTTTTATGACTGCTATTTAGTTTTGGAAAAAAAGATCGAAATGAGAATGCAAAATATGTAATTAATAGATATCTTTCAACTTCTATATTGATATGATTTCAATGTGATATCTGTTAAATCCATGGAACTCAACAATGTTACTTGCAAATAACAAGAATGAAACATGTGCTTTAACACTATTACAATGATAATATGATATTAAACTTTGCCGACTGGGTAAATTATATTTTGAAACAACATTATTTTTCCTCGAAGAAAAAACAACACATTTATTTTTCATTGTAAGAAAATTCTTCCTCAAAATGCGCACACCTCAATTTGGACTAATGATTTAGCTATATTGGCCACATATATTTTCGATATTATACGAAAATTATGCAAATGCTTAGAATTCGTTGTCTTTTGAATCAATAAAGTGTAATTTGGATTATATTTTGTTTCCTTGGAAATATTTATTACTGAATAAATTAGTCGGTTTGATTGGTGGGTATCAGCATCTCTGACAAAATAACTCTTCAAACGTAATCTGTGTTACGTATTGCGTTTTCAATGATAGGCACGCCACCCCAGCTCTGACAATTCTATTCCCAATATCGTAGAATTTGGCATCACAAAATTTTGCTATTGAACGAAAGCAGAGTTACTGTTGTATTTACAGTGGCTTGCTATTTTAATTTATTCAGTCTTCACAAGAGTTAAGACGAAATAGTTCAATCATGGTGTATAAAGCAAAATTTTAGTATCAATATTAATATCTAAAACTGACCTAAAACGACCTCCATTCACCAAACCTCTTAATAGCGTTAAGATTGCGGAGTGTGAACACATCCTCCAAAGTGAAAGGATGATTGGAAGGGCTTCTAACGTATATAATCTACCCAAAATATTCACGTTAACATTATCTTGGAAGCGCTGCAGCTTAGAATACAAATTTGCTGGGTACGCTGATATCTCATCACGTTCTTATAAAAGCATATCTCAAGCACAAAATTTTTGCATGAAGAGTTGAACTTCGTTATGTACTGCATATAACAGACTGTGTGAATGACCAAATAACAGTCAATATTATAAAACAAATATTATATAATAGCAATGAGAATCTTATTTTCCGTAGCAAATATCCACAAGTGTGAATTAATTTACATGTTGTTGTATATTGCGCGTATATATGCAATGGTTGTAATTCATACATATTTTTCTTTTCCCAAGTTAACAAAGAAGTATAAAGGAAACAGCGATGTTCCACTTGACAACATTCTACCTTGAAAGTTTCAGTAAGGATGCTTCTTATATTTACTCAATTTCCCATATAATCATGACATGATATCACCATGTTTATAAAGGTTGGGTTAAATTCCAGCTGAAACAAAATATCCAATAAAGCCTACTTATTAATTGTATCAAACGCCTTCATCTTCCTTACAACGAATATATATATATTCGTTGTAAGGAAGATGAAGGCGTTTGATACAATTAATTTTTTTCTTTCTTTCTTTCTTTCTTTCTTTCTTTCTTTCTATCTATCTATCTATCTATCTATCTATCTCTTTCCATATATTTATGTTTACTTAGCTATCATTTCTGAGTCTGATATCGTTAAACACAGACACGCAAACAAATACACGCACACACATATGTGTGTGTCTGTATTGATGTAATAGGATATAACACTTAGATTAATGATCCAAAGTACTTTAGTGATCGATGCATAAGTAGAGGCTTAATATAGTCTAAAACATCGCTTGAGAATGAAGCTGTACTTTAAATATTAAATTTAATATTGAAATTTATCTTTAGAACTTGAGTCAAGTTTCGAAAGAGTAATTTCTGTGTCGTGATCTAATCATATTTTTAGAAATAATTATAATATACATATATATATATATATATATATATATATATATATATATATATAAAATATATATATATATATATATATATGATACCCAACCGGGTTTGCATATAGCAATAGATGATGAATAGCTAAGCCAATATGTCAAGAGATTTCCAATGTTAGAGATAGTGGCTAGACACCATTTTATCTATTTTTTTTCCTGATTAAATGCGAGTACGAAAAATATATTTTTTAATTGGATCCCCCTCCTGGTTGGATTATTTGTACTTATTGAAATGGATCGAACCTGTCGCACCTTTTCGCTGACCGAAGTGCGAATTTAAGGTCTTCGATATCTAATGTTAAAGCATTTCCACGTGTGGCGTTTTATTTTGTGGCTAATGTGTCAAATACTTCTGGTTTTCCGTAGAGAAAATCTATAGATAATGCTCGTCACTCTATGGAAATCATTTTGCTGTAAAACCTGACATCTAGTTACCTGCTAGTGTGCACATTGCCTTTTATATACCTATTTCTTCAATAAATGAGAGGCATAATTTTGGGAGCATCCCTTCTATTATTTCCTCTATTATTTCCTCTACACGCACATAGCCACACACACACACACACACACACACACACACACACACACACACACATCTATCTATCTATCTATCTATCGAAAGAGAGAGAGGTGTATATTTATATGTGTGCTTGTATTATGTCAGTATATAATTTGTTTTAACATCTAAGTTCTGAAAATCAATTCTGTTTGCCTCATTTTCTTGCTATTTTCTCTTGTTGTACAAAATTATTGACTATATATTTTCCCCATAAAAAAGAGAAAACGAATACCATTCTTAAGAATTCAATACAGCAATCATATACTTGCGAAAAAGGAGCTTTGAAAAAATCAATATTATTGACAGCAAACTTTGAGTTCAACAACTCTTTTGTTTTTGGTAGGATTTATAGATTCCAATTCTACAATAATGTCCTTTCTTGACAGAAAGCATTCTAGAAACCCATATAATGGAAAAAGGCTTGGTGATGTGATGGGTTGGGTGTGTGAAAGAAAATCTTCAAATATAACGAAGCAATCGAAAGAAAACAACAGCTGATAAAATTCTCTTGTTCCAAAGAGACTATGGCAGGACGAAGCAATCAAGTATGGATCAAAGACAAGGGAATGACAATATAAGCAAGTGGTGCTGCGACGGGGACGTCTAAATATTGATTGGAAAATGTATTCATTAAAAGCTTGCTTGGAGCTGTTACTGTTTATGCGACAGTTCCCGCTGTCGCTTTTAGAGAAATACATTATTTCCTTACTTCTTCCATGGTGTTTTTGTTGTTTTCTGATTTACAGTTTGAAAATATATATAGAATTTGTACAAATTGTTCCACAATCCCGAATATTATTTTTCATTCTATCAATAATCATGTGTAAATGTCATATTCATATAGGCTATAACTAGTGGAAAAAATTACCTATCGTATGACTAACACGCTATATTAGTAATTAAATACATTTAGTTATTTATGCTCACGTCAAGTCAGTATTCAAAAATCAGTAGGTTACTGACTGGAAAATATATTTTGAGACTTCATACATGATTAATTTACCATTGTCGGATTTGTGTATAAAGACGTATTGCCGTTTTACCAGCTAACACGAGATGAATATCTCAGCTTTAAGATCATATTTTATTCAATATCTGATTTTCTCAATTACTCTCCGTCAATGGCGATGACCGGTCTTTGGAACATCAGTAGAAACGTGGGTCTTACATTCTCCAATACGATTACTGAGTGAATCTGTCTAGTACCTCTGTTGGATATATGTTTATATGTCTCCTGTATAACCGAAGCAGTTGGACCGGTTAGGTGTATCTATACTTATTGTTTGATAGGTGGCTCTAGATGAAGCGTGCTACTAAAGTCCTCTTATTCTGGCATAACCTTGCGTGAAAAAGAAATTACATGTTGTTTTTTTAAAAATGTCTACTTCACATACACCATGGGAATGTTTTATTTGCGACATTTCATGAAATTTTAAAATCTTCAACGAACCTTCACGATAGATCGTACTAAAGTCCTCATCTTTATTGTCATATTCAAGACGTTGTACGCTCTTGCCTTTTTCAGTTTATATATGGTCAGGATAAGTATGATCATTTGATAGTCTCTATGTTTCAGTCGACTGTTGTTGATCATGTCTCATCTACTATTCTCAATGCTAGCAGGTATCTTCAAAGCATTCTTTCTGGCTGAAAGATCCCTGAAAATGGTCTGAAGTGCACCAAACTATTTGAACTATTGCTTCACAAAAACCTCCGATTGCCTTGTAGGTCTTCTTTTATTCGCCTGCTGGGTCTACATGATGTTTTTCTTTTCACAAGATACCGCAAAGTCTACCAGGATACATTTATGATTGTTCTTCTGTTCAAGTGTGTAAGCAAGACGATTGCTCCCTAAGCGCTTCACAGTTGAGATGGTTGTATTCCATGCGGTCTTTACTTACTTATTCTCGGCAACTAATGGTAACGAATGCTTGCCACATTTTGTTGGGCACTAGACGTTAAAATACCGGAATAATTCCAGTGTAATATAACGTTTTTTTCCAGGGTGTTCTTTGTTTTCATTCTGTGTTAGCTGATTGCAGCCATCGCCAATGTGTTGCAAATTTTCTGTAGCAATGTCTGCATAATGGTAAATCCGCTGTTCTAACAATAAAGTCCATAATCTAATTCGCTCTTTGAATCTGTTGTTCCGTTGCATTGATCATCCATTCAGCTTCTTTCTTAAATATTTCTTCTGGAAATGTTCCATGTGAGGCATTTCTTTCAGTGCATTGACATTCACATCATATTTTCTATTTCCGAAATCCACTACATTTTTTGTCTGCAAAATGAGAGTTTCATTCAGCGCAATTTATAATCCTCACTCCTAGCAAGTCCGTTATTACTCAGGTGTTGGCTTACGTATTCATATTTCACATACTTATATGTCTATTAAAATTCTATAGTTAGGTAAAAGTTAATCCCTATTAAATCTAAGATGTAAGCACTGCTTATGGTAATTATTTCTCTTGATTTTGAGAAAAAGTTGGCTAGGTCCGCTTTACTGAACTCAAGAATGTGTACATGGTATCTCACGACTGACAATGTATAGTTGTCTGCAAACTAATTATTATTATTATTATTATTATTTGTCCATTACCTCACATATATTACGTTTGCTGTAGGCAATAAATGTCTTTACAGGTCACTACAACTTATCTAAGAACATAAAAATGTCATTTGATATTTCATTCACAGGCTGAATCCAGTACTTTTAAATGTAAAACTGATGTTCTGATATGGTATTCTTATTTTAATGGCTCTATATCTAAATGAAACTCCAATATGTGCAAATTCTGACGAGTTTCTCTTTTTACAACACACCAATGAACAATGTAATTAAGTTACTTGTTAGTCATTCCCAAACACACTGAATTTCATGTTTTAAAATATTATAGTCGATTTTCTCTTTTTTCATAGAAATTCACTTATTTTGTCAAATGAAAACTTTAGGGTTGAAAATATGTTTCATTTTTTTTAAGAGGACGACATCTGGTTTATTGAGCAATAAGTTAGTCACTATCTCTATCTCAATATCCACCACTCGGAAGGAGAAATCGGTGTTCCAAGGTAGAATTCTATTCGGGTTATTAAGATTTTATTACGCTCAAATTAACTTTGTAGCGGTATGAATGCATCACATACTCCCATGTATGGGCTAAATAGTAAAAATATTAGAAGAAATCGGTGTATTTCTCATTAAATTATTTAAGCGATATTCCATCGCAAACGCAGTATTTATTCTTACAATCTAAGATGTTCCAGCTTCAAATAACACACAAAAATTGATTATGCGTATAAAGCTAATCAGTCATTCAATTGCTTTCACAACTCTTTCTCTTTTTTGTTCATATTTTTATTATCATTATTTTTAGTTGTTGTATTCAGTATTATTATTATTATTATTATTATTATTATTATTATTATTATTATTATTATCTCTAATATCTGTTATATACATACTTCCTTCCAGGTCCCAACTAGACATCTAATGTCAGAAATAACTTCATGACATCTTCTAATGTGTATGATGTTGCATGTCATATTTCCCTACGATAATTATTTTATTTTGCATTTTTGCTATGATTGAATATATGTAAAAGGAAATACGATTAATTAGAAGCAAGGTAAGAATAAGGATACCTTGATGTTCTTCGTGAAAATCTATCGAAGATAAAGCAACATAGACAAATGGGGATATGAAGTATTAGATAACAGAATCATTTCTAATGACTGAGAATAAAAGAATAGTAATCAGGATGACAGTATATAGCGAATGATATTGCATTTCATTTTAAAGATTATAGTTGACTGGAAAGCATACAACTATGTTCCACATGCGAGAAGTGCAATGAAAGAAACCGTTAGCATAAAACTTATGGCTACATCTAGCGAAGCCGTCTGCAATTTGATGAGAACTCGTCGTCAGTTAAATACAGCACGTAAATTCACAAAATCCTTGTACCATTCCGAAGATTTTTTCGAACAATTACCATGATATATTCAAAAAGAAAATACAGAGAGGCAACATTAAGGCGGGGGGTAGGAGATTGAAAACGGTATACTAGATCAGAACCAGTAATATTGCTGATTCTGCTTTCGATTTTATCAAGAATCTCTAGATATATACGACCACAGGACTATATTTGAAAGCAGCATTCTAAGCATGGACGAATGGTAGCTCTATAGATATGTAACACAGATACTGGAGAAAAATATTCTGTGTAAGACATAATGATTGTGTTTCTAATTTAATGGTTTCAACCTTTGTAAGTTAATGTAACCTTTAGGATGCAATGGGTTGTTGAGCGTGAAAGAAAATAAGAAACAGAGAAAATATTATTAATGTGAGAGAAAAATATATGAACATGAATTATGGAAATCTGTGAAAATCAAAGTGGCATGGAAAGCAAGACACCGGAAGTGGTTTCCGGAAACGAAAAAGTTTAGAGTAGAAACTATCAGCATAAACCGTGTGGCTAGACCTAACAATTTCAAGTGTAAATTTATATCTAGTTGCCAATCTAGATATATGTTTGGTAGTTGTAGTCGGAAAAATTACTATTCATAAATAAAATTTAAAAAGCTTTTGGGATCATATCAGTTTCCGAACAAAGAGACATATTCTGTACAAGCACACAATGAAATCTAATCTCAATAACCATTATTGGCTTTTAATATTTAAATTTCTCAATTTTTTTGCATGCTGACACATGTCAAAAAAGTTTGTTTATGGATAATATTAGGATGAAAAGTTTTTGTTTATAACTAATATTAGGATGGGAGGATTAATCTTTTAATTAAATTGTGAATGCAGGTAAGGGAATCGGTGAGGGAAGCGCCGATAGTTTCTATCTGAAAGAAACTGTAAAAAGCTTTTCCTAAATAGGTATACAGAGAAAATATATAAATATATCTTAGGCTAAGATAAAAGTTACTAAAAGACTTCATACCGGATATATTTTCTTTTCGTTTTCTCTGTCCCCGGTATAATTTGCCATCTCTCTCTCACTCTCTCCCTCATACACAAAACACACACACACACAAACCCACAAACACACACACACACACACACACTTACAAGCCACGCTGATATTCCATAACGTTTGTAAGTGATAAATGGTGTCTTCATCTATCTAATTCGATAATATTATGTGGGAGTTATTTCTGGGAGGTATATTGGGGAAGTATTTCTACACATCCCATATATATATATATATATATATATATATATATATATATATATATATATATATATATATATATATATATATATATATATATATATACACATATATAAACATAAAACATATAAATTTACATACAAAGCACTATGGATTAACAGTATTTTAATGCATATATTATGTTTCTAGCGATGGATGTCGCCAATAATCGCATTAATACTTGATTGATTCTATTGTGATTATGTTTTGATTATATTTTATATATATATATATATATATATATATATATATATATATATATATAAATATAAAGTTTTGGTTTCATACTTATATAATATCCTTTTCTGAACATATTAATATATTTATATATGGTTGGATATTTTCAATATTATAAACTTCAAAGATTACCATGTATGACATTTGTTTCGTTCGCTCGATTGTATCTTTCCTGGAGATTAGTGACAAGTTCTATTAGAGATAGGATTGTATTAATCACCAAACTTGAATATATTTATGAGATCATGCTTTACTGAATTCAAGAGATTAAAAAGTTATCAATATTCTTTTTCTGTTTTGTTTTTTTATTTTTTTTTTTGTCCGTCATAGCAATGTTTCGCTGTCTTGCATAAAAAATATATTCTGTTAAAAAATGTTTCTTTATTCTAAATGTTAGACTTGAAACAAAAGGGCAGGCTAAGGTTTTCGAATTTGGTAAAAATAAGTACAGTTCCTAAAATAATTCAGATTAGCCTAGTAACTGTCATTAGAAATAAACATATCGGATGAACACCTGATGGCGTGAAAAATACGAAAGGAAAATAATTCAGCAACTTAAATAATGACCTCGGAGTGAAAGAAGCTTCTTTTTTTTTCTTTTATTATGAATCCAACTAACATCAGGTAACACACATTCAAATGAAAAAGAAATATTCAAAAATGGAAAAATAATGTAAAATTAAAGACTACACGCGATTGCGTGATCTGATTCCATTTACGCGATGTTGTCTGGTATTTTTAGTCCCGGAGTAAAATCCTCCACCCCAATGATGACACCTTTTTACATCGATAACGCAAACCATCATAAATTATTTTATTCACTCTGCTTCACTTCTGAAAATATCCTGTATAATAATGGCCCAGCGAAAACACAACTTCTTGGAACGATTTAAAAATACTTCCTTATTCAGACCGGAAGTTATATAGGCATATATTTAAGGTTTAATTTGCAAATGATAATCAATACAACATGGAAGATATCATTCTGAAGTTATTTCTTGCAAGCCTATGCTTCCATGTACTTGTTTAATTCGTAGGCCAGAATACACAGACAAGCTGTGTTCTTGCACCATATAAGTAAAAATAAACAAAAAGAAAAACAACATTTTTGTAAAATTTGCTGCGTCCAATAGTTCCAATATTTGATATTTCCGCAATTTTTGCCTCACATTATCTGTAACTTGAAATATAAACATCTCATAGAAAGACAAATGCCAACATTCAACTGAGTTTAATAGGTGGTTATTACGTATTGTAGGTACCTCCATTTTTTCGACGGAAAAAGCATGGCGTAAAGAAAAAGGCTACAAACTTAATAAAAAAAATAACTTTAAAATGTTTATGTTATTATTAAGATGAAAGACCGGAGAATTTTATGATTATTTTTTTTAAATCTTTTCCTGTATAATCGAAATTTTGATTAAAATCTTTTTTTTTTTTTGTTTACGTCGTCGCGGTGGCATAATAATAACATTGTCTCCTCTGCGCATTTTTCCGTTGAAAACACAATGATTTGGAAATTCTTGTAAAAAACTCATAATTATCCGATTTAAAAGGTAATCTAAGCACTTATTCACAAATGAATGGAATTATTTTTAAGTTGTTATATTTATAAAATTATGGTAAAATATTTTTTTACATGTGTTTCTCCCACTTATTAATTTCACGAAATTTCGGAAAATACCTTACTATTTCTTGAATTGTTTCATTCGTTAATAATAAAACTACGAGGAGAATGCATATCACCTAATTTTCTTTTTCTAATTTGCACTATTCAAAATGAAAACCTCCTCTGAATTGAACAACCATAAACGCAATAAAATTATGACATTATTTAATTAGAAAATAATTTTGTAAATAAGTTAATTTAAGGTCAGTTTTAACTCAAGAAATGAAATTTTTCCGATGAATAATGTATTCTTACAAGATATTTTTTTTAATTTTTAAAAAATTTAGTTATAATTCTAATTACAATAGTTGTTAATAGTTTAAAAGTCGTATAAAATTCTTTATTGGGCTCTATACTGGATGTAATACATTAATTAATTGAAAATGGAATTTACGAATGTAAAACGGAAAAGATTAATAAAGATAGTTGCAATATACTACTTTTAAAATATTTGTTTTATTTTTCATTATTTCATTAATACGTCCCTTCTTTTCTACCAAGGAACGTTCGAATTGACATTATTATGAAAAGGTCACGTGGTCTAATAGTTTGGAACATTTACAGAGATATTCGCTTGTTAATATTTACCTTTAAACATGTTTACCATTCAGCTTTCAAGGTTTTAAAGATTAAAATTTAAAGCAATTTTTACTTTTTCAATTACTATTTCGCTAAATAGTTTTATTTTATATATGTACATCAGTGTGGGTCACACTTCAATTGAGCAATTTTATTTAAAATTATTTAAGGGAGAACAAAAATGTTTTTGTTCGTAATTTCCTTTTACTTTTTGAGTTTATTCTTTTTAGTGGAAGTTGTTTTGATAAAGAAGTTTAATTTAATTTCCAAACTAATTTGTAATAAATTGAAATTATTGTTATACTTTATTTTATTCATAATTGAAATTAGTTCTCAGAAAATTAAGTCATTTCGAGTTATCCATAAATATCTGTCATCACATCGTCATTCAATCTTACATCATTTATTGGCTCAGTGAAAAGTATTAACTATCAACAAATGGCTGTATATTAATTTTTATGCTATATATAAGTAATATATATTTCAATAGATATTAATTTAACTTTACATTTTCTAATTTTGATCCAATGACGAATCAGAAATTTTTTTTGAATGAATTTTAAAATCGATTAAAATGTTTTGTTTAAAAATTTCTTAAAAATAAGACAATGGCCGCCTTTAAGAAAATTTTAAGAAATCAAAATTAAACTTGTCATTCCAATATATATAATTCTATCTGAAATGCACCAGAAATATGTTACTTACTGGAAATAACAAATTTAATCATTTAGTTTTCAATTAAAACAAAAACCTATCCTACATGTTTTTTTCATTTTTAAAAATTCATTTTAAACTTTTAGTATCGAATATTTATGCCTAAATAGTAGAGTTACCTAACCTATTTTTACATTTTGTAATACTTTATTATTTTACAAATGGGTAGTATTAAACAAAAGGTCACGACATCTATATAAAATATCCAACAGAACTGTGCCTGGTTAAAGTTTAAAAGACTCCAAAAGTTTTCCTCCTGTAAAATAAAATGCTTCAAAGAACGGAAAATAATATTTATAACCAGAAAATTACTTCACAGAACAAAAACTTTACATAAATATGATTTTCAGATATTTCTTTTTATACAGTCTACATTTTACAGTAAGTTTGTCGTTTAACCTGAAATGTAATTGAGGTGAGGTAAGATCTGTTGAAAACGAGTAAAATTCCGTGAAGTGTAGATATTTTATTTTATCATATATCAAAAAATGAATAACTCACTAATACTTCAGCGATAACCAATTGAAAACATTCTTGAATATCTAAATTTTACTGAAATTCAGTCAAGTTAATTTACAGATGAATTTAAACATATCCAATATGAATTTCTTTTTTCATCGAGTGAACTACAATGTACAGAAATGACTTTGTGCGATGTTGGTCCACTTCAAATGTATTTTGACATCTTTCATTCACCATAATGTAATGTTCGAATATTGTTAACAATGTAACAGATTGGACAAAAGGCATTATATATATAGCCTTTAAAAAATAAGTAATATTTTCACCTCGTTTGGAAAAAAAACTCGTGCAATAATACTGGAAATATCGTTTGAGCACGATAAACGAAGTTAGATTGTATCAACGACAGAATTGCAGTCGTTGAACTTATATTCATTATTTGTCTCAACAATTTCATCGATACTAAATTTTCTGTTACTTCATCCTGGAGAACGGTATTTTCAGATGATATACTTTACATTTAATTTCATAATAAATAATGGGAAAGCCATATATGTCAAGTCATATTTATATAATCCTGTTTTCAAAGACACATGCCAACCTCTGAGGTTTATACTTGTATACATTTGTAATGATTTGGCTATTTAACATTTGGGATATATATATATAAATATATATATATATATATATATATATATATATATATATATATATATATATATATATATAGATAGATAGATAGATAGATAGATAGATAGATATTTTATTCAAATATATCAAATAGATTAGGATCTTCCAGTGATATCAAAATTCACCATGGAAATTCCAGAGTAATTGTAAACAATAACAAAAATATAATAATCGCATTCTAAAATTTGGAATGCGAAAAAGTAGTCATGACTCCGGAAAACTCAATACAACTTGCGTGAAATAATTTTAACAGTATTATGTTCGAGATTCGGAACCAAGCGGTGAATAATTGCATTCGTGGGGAGTGTCGGAAGAAAAGAAATTTAATCGAATTGCATTAGCTTTGAAAGGAGAGAAATAGCAAAAAATATTAAAACATAAAATTTGGCGGGAAAAAAACATGTTGAATACTGATCCAGTCCGGAGATTACCAAGTAACGTGCAGAGGAATTTTAATACAGCAAAGAAAAATAGGCGCAAGTGAATTTTCAAATCGTTGAAAATTCACTTTGTTAACAGATTTTTTTAAAACGTGGCTTTTTATTCGTCTCTATAAATTTTAACAGAATCCAATAATTGCACAATATGTTCAGCATTCGCCGAGCCATAGCTTTCAAATATGTTGTTCGCTTATGAACTCGCACATATAGACAAATACAGATGAACACACAGACCTAAACACACACACAAACACGCACACACCATATGTATATATATATATATATATATATATATATATATATATATATATATATATATATATGTGTGTGTGTGTGTGTGTGTGTGTGTGTGTGTGTGTGTATATATTTATATATATATATATATATATATATATATATATATATATATATATATACGTTATAAGTAAATAATTTTGTTCCTTATGCCTGGAGGCAAATTTGAGATTCATACATATAGCATTCGCCAAGTAAAAAAAATCAATATATAAAGATTGTTTATATTATCAAAAATATTAATTCTTTAATGAGTTTTATAAAGCAGTGAGAAAGAGAAAGAAATTATTGAAATATCAAATTGCCGACCTAATACACCCAACACACACACAGACAACACATTCTTGAATGTATATTTCACTAGCATTCATGGGTACAATAATGATTTATGCTCATTTACACTTATGTAGCATATGTGGCTAAACCATTTATTTGAAATTTTATCCGCAGTGCTAAAATTGAATCTGTATAGCTAAATATTTTTCCAATTGTTTAGTAACCTGTTTAGTATCAATTTTCAGGTGCTTCTTCTTTTTAAAAATGTCTCCGAGAGAAAAATCTTCCTGAAACTAAAAGGTTTGAAATTATTACATTTTTTAATGAAGGGATATCTCGACTCAAATTTGCAAGAAAAGTGAAGTTCTCAAGAAATCGTGTACAAACAACATTTAAAAGATATAAACCAATTCTTTCATAAAAAACTGAAGGTCAAGACCGGAAAATGTATACAAACTCAACGGCAGACTGACACCTAAAGAGGGTATCTCTGTGTGATATGGTAAAAAGTCTTCTAACCTGTCTGTTGAGGTAACAAACAAAGAGATATCGACTTGCACAGTTAGAAGAAGTTTAGCAGAATCTGGCCTCAAAGGATGTAAAGCTAGAAAAAACATTTGCTGTCTGAGGTTTAGAAAAAGTAACTTTCTTTTGCAAAAATGCATTGGAATTGGACAGCTGAGATTTGGACTAATGTTATCTGGTCTGATGAAAGCAACTTTGAAGTAAGTTCCTCTATTGGTTTAAACTAATTTATTGGGCATAATTTATTTTATTACGCATATTAATACTGTAATTGTATTATATAGAAAACTATTTCAAAAATCATTTTTTATCAGATTTGGGAAACCCCTGGACTTGTATATGTTTATTGAAGTGTTGAGAAAACATATAATGCTTATTGTATATTCCAAACTGTCAAATTTGGAGTATGGAGTACAATAATTTGGGGCTGAATGTCATCATCCTGGAGAAGAATCATATTCACATGTGTGGGTCGAATTAATTCCAACACTGACACAAACGTGTTCCACCAATGTTATCTAAATTCATCACAGGAACTTTTTAACAATAACATACCAATTTAAATAATCTCCCAACAAGACATTGCATCATGCCGCACATTCAGAGTTTCGAAGTGTTAGTTTGAAAGGAACGAAGTGGCCTGAATACCATTGAACATCTGCGGTCAGGAGTATGCACAAGATTGAGGGTGCACAAATATTTTTCAAAACGAGAATTATAAGCGAAATGCCATAAAGAGTAGCAGATAATCGAGACAACTACTTGTGCTAAGCTGGTTTTCAACATGCAAAAGCGCATAAAGGCAATTATAAAAACAAAATAACCCAAACTAATTATTAAATATAGGTTAAATTTACTAAAAATCTTTGGTCATTTTCAGAAACGATAAAATAAATGTTTTTCATTTATATTGTTAATTTTTATACTCCTGCCCCATGCTTTTGCCAGTGTTATCTCTCTCTCTAACCCCCCTTCTCTCTCTCTCTCTCTCTCTCTCTCTCTATATATATATATATATATATATATATATATATGTATTCTAAATTGAATATCTGTCTATATTTCTGAGATTAGGTTTTGCAATTATTTACATTGTTCGGAATATAGTCTTCATCTGTATTACCATATTCTCACCGTTTCGGCACTTGTACGCTGATGGACAAAATAAAGGGTTTACTTCTAAATTCCAGTCAGCTAAAGAATTTCGGGGCCTGAAACGGACGGAATTTCGTGATAATGTCGATAAAGATGAGGACAACAGTTTGAACATTGTAAGTAATATAAATAATTGAAACTGAATTTCACAAAATGCATTGCTTTCTTTGTGTTCAAAGTGTAGAAATATATTTCTTGTACATATTACATGCATAATGGGAAAATATCGCACAAAATAATTCATAAAGGTAAGTGCAAAATGAATTAGAATTTAGACAATAATTTTTCTAAGTAACAACATTTTAAATATATTAGCAAGTTTTAAAGACTCAATTTGGTTTTCTAATTTCATGCATGTAGCATATATTTAATTGTAAAAATAACAGCTAATAATTTTAATAGGAATGGTTGATCCATTGTTTTTAATGATAATTTATTTACGCCATTTCTTATATCTACCTAATAAATGATTCTTCTCTGATTAAATGTTTTGTGAAATAGATTTTCCGCTGCAGATATAAATAAATCAATTTCATGATTATTCAAATTCAATTTGAGTTAATAAAATTATTCAGATTCATAAAAATAAATACTTTTATTTTATTTAATATATAGATAAATCCATATTTTGCCAATAAATTCCCAAGTGATGAAATATCGCTAAGATTTTAGGCCCATATGTGCAGATGAAATATACGTGGCCAAAAATCAAAAGTCTTCTTTTTACTCAAACAAACAATAAAATTCCTAACATTAAAACACATTTGTCACGTTAGTTTTCTTTGCTGTCTCAATGTTATTTCAAATATGTCAATCCTCTCATAATATTCTTAAAACATAAACAATATTAATCCGAATTAATTCACAACATTAAATCATAACTGTGGTTATTTATATGTGATGCATTAGATATTTGTGTATTGTTTCAGGAAGAACTTAATTGCGTTATTAATATATACGAAGATGTGTTTTTTCGAAATCACATTTGGTATTAATCTCAAAAATACAAATCAAGAACTTGACAAAGCAGACAATTACTGGATTGTAAATTTTAAAAAAATGATAGTTCGCATTCGAATATATTGTATGATATTTACAATTAAATATCAGTGCCTCTTTTTTACGTGGATTAATTTTCCATCTTCAATGAATAATTGTGATTTCTGGCGTCTGAGAAAGCAAATTATGTCAAGATGAACGTCTCGTAATTTTCAAAATGTAATTATCAACATTATCAATTCATCGAATGGCGCATACTCAGAGGCATTTCCTCTAAAATACCGTCTAAATTACAGAAATGAAAAAAAGAACTTGTAAGAGTAAAGGAAAAAACATCCTTAAAAATTGTAGATATGATGAGACAAGTAAATGATTCATTTGTCGTACACTTTGTCTCAGACAGAATCCCTGGCACCAAATTTAGCATAATGCATTCAAGTTTGATATGAAGAATCTGAAGATGAAAGACAGCGGCTATGCTTCTGTCTGATGATATTATCACCATTTCAAAGTGCATAACATTTGTATAAACTTTTTGTTCTAGCTTCTGTGGCAACGAAGATAACAATGGTTTGCAAATTGGAAATTAAATATGACATTTTCCTTACAGCATCAAGACAGACTGGAGGGTTGAAGCAAATAGGACGGATATAATTGTCAAAAAAACGTTAAGAAAAAAGGACTTGCATAATAATTGATAGAGCATGTCCAGCGGACTCTAACATAGAAAACTAGGAATATGAAAACTATCGAAGTATAAAGACCTGGAAATCGAAATAGAAAAAAAAAATGAAAACAAAATGTTACCAGTCATATTAATAGCGTTTGGAAAGTTAAAAATTGAAACCAACCAAACATTGAAAAAAATCTCTGAAATTCCCAACTTAAGAGAAATACAGAAAATTTCTTCATATGTACAGACTAAGAAATCCATGTAACGCTATAGATGTTGTGGGAGTTAGAAAGATCATGAAATGTAGTCTAAAAAACATACCATTTCAGTCCTTACGTCTTCCCGCAAAATTGATCGGTAATATGACTATAGCAGAAATCGAAATATATCAACAATAATAACAATAAAGAAAAAATACAAAAAAAACTTTTATTTAAAATCACCGCTGGCTTGGACCCACACCCAGTCTTGGGAAAGGCCTTGTAAATAAACCCTGGGGACAAACCCCGGTGCCGGAGTCCCTAAGATGCTCAACATCGTTCTTGCAACACCTGCGCCGACGCAGTTGCCAAGCTGTATTAAAATGTATATTTTTTCTTGGGCAACATCACTGGCGTGGGAAGCGGAGACGTGATGCATGAGTGACTACTGTTCTCATAAAATCCTGCCCACACCTGCGTCTTGAGAGGACACTCCAGCGTCACCTCATCGTGACAACCAAACACGGGAAGAAAGTGTCTAGTGATTGGTGTATACCGAATATTCTTTTTACGGGGAACTGGACGTCGGCTATAGGACAGGGTGGCGAATATATGTTCGCTTGATGGACGTCTGCAAAAAAGGCATGAGGGCGGTGGACATAGACATCGATAAATGGGAAGATGTCGCTAAAGATCGCTTACGCTAGAGACATGATTTACACCTAAAGGCTGGAGAGTGTATAGAAGAAATACAAATATTGTCTTGATACGTACACACTAAGAATAACTTTTTTCCATGTAACGCTAGTGATTTTATGGGAGTTAGAAAAACAAATCAGGAAATGTAATCTAAACAACAGAACGGTACTGGAGTCAATAATCGAGAGTTCGTCTTTACGTGCATTGCTTGCAATTGAAACTGTAACTCCCGTGGAGACCTTTACAATATAACAGATTCTGCGCTACCATCACCAATTGAGTTATATTATTTTGGGTGCAGGTTCATGGAATGTTGTGGTCGACGGACGCCACATATTATATAAAACTGAACACTTATTTTATATAATAATAATACTGATGACAATGTAGAAATAATAATAATAATAATAATAATAATAATAATAATAATAATAATAATCAATAGTTAAATGAAACACCCTTGGCTTATAAATATCAAGGAGATATCTGCGTTAGAATTGCTATATCTCATGGACAGGACGAGTTATTTAGTTTTGGTTGACAGCCGTCGTAGAGGTGGTTTCTTGAATAAAATTACCCTTGGCCATCGAGGATAAAATGGAAAGGGAAACTCTTCCATCAAAATTGAGAAATCTGATCACCAAAAGCAGATTAACTCCAATATTGTACCTGGCAACTTAATGCTAAATCAATGAAAACTAATCGAACGAAATGAAAACGTGAATAGTATAAACAAGTCCTGTTATCTTTTTACACAGCACTCGAAAAACTACAAAAGAACATCACGGAGCAGACAGACTAAATAGGGAGATATATCGTAGGAACCAAAATAAGACACTATCTCGATCCATATATGCTTGCCAATGCCCGCATTGTCATCCTGCAAAATAAAAGAATCTCAAATACAGAAATAAATAAGATTAAAAAATAAAATTAGACAAAGAACTATCAGACATAATTCAAACAAAAATGGAAGCAAGTCTGATAGTAAATCGATGAGTATGAACAAAATAAATGATATATATATATAAAATAAATATATATATATATATATATATATATATACATATATATAATAAAATATAAAAGGATCAAACACTATTTTTCCTTGGTTATAGTTTATTATATTGGAATCGGAATCATGATCCGATTACTCAGACCGACAAATTCGAAAAAAATGAATTTGTAGGTCTGATGAATTGAATCGTGATTACGTTTCAAAAAAATAAATTATAACAATAGAATAATAGTGTTTGAGACTTTTATATTATATTCTTTCTCGCTCCTGAGCATTGAGCTCTACTATTCTATCTCATGGATTATATATATATATATGGAAATATATATATATATATATATATATATATATATATATATATATTAATGAACGCTAGATTTGCTAGGTGGTTTTTATACATTATTTGCGCAAAATTCTTCCCGATTCATTTATGATGTACGAGGCTATATTATTATCATTTTTTCTTACCATATATCTGGTCAGGCTCATCTCTGCACGTTTCATCTTTTTTTTTTTTCTGCGTATTCTTGATTGATACCAAGCTGACCATTTGTATAATCTATTATGCATTCTTTTTCCTGCGATACGTTTTAAACATTTCTATTTTTATCGCTACAAAAAAACAATTTGTCCGTAATTAATTTTGAATAATTTTATTACTGTTGGGAATAATTCATATCGCTTCGATAGTAATATGATAGGTGAATTTTTTATACGTTTTTTTTTTTCTTTCATTAAATAGTATTATTCATGAAATGACGATTTAGTATAAATTTTAGTGATGTATGCTCTTCAATTGGGTAGGGGAAGAAACATGGCTGACTGGTGTCGACGGAACGTTATCAAGTGACTTTGCTTCAAAGACAAATATAATTCTCGGAATTCACTGAATTAATGTGGCCAGTTAGAAAATGCAATGTAAAGCAGGAAATGAGCAGGATAAATGTTATAAATATTTTTACCGTATTCGAAACGAGGTGAGAAAACACTGAAGATTTTAACAGTGACAAACGTAGGATCATATAGAAAAACGGAGAGAAAAATTAGAACGTATTAGGACTGATATTACACCAAGACATAAAAAGAACATGCATTTGGATACTGTCAACAATCTGACATATTCATGTTAAACTGATGTGAACTCCTTTCAATATATTACATTCATTTACACCTGGCTTCTTATGCAGTGCTATGAAAATTGATCTACATAAATGTTCAGGTATATCATACTGTTGTCATTTATTAATTCTGTATTCTTGCCAATTCCTATATCGTCTAAGGTTAACAGATTCTCTATTACAATTCAGTCTGGGCCGGTGGCTTTGATACTGTTCAATTTAGCCAGCGTTGAATTGACTTCACATTTAAATATTTCTGTTCCTTCGATGTTTTTGTACGTCACCGAGTGTTCTCCTTTGTCGTGGATGTGTTCTGCCATGTTTTCTTTGATTCTTTTAAGTAGTTCTTCGTTCTCTAATATCAATATCTATACTTTAGACATTCTAAAAGACTTCATTTACTTGTTTTTTTTTTCTCTTCCAAATTTTCAGACAAATATA